>OY282560.1:204787666-205327719 GCA_958295665.1 Tipula vernalis
ATAATGCCATGATGTGGTATATAATAGCTTTCACTCGCTTTCAAGCGTTCAGACTCTGTGTTGATTATCTTCATATGTTTTAGGTCAATGTATTCTTGCATGAACTGATGATAATTCTGCTTGAAAAATGCATCCTTGTCGAACTTTCTTTCGAGCTGTAATAATCTGGCTACCGCTGTTCGTCTTGACTCCCCCAAGTTGATATTATTTGTCTTAAATGGAATCCTCACCATGTATCTTCCATCGGGGCAGTGCTCTACAGTTGACTCAAAATGTGACTCAATCTTGATTTCTTCCTCAGTGCGGCTCCTTTCCTCTGGAATATTGTCGTTTTCGATGAATAATTTTAGTTGTTCCTCAATCGTCTTGGTAGTCACCATGCTTGTTATTGTTTGGTCTGCAAGGGCTCCTAAGTTGCCAATAATGGTCCACCCAAATTCCGTACGTTGAGCCATGGGTTCATGACGTTCTCCCTTCAGGATATCGTTGGTTACTAATAATTGGTAATAGTCCGCACCAATTACCAGGTCAATGGGTTGTGACATATTGTATTGTGGATCCGATAACTGTATGTTGTGGAGATGCTTCCATTTGTCGACATTGATGTTGGTCTCAGGAAGCTGTTGCGCCAGTTTATCAAATATTAAGGCATCGATATTCAAACGAAAACCTCCAAAAAATCTTGGTGCTATCTCGACGTTGATAGTCTGCCGACATATGCCAGCATTATTTCCGCCTATACCCGAAATGTTGACGTGGGTTTTTTGTCTTCTAATATTCAATAGGTTGGCAGCCTTTGATGATATTAAAGTGGCTTGAGATCCAGAATCTATCAAGGCCCTTAACAAGATGATCTGCCCATTGCTATAGTTGTTGCTTTAATTAGTGCAGTTGGTAATAGCACAGGTCCTTGTTGGTTGACCAGGAAAGTCTTAGCTGTGCTCATGCTCGTTGTAGCGGCGTTGTTGCAATGCAGAAGGGTGTGATGTTGCCCCTTGCAGACAATACATACTGCCGCTCTACAATCACCTCTCTTATGAGCTTGGGAGAGGCAACGAACACAGCGGCCGGACTCATTTATCAACCTTGCTCTATCCAGTGTCGACATTTCCCTGAATTGGCTGCATTGATCCAGCCTGTGATTTTCTCTGCAAGGTTTGACCAGACATTTGTTGATGGACGTCGCTGTATGGTTGGTAATGACAACAATGTGTTGAAATACTTGCTCGCCAATAATCTTGGATTTTCAAATCTTGCCTGAAGCAAGTCCCAGGCCGCTCTGTAATTCTCACCCGTTGTTGATAGGTGACGGATCAACTGGGCCGCACTCTTCTGAACGTGAGATTTTAGGTACGTCATTTTCACCGTATCGGAAATTTTCTTATTCCTATGAATAACTTCGGTAAAAATGTCGTTGAATGAACTCCACTGCTCATAATCTCCGGAAAAAGTGGGAATTTCCACTTTTGGGAGCTTGGTACAACCTGTTGAAACTTCTTTTGCCTCAATCTGAGCTTGCTGCAGTCGAATAATTGTTGTTTCCACTTTATCCTGCAAGGTGTCATGGTAGTTGTTTATGAAATAATTATCTGTCCGATGTTCTTCCTCTGACTCCACCATGATAGTAGTGTGCAGCTCATCAATTTGGTCTACTCCCTTTTGCAACTGATGAACCTTTAGTTGCACATATTCCTTTGTAACTTCTCCCATTTCTAAGGCGTAATCAATTGACCCGATTTTTTTGTACAATTGACGCATTAGCACGTCCTGTTTTTTTAGCAACTGCCTGATGCCATGTCCATCAGATGTGTCTCGCTCGTTGCCATGTAGCGATTAATGTTGTTGGGGTTCATCGCTTTCACTTTGCTTCGGCTCTGCCCCCTCGTTGTGGTTTGACGGAGCATGGGTTTTTGCACCGAAACCCGGGATATCGGGTGGCGTAACCACAAACTCGTCATATCCGCTGATATCGAATTGCTGAAGTTGTGAAATATCCGCCGTCGATATTGTTGGTGTTAATGGAGGTCCGGCGTTTAACCGTTGGCGCATGTCAGCTATCAGAATCTCGTAATTCTCCGAAACTTCTTTCCTCTTTTTGAGGTATGGATGACTTAAATCTAGCGGTGGCTCTGCAGCACGAATTTCTTCGTCGCCTGCTAAATACTTCACGTATAAAGCCTATACCTTTGCTATCCGCGATTCCAAGTACGACTTAGTTTTGCGGGATAAACTATCTTTGCCATAATTTCTCTGCAACGTTGTTATTTCTTCGGCAATTTCTGCCTGCAGCCGTAGTTTGCTCTCCATGTTGTTAATTAATTTACGCTGGTTGTGGCGTATCAAATTTTTGCTGCCGTTACGTCTGGAACGACGTCAGCCGCAGTCTTTCCCGATTGTTGTTATCGGCTCGGGAAATGCGCTCTGTGTAGCGCTTGTTGATTTGCAGATGGTTCGTCTGGAACGACGTCAATACCTGCTTGTCCGACTTGTTGTTTTACTAGCCTCGGAATTTGGCTCCTCTTGTGGTAAAGATGGCACTGAATATCCGATTGTTGTTGACTGGCTTCGGACTTGCTGATTGCGGAATACGCTCTTTGTAGCGCATCCGGCTCGAAGGACCATGAAAAACTCAAGCCTCTGCTTTGAATTTGTGGGAGTATTAGCCTGGTTACCAGGAAAAGGCCAAGCGAATACTCGAGAGAACTTTTAATTAAACTAGTTTAACGTTCGTTTTAATTCTGCTTTATTTTACCATATTCCGTGCTATTTATACAAAATGTGATACATTCTACACTACATTCTACATTCTATATGTTATGTATGTACAGAATATATACATAACATATACTAATTTTCTCACATTATCAAAAAGTGCAAAAAATATAATTTATATACAAAATGCATATTGAGCATTTTGAGGTAACATAATTTTAAAACCTGTTGATCCGTGATTCAACACTTAAAAAGATAAACCCTATAAGCATTTTAAATAACGAACAACACCATTAATGCTTCGTGTTGGTGACTAGCTTGGTGTGTGTTAGTGGTGTAAGTTTTTTTATTTTTCAAATTATGTGGAACAGCGATGAAAATACAGAACATGCTTCACCTAAAAAGAAAATTATGCGAATGGTTGCATTTAATCAACATTGGCTAGAAAAATATCCTTGGCTAAAACGCGGAAAACACGATTTTTGTGCAGTTTGTACAATTTGCAATAATGTTAGCTTTAACATATCTAATTCAGCAGAATACAACATCGGCACACCCAAACTAAAATACATTTTGAAAACTTAAAATCTGTTGCAAGTAGTTCGCCGATTTCTAATTTTTTCGCTAAAAAGAATAGCATAACTGAAAGGAATGTGTCATTCGCAGAAATTTTATTTAGCTACCATTCAGCCCTGCATTCACACAGTTATGTTTCTGGGGGCTGTATCAGTCCATTATTCAAAACCATGTTTCTGGATTCCAGCGTTTCGGCAATATACTGGTGTGGAAAAACTAAAATAGCTGTTATTATAACAAGAGTTCTTGGACCGCATTCAAAGGATTTGGTTTTTAAAAAAAATCAAGGAAATGTGCCATTCTCAAACAGCACAGATGCATCCAACAAAGGAACCTTTAAAACATTTCCCTTTATAGTGCGTTTTTTTGATCTGAACAATGGAATACAATCAGCTTTAGTTTCATTTTTTTCGTTAGACGAGGAAGATGCCTCTCTATTTTTAATGCGCTTAGAAGTTAACTAAGTGAAAATGAACTTTCTTTAGCAAATGAGACAGCTTATTGTGCCGATAATACTCCGGTAAATTTTGGTAAACATAAAAGTGTATTTAAAGCGCTTAAAAAAAAAATGAAAACATTTTCCCTAGTGGTTGCAATGATCATATTATACATAATGCAGCTAAAAGAGGATGTGTTTTTCTAAAAATTGATCTAGAGAATATTATAATCAAATCTTATAATGAATTAAGCGCAGTTCCACAAAAAAAACAACGACACAACACAAACAAATTGGTCCGAATTGCTTAAGCATGTGCCAACAAGATGGTTATCTTTACTGCCAGCCGTTGAGAGAATGCCATTAAATTATGCACCAATTAAAGCATACTTCTTGAGTCAGAAGCATTTTTCACTAATTTTGCGACAATTTTTTGAAGATGAATTAAGCGAAGCATATCGGATTTCTAAGGAACGCCTTCGAAGTATTTGATGTTTCTTTAAAGAAATTGCAGGGAAACGAATAACAGAAGTTTATTCAATTATGGATAACATTAGACGATCATTATTAGAATGAAGGAACGAAGAATTGTACGGTTCTCTGGCTACCCATATAGTTCGAAAATGTAACAACGACAACGCAGTAGCAACATTTAAAATTAACGTTACAAATTTTTTTGACGAATCAATTAAATATTTGGAATTATGGTTTGATTTTAACAATACAAAGCTAAAAATCCTAAATCATTTTCAAAACATAACAGAAATTGTGAATACTTACAAAATCAATGTTACGTTGATTTATTATTTGAAGAGTTTATAAAATGTTTAAAAAATTATTAACGAAATGACTAAAGAAGTAAGCCAAATGAAATTCGCCTAATTTTTAAAAAATAATCCAACACATTTTTTCCATTCCTCATTCAAATGCCGAATGCGAGCGAATAATGAAGGTCACTTGGCGCAAACGCAGGAATAGGCTTCTTTTAGAAAATCTGGAGGCCGAATTTATGATCAAGCAAAACTTTGGTATGAGTTGCCTGGAATTTGAAACTTATCTATAACCAGAAGATGGCAAACTTCTTGTAAACCGGTGTAAGAGTAGTGATAAATATGTTTAAAATAATTCTGTGGCAAATACTTAAAAGGTGATAACTCAAAAATTCGCATTGTTCAGGAAAACGTTTTTAAAATTAAGAGTTACTCAAAATCGTATGAGTTTTTTAAATTTTGATTTTTGTAAATGCTTATTACGGTTGCTTGTAGTTGCCAGAATATTACAAGAAATTGATATGATATGAAATCGAATACGGAGATTTCGAATTTGAAATAATACGAAAAAGGGTATAACTCGAGTTATCACCTTTTAAATATTTGCCACAGTTACTTGCTCTGAATTGATTTCTGTTTCTGAGATATAATATATAAAAAAACTGTTATAATTTCCTTAATTTTTTATTAGATTAATCTAGAAGATTTGTTATTTTATTATATATTAATTTTATCTTTATTGATTTTCATTGCTGTCTTCAACAGACTAAACTCATAAAAACTATAGTAAACAAAAAAAATTGTTTTCTTTTTGTTCCCCTTAGCCATTTTGGAAATCTGGCATCCCTGGTCCCTGGTGTATCAATTAATCTATAAACTGTTACAAACAACTATATCCAGAAAGAATAAACTCATCAAAATAACCAAATTTATATTAATTTTTTCGACCAGTTGCTTCCACTTCAGCAAGTCATACTGTTGCTGAAGTCTCAAATTTAGATACAACGTTAGAATCTGATTCTTCAGAATTTTCAGAGTCTTCATCATAAAAAGGCGGCAGCATACATACATAAATAGATATTTACGTAATGCACATACGAGTACATTTTAATAAATTTTTGAAAAGTTTTTATATTTTTGAATTACATATGAATTATGTAGGACATAATACAGTTTATTTTTTGTTGTTGAATTATTTTAATATAAATTTTATTTTAATGTTTAAATGTCTATAAACTATATATGTACCTAATACATATTGAATATTTAATATGTATGTATGCAAATAAAATGGTTTGCATTTGAATTCTTCCATGCTTTTTAATTTTTTTTAATGTTTATACATAATACATATATAACTTAAATGAGGAAATCAAAAAAAAAATTCGATTTACGGAATTTCGATTTACAGACAACTTTTTGGGAACGAATCCCTTCCGTTAAGCGAGGGATGAGTGTACACAATAAGGTCTTTTTCCGTGAATATTCCGTTTTACCTGTGATGTTGATGGTTCATTTTGATTTGTCGAAATAGATCCACTTTTCATCACCAGTCAACATCTGACAAAAAAACAATTTTTTTTTTGTACCGAAAGAAGCGATTTTCCACGCCCTTTCTTTCAACTCATAAATGGAAACCGTTTTCCTTCCATTTGAATCTTTCTCCTTTTTATGTAAGCATTTGCTAACAGCAGCTTGTATAACATTTAATCCTACTGCAAGTTGGTTTGCAGTTTGAGTTATCGGTTGAGCAGGCCATTTCTTTGACATCAAAATCACCAGTTTTGAATCGTGTGAACCTCTCGTTACCTCTCGAAAAATGGCCTAAAATTTGGCATAAAACCGTTGTAAGTTTAATATTTTTTTTTTTTTAATTTATGAATAAAGCCATTTATTTGGCGCGGGAGGAAATTAAGTTATATACCTACTAAATAAAACGTTTTGCGATAGTTACAATAAACTGATTTTTGTTTTCCTTAACATTCAGAAAAATCTGACACATTTTAGCTGTCAAATAAGCGATCTATAAATTGGAATCAGCAACACAGATAAAAAGTTAATTGAAATCAAGAGATAACCGAATTTAGCTTGAACGAGAGGAAAACTGTTATTCGCAGTCGTGTATATCCAAAATAATCTTGATTTTACATAGTCGTATTGTAAAACACCGAGCTTTTATAAATTAGTTAATAATAAACGATTTTTACAGCCCATTTTCGCTGGCCCGTACCTTGTCAACAATCTGATCATATGCGATGACCCTATTAAAGGCTAACTTTGTTCCTGTTAATGACTCTTTCGGTTCTCTAGGACAATAAGAAGAGACATCTCGGGACACAATTAAAGTTTGCCGAAAGTAAAAAAAAATGTTAATGCAGATAGTGCCTTGACTACCTAGCCGAGAATTACCAGCCGACATATTTCAGTCGAGACCTATTTTATGTAAAATGAAAAATTTTCAAAACCACTTATATAAACTGGTACATACTATATTCCCATTTTGGTTTGTCACTGCTTACCGTATGAATTACACGTTAAGCTTCATGAGAGGAGTCCATTATAAAATGTAAAAATTTGTATAAATTCAACCTTTAAAGTGACATGACTAGGGTTTCTCAAAACGGCATCCCGATGTCCCCGGTTTTCGATTTTTTATATACTGTAACTCTATAACGGCATACCTAACTCTATAACGGCAACCTCATCCAAAAATAATTTTTGGGTAACATTTCCTTGTATTTGTTGGAATCGTCAAAATTTATCATAATCGGTTAAAAATAGCTAAGTTATATCCTAATTGACTATATTCAAATTTCATCATAATCGGTTAAGGAATAGCCAAGATCCATTCTACTTGATCATATCCTAGACCTTTACCTAAAAATCATTTTAGAACCCCATCTTCCACGTACATGAGGAATTTCATCATAATCGTTAATGAAATAGGCAAATTCTATTGGGTATATGTAAAAGTAGGTTCCGTTTTTTGGTTAAAATTACTTGTTTATTTAGCAAGTATATAAAAGTAGTACATTATTCAAAGTATGCTCCATCAGAAGTTACAACCTTTGCCCATATTTTAGGCAATTCACGGCTTCCCTTTCTGAAAAAGTCGTCGTCTTTTGAAGGATCCATTCGTCAAGTCAATTTTTGATACTTTCGTAAGATGTGAATCGTACGTCTTGAAGGGCTGACTGCATCGACCGGAATAAATAGTAATCCGAAGAAGCAATGACTGGCGAATATGGCGGTCTATTCTCCCATTCTGGTCGATTATCTTAAACAGCTCGCTTCAATGCTTCACCAGGCTTTATCCAAGCTTTTATAAGTTAAGGATTCTCCTAAAATCCATTTTTCATCTCTAGTCCCAAGTCGATGCATAAAACCTTTTCTTTGTTCCCTTTGAAGAAGCAATTCAGAAGTGATTTTTCGACTTCCATCTACTTTTCTGCTAATTCATGTGGTATCCAATTTCCAAATTTTTTAACCATCCCCATTCCATGTGGACGTCTACTAACAACGGATTGTTCAACATTAAATGCTGCTGCCAATTCTTGTAGCGTTTGTGGGTTGAATGGTTGCAATATTTCATCTTTAAATTTTGTCGGTCTACCTTCACTTTGTGCGTCTTCAACATCGAATAAACCTTCTTCAAATTGCCTAAACCACCTTCTACACATACTATCAGAAAAAGTATGTTCACCGTAAGCTTCTACAAGTAAACGATGAATTTCAGCAGCGCTTTCCTTTATTTCTTTATTTGGCACAAAACTCTCCATTTCAAATCGAATAAAAAACTCTGTTGTTTATATGGTATTTTAATCAAATGTCGTGTACTATGGGTGTGTAGTTTATAACAAATAACAAATTATAAGCATGTATTAGAAAGTACACTGTTAATAAAATTCTAATAAGAATTTTGAGTGAAATATTAAAGTGTGAAGTTTATAACACAAAAAAAAAAAATAATACAAAATATGATTTAGAATTTTTCCGCCAGAATAATATATTTTCGAGAACGATTGGAAGTAAAAGTTTCAATAAAGTGACGTAAATCAAATGGTGTATGCCACTTCTCAACGGGGAGGGGAGGGGGAAGGGGATCCTAGATTAATTTTTTTTTGTTACGTCGTATCGATCCTGCTCGTTTGAGTAATTTATTGTTCAAACCAATAACATGAATATTACAGGGATTGTCGCAAGATGCCATTAGTAGGGAATAATAGCCTGAAATGTCGTTAATCGAATGGTGTATACCACATTACTCAACGGTGGGGACGAATACCTAATTTTAATTTTTTTTGGTTACGTCATATCGCTTTTGCTCGTTTACAATACAAATATAAGTATTCACGAAGAAACCTGGAGTAAAAAAAACCATCGGTCGTCGGGTATTAAAGAGATACTTAAAAAAAGACTTGTTCACAAAACAGTTCAATAAACTTACATCGATCAAAGTAAAAAAAATAAAGTGTGAAAGTGGAAATCCCCAAAATGTTCTAGATGGTGATCTGTCAAAACTGTTTAAGAATAAGCCTTTACATATATTATCGAATGGGTTTGTACATGATAGTATTGATATATGAAACGAATCAGTGTATCTGAAACGTGCGGCTTTGATTCTCTGACGCAAATTTTTTATTCAGCTGGCGTAGATTTTGAATTTTACAAAAATTTTTTTGACGTAAGTCAAAATGCATATTTTAATTTCATTGGGAAATTGATTAGTAATGGAATCAAAAGAGATACTTACATTGCACGGTCCGATCTTCTAATGACTAGTTTTTCAACATTAGTATTAGAAAATAGAACAAACACCGGATCTTCTCTTTCGATGATGTCAAACATTCTCGAAATAGTTAGATAATTATTTGATCCTACTGGTTTGGTCAAATACATATGCTCCGAGTCATGTGGTCAGGCTATTATTCCCCACTAAAGGCATATTGCGACAATCCCTGTGATATTCATATTATGGGTTTGAACAATAAATTACTCAAACGAGCAAAAGCGATATGACGTAACCAAAAAAAAAAAAAATTTGGTATTCGTCCCCACCGTTGAGAAATGTGGTATACATCATTTGATTCACGACACTTGAGGCTATTATTCCCCACTAATGGCATCTTGCGACAATCCCTGTGATATTCATATTATTGGTTTGAACAATAAATTACTCAAACGAGCAAAAGCGATATGACGTACCAAAACATTTAAAATTTAGTATTCCTCCCCACCGTTGAGAAATTTGTTGTACACCATTCGATTCACGACACTTAAGGCTATTGTTCATCACCAGTGGCATCTGGCGACAATCCCTGTGATATTCATATTATTGATTTGAACAATAAATTACTCAAACGAGCAAAAGCGATATGACGTAACAAAATATTTAAAATTTGGCATTCCTCCCCACCATTAAGAAATGTGTCATAAACCATTCGAATCACGACACTTAAGGCTATTATTCTCCACTAGTGTCATCGTGCGACAATCCCTATACTCCACACCGAAACCTATTCATTATCATTAATCTAATCTTGCGGTAGTTGCTGCGTTGTTTATTTGTTAAAACCATACCCATTCCTCACAAAAAAATTTGGCCTTATATTAGAAGAATATACAAAATAAATCCTCCTTTTCTCTCGTGTTGTAGTAGGAGCTGTCCTATTTAATGTAAAATATTTCATTTTTAGAATTTAAAATAACTTGTATTTAACTCAATGTAATTTTTCACTCATATCTTTTTTTTAAAACATCACATATAATGTAATATTAGAAAGGAACACATCTCTTCCACTTGTATATGTCTATCTCATAAAACAGTGGTTTTTACAGTGTAAATCACTCACACTCACGAAAAAAAAAACTCCAATTGGAATTGTATACGTATATGTACGTGTTATTTTTTTGTTATAAACTTCACACCCATTGTATACTACGTTTTGAAGGTTACGAAGAGTCTTTTCAAAACATGTATTCACAAAATACAAATAAGAACAATTACGCCATCTATTAGAAAAGCGGAACATACCCAATATCATACTTGGCCATATTCCAGAACTTCATCCAAAAATCATACTATAATCCCATTAAGACTGCGGATGTCAAATTTCACTAAAACCAGTTAAGAAATAGCCAAGTTCTATCATACTTGGACATATTTCAGGGCTACGGTATAGTTATTTGACGCCAAATGAATTTCAGCGCCAATTTTTTAAAATCAGATTTTTTTTAAACTAAATACGCCTTTTTTTAAATTAGAATTTTTATGAATTAAAAATATAAAATAAAAAAACGCTTTTTTGTAAAATTGTTTGTTTTCTAAACTACAAAATTAGTACCAAATATGAAAAATTAGTACCAAAATTAGTACCAAATTTGATTAAAATCGAGTCATCCATCTTATTGACGATTGGAGCATCACAGATTCCACCTAGTGGAAAATTTTTAAACTGAGGTAGCTGCTAATTTGACGTTCGAAATTGTTGTAAACAATTCCAATTTTGAACTGTAAACACAATTTTTACCTACCAGATTGATAATAATTGTAAATAATTCCAATTTTGGATTATAAAAACAATTTTTAATTACCGGATTGCAAAAATTTCTGTCGTCGCATTTATGAGAAATGTCATTTTGGCTGTTGCCTCATTTTAACTTTTTTCCTCGAGAGGCGCTTTCTCTACTTTTACAATCGTCAATAAACATTTTTAGTACTTTTTTGTATGAAAATTAGTACCAAAATAATAATGCAACATTTTTAATTTTAGTTTTAGGGAAAACCAAGAAATCTCCATTTTCCAGTTATTATTTATTTTGTTTTATTTTTATTTATTTTCCAGGAAAAATAATGAAATGTATTACTGGATTAAAAAAATGAAATGCGCATTTTCCAAAATAAGCGCTTAAACTGGATATATTAAAAAAATTAAATGCCCATTTTCCAAAATAAGCGCTTAAACTGGAAATATCTCACTGGATTGAAAAAAAATTAAAAAATAAACGCTTAAGGCAAGGCTCCATGATACGACAAAACGTACGATTCGTATCGGTTTTTCGCGATCCTGGATCAATGCACGAAAAAATCGTCAAAAATTTATCAAATGACATTTTGATTTTTGAGGTTATGTATACGACGAAAAAAAAATTCCATCAATTCAATTGTCTACCATGGAGCGCATTGATAATTTAAAACTAAAATTATTTTTACTAGCTGGATTACACTGTATATATCACTGGATGTCAATAACAAAATGAAATGAGATTATCCAAAATAGCGCTTAAACTAGATACATATCACTGGATATCAATCAACTGGATACATCTCACTGGATATCAATCAACTGGATACATATCACTGGATATTAATCAACTGGATACATCTCACTGGATATCAATCAACTGGACACATCTCATTGGATAGCAATCAACTGGATATCAATCAAAAAATGGAATGAGCATTATTTATTGTTTTATTTTTGATCTATTTTTCAGGAAAAATTATGAAATTATCATTTTCTTTAATTATGTATTTATGTCCACGAAGTTACGTCAAAATTTCCAAAAATTACTGCTAATATTATATAATAGGTGGCACTAATTAGCAAAGTCTCAAAAAGGTCTAAACCAAAGAAACAAACAACATTATTAAAAACTTGAACCATTTTAGTACAAGTTGTGTCAAAATTTAGCAACTACTCAAACCATTTTGCGTAGTTTCGCCATCATTTCCGCTGTATTCAATTTGGCGCCAATGTCGTTTCTTTGACGAAAAATATCTATACTTGTTCCTATTTCAGAACTTAATCGAAAAATGATTTCAGACTCCCATTTCCATCGCGGATGTCAAATTTCAATAAAATCCGTTAAGAAATATAGATAAGTTACTTTCTAATTGGCCATATATATAATTTGCTAAAGGTTTAATTTGAAGTGTAAAACCTGTATCATCTCAAATCAAAAATGTTTTTTCGGAGTAAACCGACGCTTGGTACATAACAGGATCAGAATGACCCTTTACAAACTTCGAATGATGCCAAATGCGCTTTACAAAGGTAGCATCTTAAGAGCCTCAGGCCCACCAAATGTCAAAATGCTTTTAAGGTATTTACGACCGAATTTGAGGTAAGGGGACCCTGTGCGTTCTCGGAGGTAACCCTTAAATTAATGTGATGCCTCACACTATTCAAAGAACAACACAACACAATATTCTGAGCTGAATTATAAAAACAACTTACTTTTACAACTCAATTATAATTTATACGTGAAATTTGAACAAATAAAGATAATCTGTGGTTACAAACCAGTGTCGATTATCAACGAGTTTACATAAAATAATCAAATAACCACAATCAAATAGTAATGGTGGGGTGACTTGGATTTTAATAGAAGTGAGTTAAATAATAAAATCTTACAAAAATCTTAAATTATCAACATAAATTTAATCCAGGATTCTAGTTCTAGAATAACTTTCTAATGAAATGAGAAGTTTGTTGAATATTGTTGGAGCTATTACTGTAAATGTTCGAAACATGCAAGTTGTATTATATTTTTGGAAAATTCACAAATGTCAATTTCATTTAATGCACTAGTTCTAATTTGGTAGGATCAATAACACGAATATTTCGATTACCAAAGTTATCTGATTAAAGATGCCGCAGGTAAAATGTTTGTTTATTAATAAATAAGGGCCAAGAACTGGATAATTTGGGCTTATTAAACAAATCTAATCATATACTTTTGCAGCGTTATAATAGGCCTAATATTTGAGAAGTAAGCTCCACCCCAACTGTGATAATCCTTATTGGAGCTTAGAACTAATACGATCTTTCCAATAATTCCCAAATATTTGAATCTTGCTACTTGCTCAAGTATTATGGAATAATAATTCAAGATTTCTGTCACGTTGTTCAGTAATACTAAACGACATTATTTTGGTTTTATCATTTAAAACCAAATAGTGTGCGTCAAGCCATTTCCTTATTTTCAATAAATCTGAATTCACAGCATTGAGCAAAAGCCATACCATCGACAAAGCATGCAATTGAACCATAAAACGCATGAGAACATATTGAATTAATACAAACTAAAAAAAGCAACGGTCCAAGTATAGACCCTTGTGGAAGCTCACTATATTGACTATCTATCCGAACTTTTGGGTTCTATTGGATAAAAACGAGGTAATCCAATCATAAAAAAATTCACGGAACCCCTAATTATATACAGTTTAAGTTGATTAATGATCAACATTGTCAAACGCTAAAGATACCTATATCAATAAATAAGCTAGATGTACATTTTTCCGATCTATGCCAGAATTTATAAAATCCAAAACCTCTACAGTACAAAAACTAAATTTCAGAATTGATAAAGTATGATAAAGTGATAGCTTTTCAAATGTTTTTGAGAAAACTGCTGTCAAAGAAATTGGCCTGAAGGAACTTCATTCTGATTTCGAACCCTTTTTATATAGAGGAAGCACAGAATATGAATTTAAATTGTTTCAAGCAAAAATTACTGATACCTAAAATATTCGGTGAACGCTTAAAGCATTTTAATGATTTCAAGTAAGCTGAATAAATTGAAAACTATTGGAAAGCAAATGATCAATGAATGCTTTTTGGCACGACGAATAATAATCCAATGGAGTAGGTGGTAGGAAAAAAGAATGGCGACGATAAAGTCGGAAGTTTGAAGAATCGAACTCCAAACTTTTCGCACACCACTCCTTCATCTTACCCCCAACTACTCATCTCTATATAATTTCTACTCAGTTTTTCGCATAAAATTATGTTATAATATATGTATGTTATGTTATAAATGTTATTTTACCAGGCGAACAGAATTTAAAAAACAACATAATTGTCAGCAACGTGACATTATTTTGTATCAAAGCCTGCCACTTTAAGTTATGTGAAACTTGAACATACAAAATAAAGTCATATTGCTGACAATTCAGCCTTGTTGTAATTTCTGTTCGCCTGTTAAAATGACAAATTTTTTTTGCGATTTTGATGAAAAAAAAATTTTTAAATTTCTGCTCACCTGTGGCCCTATTCTGGTAATTCCCGGGGAATAGAAATTTTAAATTTTGTTGCAGTATTATTCCCTTTTCCCCAAAGTGTATTCTGGTGTTCGGGAAAGATTTTTATTGGGAAAAAATTATTCCCCATTACAGCAGTTTTGACGTTTGTTTTTCCACACCGATTTTATGAAAGAATTGATGGGGAATAGATTTTTAATGATAATGCTGGTTTATATGTAGTTGTTATTAATAATTACTAATATTAATACTGTTAATAATTTTAAAGATAGTATTATAATAAATAAGAGTTATTATAATAATTTTGATACAACTAAATTTATTTTCCCTGTATATTTATTCCCCAATTGACAGAATCCACTTTAAGAAAATGGGGAATAAAAAGTTGGAAATATGTATCTGGGAATAACTGCTGTAAAAAAAATTATTCCCCGTTCCCCGGGAATTACCAGAATAGGGCCACTGGTAAATAAAAATTAACTTTTTTTAATTAAAAAGGCAATCATAACTCTAGCAATCACCCAAATAGAAAATTTGAAGATTTTTATTACAAAAAAAATTTTTTTCAGGTGCGGGGATCGAACTCGAGACCTCTATGGTTTTAATCTGCTCTCTTATGGTATGAGTTCGATCCTCGCGGCTGAAGGATTTCTTTTTTGTAATAAAAAGCTCCAAATTTTCTATTTGGGTGGTTGCTAGAGTTGTGTATGGAGATTGATTGCCTTTTTAATTAAAAAAAGTTAATTTTTATTTACCAGGTGAGCAGAAATTTAAAAAATTTTTTTTTCATCCAAATCGCAAAAAAAATTTGTCATTTTAACAGGCGAACAGAACTTACAACAAGGCTGAATTGTCAGCAATATGACTTTATTTTGTATGTTCAAGTTTCACATAACTTGAAGTGGCAGGCTTTGATACAAAATAATGTCACGTTGCTGACAATTATGTTGTTTTTTAAATTCTGTTCGCCTGGTAAAATAACATTTATAACATGACATACATATATTATAACATAATTTTATGCGATTTTTCGCATTTATCAGTATTTAATCGAAAAACTGAGTAGAAATTATATAGAGGTGAGTAGTTGGGGGGTAAGATGAAGGAGTGGTGTGCGAAAAGTTTGGAGTTCGATTCTTCAAACTTCCGACTTTATTTCTTTTTTAAGCAAAAATTTGATTTTTTTTTTTATTTCCACGAATTTTACTCAGAAAAATTTTGAATTGGGGATAATCTTCTCAGATTATCCCCAATTCAAAATTTTTCATCTAAAAACAAATTTTTTCGTTGACTTTGTTTAGATTCGAACTCCAGACCTTCTTCACTCCACTCCATCTCTCCACTCTTACTACCTCGACTATCTCATCATATCCAATTTAATATACATTTGTTTGTTTTATGTAATCAAAACAAATGTGTCTATAATATGTCGATATGGTGACATCTCTGTTAGGGCATATGTACTACATTTACTACACAGTGTTTCTGCTAAGTGCTGAAATATTTGGTTTTGCTTAAAAGAGGGCGTGTGTTTTATTTTGTAAAAATGTCTGAGGCTCGATTTTTTAATTAATTTTTAATTAATTAATTAATTTTAATTAATTACGTAACATTATTATTGCATTAAAATTTTGTTTTTAAACATTATTGTTTGTAGTTAAACATTATTATTGCATTAAAATAATATGGATTAGTTGTACTAAATATTCTGGTAACGAAGTCGCCATAAATTCGACAATCAAACTACTCATAAAATTTAGCAAGAGTAGCTGCGTGCAGTCAGAAGTACTTGTGTGTACTTTGTCACGTTAAATGGAACGCAGCAACTGTCATGTACTTTCAATTTATGTTGACATAAAAATGTGATTGTGACTAACTTACTAACGTAAATTACAAAATAATTGTTGAAAATCAAAAATGTTTTGAGTCACATGTTTAGCTTTGATTTTTTTTTTTTCGAAATTCAGCGGGGACGCGATTTCGAAATGAATACCAATTTGAATTTGGTCAAAGGCGCATTTTATTTGACCAAATTCAAATTGGTATTCATTTCGAAATCGCGTCCCCGCTACACAATAACTAAAAAATATTATTGGATTTTGGAAACCTAGTACACAGCGGGTATTCACGAATACCAAAATGGTATTGGACTCATGGCATTGTTGTTGTAAATGGTCAAATAAAATGCGCCTCAAATAAAATGCGCCTAAAGTCACCTTTGCCTTTTTGTAGTTTTGAGTAATTTCAATTTTTCTGCTGGGCTATTTGGGAATTCGATTCGAACGTGATCGAGTCCTCGATATATTAGATTCCTATTTGAATTGAATCAGATTCATTCGTTTCTTATTTAAATCAAATATGAATCATATACATCGAAGACTCGATCACGTTCGAATCGAATTCTCAAATAGCCCCCCGTTTTTGTTTACCAAAGGCGCATTTTATTTGATCAAATTTAAATTGGTATTCATTTCGAAATCGCGTCCCAACTAAAAATTATTATTGGATTTTGAAAACCACGTACCCAGCGGGTATTCACGAATACCAAAATGGTATTGGATTCATGGCATTGTTGTTGTAAATGGTCAAATAAAATACGCCTAAAGTCTTACTACGAAACTTGACTACTAATTAATGTGATTTTATGGCAGGTTTTTTTAAAGGATTGTTTTTAATTTGCGTACAGAAAAAAAACCGGGCATCGGGAATTCCCAGGAAATTTAGTTTTTTGGATAAGCCAGACACTGGCTCTTTCACTTCACAGTGAAAAAACTGAACAAGTTAATTTGGTCAAATTTTTAAAAAAAAATTCTGTAAAACAACTCTGTAAGATTCGTTATTCTGGTTATTTTATTCTAATTTGGAATCTGAAGTAAGAATCATTTATCGAAGAAATAATTTACATGAAATTATTTAGATGACATTTTTTATTTATTTTTGTGAAGGAATACTTATTTTAAACACATCACGTACAATTAAATTGCGCAATATAATTGTATGACGTCAGAACATTGCACAATATACTCAAATTTTATTCAAGATTTTTGAATTTTATTATGCAATATTGACGACACACAGTTATATTGCGCAATTTAATTGTACGTGAATACCGGCCTTTAGAAAAATGAACAATATTTAAAAAATGTCTGTTGGCTAATAAATATTTCTGCAGAAAAAATTATGGTTTATGTGCTGCCCCCGGTGGTGAGTAGAAACATCTCATTTTATCTGCTGACAATTTTTTACTATCTTATACAGCAACTAAATATTTATTTTGGTATTTTACTGTAAACAAAGCTGTAGACTAGGTTAGCATCTTCGCAAAGCCTAAATAGCAAAACTAACGATAACTTTGGTAAAAGTTGCTAAGTACTTTTTTCGTTATTTTCAATAATGCGAATTTTAAACTATGCATTGAACTGCATATTTTAACATAGAAAACAAATAAATTGTTTGTTTGATTAACATTTCCGCATTTCTTGACGTTTGATCTGATCCGGATCAGGGCATGTTTCATGAAATGATAAGCAATAAAAACAAATACTCGGATCAAAATATAAAAAAACTACTGACTTTATTTACTTCAAATGAGTTTTCATACTGAAAGATCGACAAATTGTATTTTAGACGTAATTTAATTTTAATATTTAATTAATACCAATCTTGCATGTTGTTGGATATGTGTAGAAAACATTTGCAACATTTGAACAACTTGAAGTTAAAAAGCACCAATTTGACTATGGATTCCTATGGGAAACAGAGAAAAATTATATCACTAAAAAGCTTATATTCGCTTCAATAACGAAACTAAGTAGTTCATTATCTTTTATTTACGTAGAAACAAATAAATTTATAATTCCTGTTTTGTTTTTATGGCGAAGACATGTGAAACGATGTAAGGAAGTAAATACGACAATTTAAACAAACAATTATGATAATTATAAAATATTTGTAACATATAATTTTATAATGGGTTCTTTCAAACGTTTTTTTATGAACTTAATTTTGATTGTTTACAAGTAATGTGTAGTTCTAATTGATATCATAAATAATCAAAATGTTAACAGGTTATTCTACCATTTTATTTCTTTTATTAATTGTTAACTTCCGTTTTTTTTTTGTATTTAATTTATCAGCTGTAATTTATTACAGTAAACTATTATTACTTCACAATTTTTGATTAATATTACACATTAGATTATTTTTAGAAGCACAAAAATATTATTCATGCTCACGAAAATTATTAATCGTGCACAAAAATTAACCAAAATAGTTATTTGCGTATCAAGTGGCGGTAAATATTTTTTACTTTATAAGGTGGAAGTTTGTAGTCCGAGGTAAAGCTGAGTTTTTTAATTGCTAACAGAAAATTCTTGGATGTAGGACATTCGTAGCATTTATCTTGTATTAGTAAACAAAATTACGAAATTGTATTTCATTATCGAAAATTGTTCAATAAATATAAATGACATAAATAACATAATTCCGAAAAAAATAAATCACGTTGTTATGCCTTAGTATACAATGTTGCTCAACGATCATTTAATGATAGCTATTACTCATGAGGAAAAGGGTTGCGATACGAATGATGGGGAGTATCGTAATCATCCGAATGAGTAACCATTAAACATAAGTTGAATACGATTATTTTTTTTTTTAGATTCCTCGTTCGCGACTGTATACATTTACGCATATAAAAAATTATCGCACACAGAATTATGTTCTTATTATGGGAAAATTATTATTGAAAGGTGTTATTGTGTTGGCATGGTATCAGCCGGTGAGTAATGAATAAAATCCGTGACTAATTAAACCCACCCAAGAGAACTAAATCCATTGTGAGTTTTGGTTTGTTCTCTCAACGAACAAAAGCATAGTTCAAAAACTTATTGATAAGGAAGAGTAGAAAAATAATTCAATTCTGTATCAAAGACCTAGTCTAGAATGTGGCTACGAAAATAATTTTTATTATTGTGCTAAACGCCAATATTGGTTTTTGACGGTTTACAACTTTTATTTTTATTTTTTATTTATTACTTACATATAATTTAACAAAATTCAGAAATATTATACAGTGTTCGTTTAAAGAAAAAACTTTCAACTTAATTTAAATTACATTACATCTGAGCAGTTCAGTTTATGAGTTGATTTAACAATTTTTGGTTGTATTTGTTGAGGAAACTATATAGAAAAAACCTCAAACTATATTTAATTTAAAACTTTACCTAACTATACTTAAAACTATAACTAATCTTGGTAAAAATGACTAGCTTTTATGTTCATTGAACTTATGCTCAGTTCGATATTTTATTAGGTTTATAAATTTTATATTTTAAAATCAATTATTCAACTAGTGCAAGTACAAGCTTTTAATGAGTGGATTGTCTGAGAATCCAGCATTTATTTTAAATCTAGTACAAAGTTTGGTAACAAAATCTTTCACTAATGCAATACATATTATTAATTTTATGTAAATCTTGAGTAGAATAGTGTCTTGGTAAATTGTAAACTAGTTTGAGTAGTTTATTATGAGTAATTTGTAGCTTTTTAATATGGGTATCTGCACAGCTGCTCCAGACAGGTGCACCATACAGAAGTATAGATCTAAACACAGTCTTGTACAAAATTAATTTATTTTGGGTGGATAGCTTGGATTTTCTATTAATAAATGGGCAGAGAATTTTTATATATTTATTAACTTTGGAAATGGAGTACGAGTACATGGTATGTTTATTATATGTGAGTGTTTTATCTAAGATAATCCCAAGGTATTTAATGTCAGGGTCCCAAGGTATTTTTTTGTTTTGAATTACTAATTCTCTATTTGGAAGTGATGACAATTTTCTGCGCCTAGTAAAAAACGATGCTTGTGTTTTGTCAATATTTAACTTAATTTTCCATTTTTTATAATAGTTATTTAGGATCGTAATGCCATTTTCTAATTTAGAAATGATTGTATTTGGATCAACAGAGCCAGTTGCAAGTGCAGAATCGTCCGCATATAAAAGTAATTCACAATGTGGCGGGGTTGGAATATCATAGATAAATAAGTTGTACAGCGTAGGGCTCAAAACGGCCCCTTGAGGTACACCCTTTTGAATTATTTTATTATCAGAGAATTCCGTTAAAATTTTTACTGAAAAAGTTCGGTTTGTAAGATAGCTTTTTATAATCTTAATGATTTATACAGGAACTTCTAAAGCTATTAGTTTGTATATTAGTCCATCATGCCAGACACTGTCAAAAGCCTTTTCTACGTCTAAAAGAACTACCCCAGTCGAAATTTTGTTATTAGTGTTCTGTTTAATTATTGAAACTAGTCTTTTAACTTGATGGTTGGTTGAGTGAGATTTTCTAAATCCAAATTGTTCATTAGGTAGAAATTGTTTGACAGTGATGTGGTTTAAAAGTCTAGATTGAATGATACGCTCAAAAATTTTTGATAGAGCACAGAGAAGACTAATAGGTCTGTAGTTCTTAGGGTTTGAATTATCCTTATTCGGTTTAGGTACAGGTATCACTAATGCATGTTTCCAAGAGTTTGGAAAATAATTAAGAGTGAAACAGGAATTGAATAGATAGGTCAGCATTATATGAACATTGCGAGGACAATGTTTTAGAAGCATATTATTGATTTGATCGTTACCTGGACTCTTCGTAGTTTTGAGTGACTTAATTATATTTTTTATCTCATACGGCGTAGTAAACACAATTTCGCCATTTGGTTGATTATCTAGTATGTTAACGGTTGATTTCACAGTAACCTCAAATACGGAATCTGTATGTATATGCGTGCTATTTTGGACGGAACTAAAGACGTTTGCTATCGCGTTGGCTTTTTCTATATTTGTTATAATGGTATCATTACCAACTTTTAACGGAGGCAAAAAGCTGTTTTTGTTTCCAATTATTTTCGTCATTTTCCAGAAAGGTTTGGAACCCGGTTTGAAACTGTTAAGTAGCTTATTCCATCGTTTGTTACGTAATAAGTTGATTTGGATATCTATCTCGGCTTTCATTTCCAAAAAAAATGTATTTAACAAATGGATCTATTGTACGTTGCCATTGTCGTCGCTTTATATTCTTGACCCTAATGAGCATTTTCAAGTCATCAGGTAGTTGGAGATCTTTATATGGTTTTATGGGAACTTTAGGTATAGCTCTGTCTCTTGCATTATAGATATTAGATACTATACTATCAAGTTGTTCATCAATTAAATTTGAATTTGTGATATTAATAGCAGTATGGTTATCTAATTTAATAGAATTTTGAAGTGTTTCTTTATATATGTCCCATTTTGCAAGGTGATAACACGTTTTCATTGGAGGTCCCTTGAGACACGATTGACATTGAATTTCAAACCTAACCGCAACATGATCAGACATCAGCTGAGAACATCTTGATGGTTTAGAGATACTAGCAGCTTTTAGCAGCTGGGTAGAATGTGTGTGCATCGGGATAATGAACATAAATATCACGAGAGCATATTAAATCAAATAAAATATTACCCGCTCGATTTGCCCTATTACATCCCCAGAACCTGTGACGAGCATTTAAATCACCACATATAAAATAACTGTCATTTCTTCTACAGATTTTATTTAGATCCATTTTAAAATAATTAAGGTCTTCTTTAGTAAGAGATGTTCCTGGAAAATATACCGCTATTAAGTTTATACTACCCGAATAATTTACTATATTAATACCAAGACATTCTATCACTTTGGTATTAAATGACGATAGAAGAGAATGCTGGATTCCCCGCTTTATCAAAATTGCAATACAACCACCTCTAGAATCTCTATCTAATCTATAACAAATAAAATTTGACACATTTATTCTATCACTAAATTTAAGTTGGGTTTCATTTAAAATCAAAATATCTATTGAATTATCATCAATATATTGAATGGTTTCTATAAGCTGGTTTTTGATACTGCGAGCATTCCAAAAACATACCTTCAGATTATTTATTACTTCTATAACAATATTTTGAGGAAACTTCAAATATTATTTGTAATTGTTGGCTTTTTGAACGGCACATCTGAAACTTACCAATCACTTCTTGAACTATTCTTATAATTTCGTCAGAAGAAAATAAGTCGTCGGACTTATTTTGATTTTGTATTGTGTGTTGATTATTGTTGTTGTTGACACTGTTTTGAGTATTCCACCAATTATTATGTCTTCTAGCTGTTAGGTCCGGGAAATTTAGTTCGTTCATCAGTGGGGGTGAAGCCTTTGTTTGTCGGGCAGGTTGTGTTTGTTGAAATTTATGTTAAATGTTTTTCTTGATCTGCATAAACTCAGCTTTTTTTGGGCAACTATAAAAGCTGGCCGGATGATTTTCCTTACAGTTGGCACATTTATACCCAGATTGTTTTTTATCTTCTTCTAGTTGGCTGAACTAAGTTGTGACTAAAAATTATTATTTTTGTTTTATTTGATTTTAGTTTTATGAACTTTTATCTTAAAACAATTGTTTTTTGCAATGTGTCATAGCGCTCCTTGTAACCCTGTGGTCTTTGGTAAGACATTTAAAACTTTTTCCTGAATTATTAATTTGAGTAATACCAATGAATTCAGAACCGAAGTCAAGCAATATCATTATGCAGCTTGTTAAAATCATTAGTGATGTCGTCTAGATAACGACAACCTCATTACAATTGCTAACTGCATAAACACATGGCCAGAAAAAAACATTAAGTTGGTAACGGTAGACCTTCCGTTGATTTACACTAATTCTATTTTCGTAAATTTCACAACCGATTCAAACTGCTTTTGGAGTGCCGAGAAAATCATTTTACCTGTTTTAAATATAGGTCTGATAAAAGACTTCCCTCCGGCAATAACCCACTCAATAAACTCAAATGAAATAAATGAACTGAACGCTCACTTAACGAGACTGTACATTTGCTCAAATTCAATCGCGAAATACCGTCAGAACCTGAATCAATCTTAGTATTAAAACTTTCTAAACCTTTAAACACTTCCATGAAATAAATTGCAAGGTAGTGCTAGATTTGAATAGAGGCGTTGCCCCTATTCAATCCTCACACGAACCACAAAAAAACCAGCAAAAGCATTACATATTTCTTGAGAACCAGAAACCGAAGCATTCTTATAACTCATAACTCGCGGATAAAGTCTCTATGCTCTAAATTCATTCTTGGTTTCTAAAATATATGTACGTTTTTAGAGGAAATCAAGGAGAAATTTGATCTTAATTTGCGGGGTTTCGCGATTACATCCCCAGATCGTTTGTAGAACTTAATGGCGATTGAACCAAGGTTCAGAACGCCTAGAACTAACGAAATTTTTTGCAACAAATATTTGAATTATTAACCGCTAAATAAAATATTATAAAATTATAGCACAGCAAGTTACAAAACAAATCAATCGAATTAAGATTATCGAGAAGCTGTTTTATCTAAAATTCTAATAACATAATCTGACAAATCGAATTCAAAAACATAAGATTTTATTAAAAGTGGAGTGTGGTATATACCAGAATGTAAGGCAAAATCTGTACAGACCACAATATCAATAAATTCAAATGAAGACCAGATCCAAAATACGTCCTACGCCACCACAAATGGCGTTGATGTCCCTATTTTTGATGTCACGATCCAAACGAAACACTATGAGTAGAATAGTGAGTGAAAAATATTCTTTAGTATTAAAGCCGTTTTTTAATCAGGTTTTAGTTAAGATAACCTTACCACAATCATTTTGTAAATAATGACGAATGTATCGCTTTAGATTTTGTTTGCTCACCGCT
The DNA here is from genome assembly GCA_958295665.1 of Tipula vernalis. NCBI lineage: Eukaryota > Metazoa > Arthropoda > Insecta > Diptera > Tipulidae > Tipula > Tipula vernalis. Next base: position 204,811,988 of record OY282560.1, read on the forward strand.
AATAAGCAAAGTATTATTAATTTAATTAGCAGAAGTTGACAGCGCCTCTTTGAGTTTATCCTCATATATGGCAGATTCAAGCTAAACGAATTGCAGGCTATTTATGTCGCTGTTTTTCGGAACAAATGACCATTATTCAATTTCAGTTTCAGGAATCCAACTACGCGCACAGGTAAGACTTCTTAGAATCAGTTGTTATTCCTCACTGAAACAGATTGCAAATTATTTTAAGGAAAAAACAGTTCCCATAATACGTCTTTCAAAAAATCTGCCATTTAGTGTTTGGTGAATAACAGCAACTGTGTTGCCAGCTTCAGTTTTAATGTTTAACCCAGATACAGTAGCACGAATTTGCATAATTTGTTCCTTCCAAGATCAGCTTTGTATCCTATGCAAACAAATCTGCTTTATTCAACTATCCATTTCGTTGTTGTTGCGTTTTAGGTGAAATGCTATATTGCCCGTATCATACCCAATAACGTCCCAAAGCTGCGGTGTTGCAAGTATTACAACAAATCGCCTTAAGAGAAAAATGCACTGATTGATGCAAATAATTGTAACCACTTCAAAATTTTATGAATGATCACGTCAGCCCCCTTCGATTTTCTTGAAAAAAAATTATAGATAATCGTCGCAATTATGGTACAACGCTTAGAAGATAACACACTGATGAGTTTAAATTATTAAATGAAAATGTATTTTATTATCAATTATACAGTAGAAATTCGATTGAATATTTTCTTTTCACCAATACCAAAAATATAACTAACTACTTAAATGTTACCGTGGTTTTGAGGACAGGTTATCACAAAATTCATTCGCATCTCAGAACGGCTTTAAAATATTTTTATTTCTAATCGTGCTAGAGTTTGACTGTTTAAAATCGTTGGTGGTTAGTGGTTTGTAGGTAACTCCACCAGTGTGACATTTACAATAAAATTATGAAACTCATTAGGGATTTCTTCGATTTAAAGATTTTTTTTAAACAAAATTAACTAATTTATTTGTGTGATAATTGTGTGATTTTGATCTCGCTTCGCTCGTTCTTCAAACAACACATTCGCTTCCGACAATGAGGCATTTCCTAGCTGGTTACCTGGTATAAACATATTGAAATAAGTATTAAAAATTTAGAAACTAACTCGATGATTAGCATTAAGCAACCGCGATTACTGTTAAATTGTTAAATACGAGTGTTGAGAAGAGTTATGATGATCCTGCGATCATAAATGTCAATGACGTTGTGGTATGTGGTTGCCGAAACTGGTTATAAGCTGTCGTCTACAAACTCAGTCAACACAGTGCCGAAGCCGATTTCTTATCTATTTTGTGTGTTGCTCCTCTTCATCAAATTATTATCTATGTGGGTCATTCTGGAATAACCTAATGTTTCAAATAGAATACACATCGAGCTTAGCTAAATCCGCTTAGCTACACTCTAAAAAATCGAAAATGCAGGTCGTAAATTTATCTTAATAATGTATGTAATTTTATATCATTTTCGTTCTAAAATTACTGTAATGGCTTATAATTAAACCAAAAAGATGTACGAAAAATAATTTACATTAAAATTAGTAAAATTACTCTAAATTTCGTTTATTTACCACTAAATTTACGAAAATTTCAGCTAACTATGTAAAAATTACAATAAAAGTCGTACATTTCAGTTTATTGTGTAATGGAATTCACATAACTATGTAAATTTAATCTTAAGAATGTAAAAATGCACCAAAAATATGTAAATTTACAAAAAACAATATTAAATGATGAACTATCAAATGAAAACGTAATATTCATTGTCATTTATAGCTTATTTTTTCTGAAAACAAGTCGCGCATTTAAGTTAGTGTAATAAAATTGTGTATGCGGTGATAATTAAATATAATAAAAAAAAATTAATTAGAGGAATATATATATATATATATATATAGTGTTTTAGATTATAAATAAATTAATAATTCATAATAAAGTGTTGTAGTTTTAATAATATTCAAAGTGTGATATATTTAAACAACAAGATTTGTGTTGTGGCTGTGTTTGCTTAACATAACCACGAGTATAATATAAGATATAACTATTTTTATCGATAAGTGTTAAGATCTAAAAAAGTTAGGTTAAGTTTGCTTTTAGATATTGTAAAAACTACAATAATAATAATTCAATTTACTTACTTTCATAAAAATTATTGTTATATTTTTTGATATGTTTAAGTGCGCATATTGCAGATTAAGTTTCAATTTCGTACACGAGTATAACAATCATTTATATACTCATAGGTGTAAAAAAAATATGCAGTTTATATGCTTAGAGAACAATTGTAAAAAAATATTTTCAGTTTTTCGAACATTTAAATCACATTGCTTTAGGAGCCATCCAAAAATAAGTACTAAAAAAAAAATTATTCACACAAAATCGAACGTAGATCGGACATTTACTTGTCCAATTTCACCTTGTTTCAAATCATTTCTTAATAAATCTTCATTAAAATCACATTTGTTCCGTAAACATGATAAGATTAGTAAATATCAGGCGAATACAGAAGAAGTTTTGAGTAAAAATATTGAGAATGATTCAATTTCAGAACTTGGTAATTTAAATCATATTGGTAATGCTCCAGTTTTAAATAGTAGAAGTTGTTCTTTTTCTGAACACAATAGTTTTACCTTAGAAAAAAATGTTTTTGAAAATTTGTTTACGAAACTTAAATTTAAGTTTAGGGTGTCAGATGCCGCTTTACAATTCGTATACGAAGAAGTTTTTGAGATACTCGACAAACAAAATTTAAATAGTGAATTAATAAAACAGAATCTAGAAAATATTAGGATGTTTAGTTCTTCACGTGAGCAGTTTATGAAAAATAAATTATCATATGTTGCGCCACGGAAAATTATATTAGGAATAGACAACTATCATAATATTTGCTATTATCACTACGTGCCTATATTAGAAACAATAAAATCATTAATGTCAGATTCCTTATTTTTGAGTTTATTTCATGAAAAGAAACAATCCAACCCCAATATTTTTGCGGACTACACCGATGGTACGTTGTACAAAGAAAACGTTTTTTTTCAAGGTAATAACGTAGAGATTTTATTATTCCAAGATGCCTTTGAAAATTGTAATCCTTTGGGTTCTTCTAAAAAAAAACATAAACTGATTGGCATTTATATGTTAATAGGAAACCTTAACACTAAGTATCGATCACAAGTTCACAATATTCAACTAGTACTACTGTGCAAAGAATCTTTTATTAAAAAATTTGGGTTTAGCAAAATTCTTGAGCCTTTATTGAAAGATCTTCTTATATTTGAAAAAAGTGGTATCAAAGTTTATGATAATTTTTCAAAAAATTCAAAACAAGTTTATGGAAGTTTATTTGCGATTTGTGGTGATAATTTGGGTAGCCATCAAATAGGTGGTTTTGTTGAAAATTTTAGCACATCGGAATTTATGTGTCGATGGTGCTATTATACCAGAGACAATTTGTTAAAATATAATTTAACACCACTGAGAACACGAACTGTTAAAAGCCATAATGACGATGTTGCAGGAATAATAAGAAATGAGTCTAATAATGGGGTTAAAGTTGAATCGGTTTTTAACCAACTTCAAAATTTTCATGTATGTAATCCAGGACTTCCTCCTTGCTTAGCACATGACCTTTTTGAAGGAATCATACCTTATGATTTAATGTGCATTTTGCAATATTTTGTCAAATCTAAAATAATTTCTTTTGATGCTATCAATCTTGCGCTTTCATCTTTAAGAAAAGTGTTTCAACTCTCTTTATCTTTTCCCAATATTGATCAAACTATGGTGAAAATTCCAGGAAAAGCTGACGAGGTTTATCACATTTTAATTTTGATGCCATTAGTTTTATTAAACAAGGTAAATGACCACTCCAACGTAATATGGAAATTTCTGTCAGTAATGATAGAAATGTGTCGATTAATAAGTGCATCTGAAATATCAACAAACCAAATAGCTTTACTAGCTTACTTTATTGATCTTTATTATGAGCTTAGAAAAGATTGTTTCCCTCTACTAAAATTAAGACCTAAACATCATTATCTTTATCATTATCCAGAATTAATCCAAAAATTTGGACCACTTAAAAACTTATGGACAATGAGTTTCGAACAAAAAAATAAATATTTTAAAACGTTAGCAAAAGTGGCTAAAAGTTTTAAGAACATAACATTTACGCTTTCAAAAAATCATCAACTAATGCAAGCGAGTTTGTTCGAAGATCGGTTTCAACTTAAAATTATTTGTAATAATGTAGAAGATTTGTTACCATCCATGTTTAATTTTAGTTTATCTGAAGAATTTTGCTTTGTGACAAAACAAATAATTTATTTAAACTTAGTTTACAAAGAAAATCAATTTATTTTAATAAATTGTGACGAATTAGGGATAATTGAATTATTAAATATTAAAGCAATATTTTTGAATCATTCTTACGAAAAAGCAATTTTTTACGGTAAAACGATGAAGATGTGGTATAACGAATGCACTATCCTCTATGAAAACTGTAATAATAATGGCTCCTATTCATTGTGTTCGATTGATAAAATATTACTAAAAAAACCTTTAAACATTTTGAAGCAAAATCAAAAATATTTTTTTTCAACGCCAAGTTCGTTTATTGATGAACACTTTCTTTAAGTTTGTTTCTACTTGATTTAATATAAAAATTAAGAAAACTTTATAATTCAATATAAAATAACCGACAAAATTCTACCAATGTCCATAGAATTATTAGTAAATAAAACTAGGAATTTATGGCTAAGCTATTCTACGAAGATGTGATTTATATTAAAGCAATTTTAGAATTTCAAAATTACATGTTTTAAAAAATAAATATTAAAAAAAAAATTGTTGTTTGTCATTTGTTGACTTTTGTCGGATAGTATAGATTTAAAACTGATGAATCTTTGAATGATTGTAATTCGGATAATATAATTGGTGAAATTCATAAATAAAACATATGCTAATTTCAAAATAAAAATTTTCCACTCATTTGAAATTCCCGCAATTACCCTAAATATTTAAATTTAAAATTTATTTTGTTGTTCATCCTATTTTTTATTTGGGATCATAAAAAAAACGATATTTCTGTTTTCGGAATGTCTTAATTAGGTTTTTTTTGTATTTTACCATATAGTTAGGGCAAGTAGTTAGTTTTATGGTAGGTTCAGCGAGAAAAAATTGGCTAGCCGCGATCACGGATTTTGAATTTTTGTTATCTTTTTTTACCCCCTTCATAACTGAATACAAAGAGAAAACAAAATAAGAAAAATTCGTGATCGCGCGCGGCAAGCAAATTGTTTCTCGCTGAAGCTACCATAAAACCAACTACCTGTCCTAACTAAGTGGTAAAATACAAAAAAAAAAACCTAATTAAGACATGCCGAAAACAGAAATATCGTTTTTTTTATGATCCCAAATAAAAAATAGGATGAACAACAAAATAAATTTTAAATTTAAATGTTTAGGGTAATTGCCCATTACAGTTTTTTATATTACATAAGGATATATTCTAATATATATATGACATCTTTTTTGATAAATAATTTATTATTTTTCGTGTTTCGTTGTGAACAGATCGTTTAATAAAAAAAAATTATATTCGTGTCGTTGCTTTTTAATTTTAAAAATTTTGTTTCGAGAAATAACCAATATTTGTTGACAATTTTTAAATTTTACCTTGAGAGATTGCCAAACTTGGATCTCTAAATCATAACCACCAACTCTATAATATCTAGTACCTATATCAATATTACTATTATAAAACATAAAGATAAATTACTTTTAAGAAACATAAATTTAATATATAATTTAAAATTTAATATTAAGTATATAAGTTTAAATAAGTTTGCCGTTTGCTTACATTTAATTGGTACAATGGAAAAAGAATATCCAATAAAAATATGGAGCCACAATCGATCGCTAAAAAAAACTTTTTTTAGTATACCTTCAATTGAAAGTTTGGTACAGAAAGGTAAATTATTATTCTATTTCATTAATCACATCATATTCACATTTTAAAATAATAATTCGTTATTTCTTTCTTTATACTCGTATATAGCTAATAATTTTGGCTTAAAAGGTTCAACCATTGCTTTGGAATCGGACGGAACGGAAATTTGCGACAATCTTACTCTTGGGTATTACATGAAAGAAAAGAGTATCTTTATACTTCTTGAAAATGCAGAACAATGGGCACCACATATAATGTTCAATTTGGAGACAACCAATATGATGAATAATACTGATTTAATCACGACGGAGCAATCAGAGGAATCAAATATTCAAGAAATTCAAAAATCTATACAGTATCCAAAAAACTTTATTACACAAAATGAACAAATAATAGAGCCAATTGAGGAAATAATAACCACTTATAACATTTCAATGGACGACACATTCAGCAATCCCAGCTCAGTTTCTTCATCATCAAAAAATGCTCAAAGTGCATTACTTTTTTCTAATTTTGCTGTACCGTGGGAAAAAATTCCTTCAGATATTACAACAATGTTGGAAAATAAACAAATTCTCGGAAAACGTTTAAACTGCTTAGGAAACATTTTAGTAGATGAACTTCGCTGTATCTCATTTTTTATACCAATGTCAATAATTCGGACAGTGGCACAAAAAGTCGCATCTAGGTATCCAGATTCAGTAATTCAAAGAGATAAGGACCAAAATATTATTTCCAGCTTACCAGTGGCGTTAATAACCATAATGAAAAATAGAAACAGTTTCTTGAATCGTTCACCTAAACGGTTGTTGTCAGACCTCGACGTAGACGTGCCAGTAAATCAGCGCAAAAATGCCAATGTCCTCAAAGAGACTTGTGCAAACTGGCAACCGAATAATGTGCCTTGCGGTGAAACTCTAGACGGCATGAAAGCTAAACAGATTTTCTTGCAAACCTTATATGAAAAGGAGCCAAAAACAACTGATGACCGAGACACAGCCAAGAAATTAATGAAAGATTGTTTTGCAGTGCAGCGAAAATATCTTAATGATAGAAAAAATATTCCGAGAATTGAAGAAATTCAAAAAGAATGGCCGTTCATTTTCGAAAAAGCTATGATTTTTCAACATTTTGAAGAATTAATTAATATAAATCTTAAAACCTTGGAGGCTAAAGTGATTTTAAAAAAAAAGACACTTCTAAATTTTTTTAATTCTTCTAACAAAAAGGAAATTTCTAAATATATAAAAGGAAAAATGGATGACATAGATGTTATGAAATGCATCTTTCTCTATTTCAATGAAGATCCCACCTTTCTGTACAAAGTTTTTGAGGTAAATTTGTAATAATATATAAAGTTTAAACGTTTATAATAACATTATTAATTTTTCTTACAGTTTGGTGCTTCCCTCGAGAACATTAAAGAATCCTGCTCGACTAACACTCCTTGGATGGGACTATTAAGTATGCGGTTTAACTTAATTAGCTTTATTATATTTCGAATAATAATTTTAAATTGTTTACAGAAAGTTCCATAAAAGAAGAAGAAACAACCTGCTATATATTTATTGAGCATTGCTTGGTAGGATATTATTTGAATGAAAATTTTTTGGATCTTATGACTCTCATAATAGCTTATTTTTATAATTTTAATATGCTATATCCGAAACAAATTTCTCAAACCTTGGAATTTTTCGTTCGGTATTTTTTTCAACACTACGCTTGCAATGTACGGGGATTCAAAAAACACATTAACAATTTTTCCAAAATAAATAATTTAATTTTGAAACTAAATAGTATTGAGGAGAACAGTAATTAGTTAAATTATTTTAATCTGAATATTTTAGTTTTTATATTTTAGTTTTTATATTTTAGTTTTTATTAAATAATGTTCTGAAATTTTCAATTTAATTAAAAATTTCTTATTTGAATATGTAGTTACTCTTGGAATTCGATTTTGTAACAGTAAAATTCAAAGGGTTAAATATTTGAAAAACGATTTTGAATTATAAAGATATGTATTTGCTTGCATATAAAAAAATATTTTTGTGTTTTATTTTTATTATGAGGTTCTGAACGCTCTTGTTACATTTCATGGTAATGTAATTGTTTAATTGTAGAAGTTTACGATACGAGCCGTTCGGCGTAACGGCTCGTAAGCTTCATCCTCAGAAATTTAAATTTAAAAAAAAATTAGCTTGTAAATTTACACTGAAATTTGATGAATTCTACACTAAAAGTCATAATATTTCGTCATTTTTTTTTACAACTTTTAATGAAACTTACACAATTTCCTACGTAAATTTACTCTAAGTCGTACTATTCCTCTAAATTTTTTACAACTGTATATAAATTTTACATCGCTGCTTCGGTAAATTTACACTCTCTCGGTCGTAATTGTTCGACAAACTATTTACGTCCCTAAGTAAAATTGCCACCTTTTTCAGTAATAATACTTATTTTTTTGCGTTTTTAATTTACGACAATGTGCGTAAATTTTATAATTTATACGCACTCACGTAAATTTACACTCATTATAAATGGCATCAAGTTGCCATTTATTATAAACGTAAAATTACACTATTTTTTTTTAGAGTGTAAGCCCTAGTCTGTCAATGGTATTAACCTGATGATACAGAGTATGACGAACTATTTATAGAACTTATTATTGGCCCGTATGGTACATTTGACTTGTGGATTTTAGGTAAACCATATAATTTTGGAGTCACTGCAGTATAATTTGCCGTATAAGTTTTTCTGTTTACCCTAATCTATGTTGCCAAATTCTTCCCATTCTTTTATTATAGAGTTAATTTGTCTCTGTATCGGGGTGGAATTGTCCTTATTGTTAAGTCGAAGTATCATGGAGTAAGTCATCCATTTTCTCAATGTAGTTCGTCCGTAACGTCTGATTTTAGTAGATATTTTTCTCAATTTGATTTGAATTTATCTACTTACAATTTTAACACGTTCCCCCCTCAAAGACACATATATGTGTCACGTTAGTTTCCCAAAAAACTCATGTTACGTATATGTGTCACAAATTACTGAAACTTTACATAGGTATAACTTTGGAATGGTTTGTGTTATGATTATTTTCTTTTCGCCGTAGGCTTTATGAGTATATCACACATTTGTGTCACATGGCTTCAATGAGAAAATTTTATTTATTGAAATATTTTCATATTTCGGGAAACCCCCGATATTGGTTCAAAGAAAAGGGATAACGATTTATTTAACGTTTTTATGTTAGTTTGTCGACGATTTTTGTCTAGTAAAGAGGTATTTTGTTTGCATTGTAATATTTATACTTAGAATTTTTGGTATTATAGTGAAAAATTGACGATTTTTAATTCAAAACTAAATTTTTGAAGTGTAATAAAAATTATTCAAAGTTATTTGTGTAGCATATAAAGTTGTAAGGTATAGTAATTTTATTATTTACTCTCCGATTTTCTGATTTGGGTGAGTTTCAAGTTAATTGCAGATCTTTTTGTTGTACTGTTATAATAGGTTCTTGGTTTTAAAGGAATTTGTGCATAATGGAAAGTCGGGGAAAGCGCATGCGGCTTGCGCGTAAATCTGACGAATCTAAATTGGACTCCAGCAACAGTGAAATATACTTTGAAGATTCGGGCAGCAGCTTTCGCATCTATGACACTGACAGCATGTCATCTGAATGCTCAGTAGAAATTGACTTGCAAGAGGTACCAGTTCAAGAATGAGTGGACTGATGTTGGGCCTGAAACAAATAACATAGTTTACCACCAACTGCCGAACCAGTAGAATATTTCAGAAAAATATTTGACGATGTATTGCTCGAGAAAATAATTTCTTGGACTAACGCACGTACTAAATTCATTATTGAGCATAAGCCATTATCAGCAAATTCAAACCTTCGCAAATGGAAAGATGTGACCAGTAGCGAATTGAAACAAATGCTTGGCTTATGTCTACTAATGCCTCTAAATAGAAAACCAAGCCTAAAACACTATTGGGCCAAAACTGGCCTTTATGTTCAAAATGTGTTCGGCCAGACAATGAGTCGAATAAGGTTTGAAAACATCCTTAGGGGTATGTGTTTCTATGACGAGCAACACGACGTCAAAACTAATAGATTGTACAAAATACAAAATGTCACAAATCACGTTCTGGCTAACATAAAAAAATTGTATAACCCACTTCAAAACCTTTCATTAGATGAAGCTCTTCTGTTATGGCGAGGAAGAATGTCACTCCGGCAGTATATACCGAATAAGAGGCACAAGTACGGAATCAAATTCTACGAATTATGCAATCCCGAAAGTTTTTTAATAAATTTGATTATATATACCGGAAGAAGCATGGTGTCTAACGAGAAAGGGCATGCATTTGGCGTTGTTGTTGGACTAATTAAGAAATATTTGGGTAAAGGTATATGGATAATTACTACTGCAGTATTGACCTGGCAGAGCACTTGGTGAATCATCAAACTAATATATGTGGAACATTACGTTCAAACAGGAATCGCAATCCCTCTCAAGTTATAAAGAGTAAATTAAAGCCAGGACAAATTTCATGGCGGCGAAACCGCAAGAACATTATGGTGTTAAAATGGAAAGACAAGCGAAACGTTTTGATGATTTCTACCAAACATAATGCCGAGCTTATTAATTTAATAACAAAAAGAAACAAGGACATAATAAAGCCAAAAATAGTGGTAGACTACAATGCTAATATGATATGCCGGGGATCGATAGGACGGATCAAATGATTTCATATTATGCTTGCCCAAGGCATTCAGTGCGATGGTATATGAAAGTGTTTTTTCACATACTGGACATAGCAATATGGAATTCGTGTTGGATATATCACAAACAAACCCAGCAGCGACAATTGCCACATCTAGAATTTAGAGAAAAAATTATAACCTCGTACTTAGGGGAGATTTTAGCGCGGCAAAAGAGCCCAAGAACCTCAGGAACTTCAACTTCAAATACAGCACATTTCCCTAGCATGGCCAACAGCCGCAAGGGGTGCCGCATGTGTTACAAAACTGCTAAAGGCGAGTTGATCTGGCTATGGCATACCCAATAAAAAATTTGAATTTTTTTTTTATAACCTGTAACTGATTTACGCTTATATAATTTATATGTAAATCATAATTAACTCTTTAGAAATATAAACCTAATATACTGAATTTTGCAATTTCTTATACACCTTAAAATAATTTATGCTCCACCTAAACCTTATGTCACACATATGTGTCCTTTTTATTGTAAAAATGAAAGACTCATGTCTCACATATGTGTCATAGAAGCAATCAGAAACTCATGTCACATATATGTGACATGCCAGCTTTCCACAAACTCATGACCCATATAGGTGTCACAGAATTGTTAATATGTGAGTTTTTTCCGAACATCAAAAAATCGTTTGAGGCGCGAACGTGTTAAGAAAAACAGTTAAAAACTCGTTCTTTAAAGTTCTTCAAGCTTAAGCTCCCCGATTGTGCACAGAAAAATAACCGAAACCCAATCCCTCTTTAAACAGCATTTCTTATATTATTAACTGAGTAGGGATTAGCTAGTGTGTCAAGTTAAAGATTCGCTAATCTCTTTTATTTCAGGATTAGTGAATAAACGAGATTGACGCCATTGGATTTAGTGACAAACTCAACATTGCTGAAAGTGCAAATGGCGTGGGTTTACGATAGAAACTACAAAATTATTGACATCTTAAACAATTTGTGCGAATAAATGTTGAGACAAATTTTTTTTCTAAGACAAATTTAACCATACCAATTTTAAATTAAACTTTTTCCAATTCAATTTCAAATGTAAAAATTGCGTTATATTCATACGAATTTTTGTAACTGCTTTATAGTCTTGTTGAACTGACTGAGCAATTACCATAGCAAATTGATCCATTACGAGATATTTCATTTGCATACAATCGTCTCGATAATTCAGAAAAATAAACGGAACGCCTCGCTAAACAAAAAAAAATTGTTTTCGTTAGGAATCATGATTTTTGTGTGCCAAACAGATAAACTTACTATAAAAGTATTAGGCAGACTGACACCAATTTGTCACTGCAGAAAACGTCTTCCAAAAATATTTTGGTGTTTCACGTTTATTAAATGTATTGATTGACAATAATTAATGATTGATTCAGCTGGATAGTAATTTGTCAACATTTTTGACGCTACCTCTATACCGTAAATTATACAGAACCTATCATCGTTATTGTAGATTACAGATATTGGTCATAGTTTTTCTAGCGGGACGTTCTTGGAGGAGCCCGATTCAACATTTGTTTAGTTATTAGTAAACCCGCTTAAAAGCTTTGTGTAAATTCGGGCTCGCTGAACGATAACCTATGGAATGGTTGTAATTTTGCCGATTTACTTTCTTACGATTTGATTTTTATTTTATGAAAACTACAGTACAATCACTCTTTTAAAGGCCAGTGTCCTTGGCCGTTAATCACCTGTATGAGAAAATGTTCATACATTTATTCCGTTCAGGTAGTAACAATTTGTTGTTATTAAAAGATTAACTAATTGACGATAGGTAACATGACGTCTACCGGATTTTTCGTGAAGCTCGATTTTGATACAAATTCTCCAATTTATGTCAAACAACATTCCAAAATTTCAAGACAAGTGATTAGTTATTCAATGAATAAAGTTTTATATTGTTAAAATCAGTGAAAATATTTGAAAAAAGAATAAAAAGTGTAAGGGAACTCTTATAATATTTATTCGTGTTATTATTTAACTGTTTGTTTTATTGTTTTTTATGTTGCGTAAACAATTTTGTTAAATTTATCTGTCAAAAGCAAAATGAGTTCTCGACAGTGTTGCCGTTTTGACTGTTTTCCAGTCAAATTTGACTGGATTTCATTGCGTTTAACTGGAATAATTTAAAAAATCCAGCCGACTGTTTATTTGACTGGAATTGAGCCCAAGTATGTGGTTTTTTGACTGAATTTCATATTTTATTGTTATAACTTGAGTATATTCGATTTAATGGCCTTCATCATAAAATCGAATATACTCTGAATATAGATAAAGCAGAATTGCAAAGCAGACCCTACTTAGGCTTTGAGTGCGAGGATAAACTATTCGAAATGAAATCGAACAACAAAATTACTTTGAAACAAGAAGTGCTTTTTCGATCTAACTGCTAGCAATATTTAATAAAGCTGATCAAAGAGTTGCAGCAAAGAATGCCTAGAAATTTAAATCTTTAAAAAAAAATTCATTATATTTGTATTGAGGAATGCTTGCATTTAAAGAAACAGCCAATAGAACCACTATTGAGGGAATTTCAGATAGACCGCCTTACAAGTGATAAAATTAATTCGCAATGGGACAATTTAATGATCAAAACATGGAGCAGCACAACCACTACGGAAAGCTTTTGAAGCGAGGTATTTCAGCATAAGGATGCAAGGAGAGAAAATCCATATAAAGAAATTTCTTATTTGGCGATTTCAATTTTGGTTTTGCCAATTTCAAATGCGGAGGTTGAGCACATTTTCAGTCACCTTAATTTGGTAAAGACCAAATTAAGGAACCGAATGCAAATTTGACTAACAAATAGCATTCTAATTATTAGAAATCAAATGAGATTTGGACTATGCTGCTTCAACTTCCCAATACCTGAAGAAATCATTGCGAAAATTGGTACCAGTGCCACCTATAAAAATAACTCTGAAGATGAAGATGACGATGAGAATGATGTGCAATTATTGGATGCAATACGCGATATTAACATGTGAGAAGTTTACTTAAAATTAACAATTTTTAATGATTTATCTATATTTTTATTATTTTTATATGTACCTAGTACCGATGTATTTACATATTATGAAGAATTGAATGAGTTATCTTAATAAAAAGTTACAGAACTGAAAATGTTTATTTTTAATTTGGTTAGAACTTCATTGACTGGTGTTTTAGCTGGTTTCATTTACTTTCGTCTGTGACTAGATATTTAGCTGGATTCGTCATTTTTAGCTGGTTTATTTTCAGTCAAAACTGGCTGGATCCCAATTTCTGCAACGGCAACACTAGTTCTCGAGGACAATATTGTGGTGTTCCACAATGCAATACCTATAGAAAGCCGGGAATATCGATGCACCAAATCCCGCGAATGATTTTGAACGACCGAACGAGGCTTCTTAAATGAAAAATTGCACTGAAAATGGGGAAACCATTCCTTAAATATTTTTCGATTTGTAGCTGTCATTTTAAGAAGGAACAGATACTTGTGCCTATTTTGAGAACAAAACGGCCAAAAGCCAGACTTTTAGACTCAGCATTTCCAACGAAAAATTTACCACAATCATCTTGCGTTGTAAAAAAGTGTGCCAAAAAGATTTAGGCTAGATACAATAGGCTAAGACAACGAAATATTTCTAAAATTTGGTAAGCTGGATTGATTATATTGTAGGTTAAATTAGTTTTTATTTAATCTCTATTTGTATTTAGGTCGCAAAGAGTCCTAGAGGAAGTTCCTGAAAACATCGCAGATAATGAATTTGTTAATCTGAATACCACTGTTTGTAGAATACCACATCAAATAGCATAGCAATCCATCGGTATACAGAATAGTGTTTTAACCTACCATAAAAGTATTCAAGTTGCTGAAGACCTTTAACTAAATTGTTTATAGATTTGTTGGACACAATAATAAATTGTTGTTCAATTATTCGGCAATCGGTTTACCAAAGCAAACATCGGCTTATCGTTGAAATATCGGATCGTACTCACAATGTTTAGAATTAAAACTAATATGTCGAATATCCAAACGGCCAATTTGTTTAAGATGAACTCAAAAACCACAAAAAAATATTTTAATGATTGCGTCCAACTACTTTCAAAAGCACTGGAATGTTGCATTTATTGGCCATCTAAAGAATAAAACTAGAAAATTATGCCTACTTGCTTTGCTACATTTCGGAATACAGTTAATGTACTTGATTGCACTGAAATAAAAACAGTTCAATTTCGGTGCCTGACTTGCAGAACATGCACCTACTTGCATTATAAGAGTGCTCATACAATTAAAATATTAATAGGTGTTTCCCCGTCCGGCCTTGTTAATTTTAAAAGTATAGCAGTAGGCGGTCGAACATCGGATAAAGTTCTATTTAATTTGACAAACTTATTAGATAAGTTGAAACGCCGAGATGCTGTGATGGTAGACAAGGGCTTTATGATCAGCAATGAGCTTGCGGAAGCAGGCACTGAGATGATTCGCCCACAATTTCTGAATCACGGCCGAACGAAGTCTGATGTTGAAAGCGATAGACGAATAGCTGCTTGTGTGGACGTGAAACGACGTATATCTACGATTAAACTATTCAAAATGTTATCAAAAAAGGTTTCGTTGTCTATACTGCCTTATATAGGTGATATTACAACAATAATTGTATGTGCTATTTCCAACTTAAGTATCCCAAGGGACGACAAGTTCTTGTAAATTACTTAGATAATACAGGAAACACAGATGAATTAATAAAAAATGTTCTCAATTTAATTCAGTCTTTTTATTTTTTACTCTACACACAAATAAGCAAATCAAAAATTGACTCTCAGTCTTAATTATTACTATAATTACGCGACCTTTTGCTGGAGGAGGCGTGACTTCCAATGCATAGATCCAACCAGCATTTAAAATTTCTTCTCCTTCACGTACGGGTCTTTTAGCATCCCCAAAATAGTCAGCTATATCACAAACAGAAATATTTATGTTTTGGCTATCAATGTGCTTTGATTATTGTTGTTTGCATCCAATTTCACCTAACTGAAATTTATAAAATAAAATATCGAAAATTAAATTTAATCATTAACAATTTTAAATCAAAATCAAATTTCTAATCAATTACATATTAGCAAAATGCATTTCTACACATTTAGTTTAATCTATCCTCAAATTTCACATTTTTTATATTCACTTTTACAATATTTTTAACAATACATATACATATAATCGAAAATATGAGCACAGATTTACAATAACCATACTTTAAATTACAATTAAATACTATGAAAATGTTGTAACTATTACATTTTTAATTGATAAAATAATATTTATAAACATAATATTTATCACAAAAGTCTAATTTGTAAACAATGACGTTCACACAGCCGGAAATTTATTAATGTTCTTACGAAGTTTTATAACACTTTTAGAATTATAATTACAACTATTAAATCAAATTAAAAACAAATACACATTAAAGTACATATTGGAATTATTTAATATTACAATCAACACAATTTTAATAGATTAAAATATAATTCACCTGTCCAATATTTTCATTCGTTGCTATGAGCGTTGCACTGAATAATTAGCTGTCTCTTATTTTTTATCAAAATGGAGCTGCGAAAATTTTATGAGAGATGACACTGAAATCACTTTACCACTCGTCAATTAGGGGAGCGCCCCGAAATCTTGCATTACAAAATCATGCAAGTACAAAATCTTGCATTTAATAAAAATCTTGCATTACAAAATCTTGCAAATCCAAAATCTTGCAAATCCAAAATCTTGCAAATCCAAAATCTTGCTTTACAAAATCTTGCAGTTTTAATTATTAATTTCAACATAATCTTGCTTTTCCTAAAAGTTTATAAATTCTCAATTATAAATTTAAATACACACTTAAGTGATTTTCGAGTATTTATTTATTTTAATTTCATCAATTAAAAACACATACATGGCTATTAAAAATAAAATAAAATTATAAATTAATAGGCAACATTAAAAATAAAGAAACATAACATAAAATAAATTATATGGCAATTTAAAAAAGTATCATGTTGTGCGCGATTCTCTTTAAAAAATCAGTCTTACAGATTTTTTCCCTTTTTTTAAGAATCCGTTTAATTTTTTCATTTTTAATTATTGTTTTTCTTTTCTTTGGAAGGCGTTCTCCGGATTTCACTTTTTCGATTTGAGCTTTTCTCCTCTCGATGTAGCTTTTGACCCACTTTTGTTTTTATATATGTTTATGAGGTGGAAAATGCAACTTTGATTAGATTAAATTATATTCATATCATAACACAGTGTAGTTTTAAATCTTGCATATAAGAATTTCCCGTACATTTATAGAATCGCGCGCGCGATTCTATAAATGTACGGGAAATTCTTATATGCAAGATTTTTGGTGCAAGATTATGTAATGCAAGATTTTGTAATGCAAGATTTTGTAATGCAAGATTTTGTACTTGCATGATTTTGTAATGCAAGATTTTATAATGCAAGATTTTGTAATGTAAGATTTTGTATTGCAAGATTATGTATTGCAAGATTATGGGGCTAACCCGTCAATTAGAAATCAAATATTAAAAAAGAAGGAAACCCATTACAGGATGTAATCGCATTACCGGCATCACATTTAGTCGTCTTTCAATATATAGACATACAAACCAAACCATTTTCATTCATTCATTTTATAAGCAAAATAAAATTTTGAAAGCATCTAGTATTCTATGACTTTTATTGTTTTAGTTTTCTACGTGAATCTTTACGCATCTATAACTTTGGAATCCGACCACCTAGAGATCTTAGCCATACCTTGTTTTTCTTGTTTGATCAAGATCTATTAGTCTGTCGGATGAGTACTTTTCGAATTACTATTTGTTAACAGATATCAACAGCAAGGATCTAAGGCATCTCTCATCTGAAAAGGTATTCAAATTACGCGTTTCGAATTTTCCACTAAATCTATTATCTTTCTAAATATCGGTTGTAAGCCAAATACAATAGAAACAAAATAAAAATTCTGATTCCTAACGTCCAACAAACAGGCAAAATTTGAAAATCTGTGTAAATCAATATTTTGTTTAGCTATGTATGTATACATAAGTATTGGGTTGGGACAGAGCGCGCGAATATACCGATTAGAATTATAATAGGGGTGTGAAAATTTTAATAATTTTAAATCAATATAATCTGATAACTATGGTGTTTTATTTATTTGCTGTATTATTTTTAATTTTTGCTATAATGTTGCTTTTATGTGTGAGGATAGCAAGCAAGCAAGATATAGGTTAGATTAGTGACAAGCACGCAACAAGGTGTGTACGATACAAAAAATGAAATATATGTATACTGTGTATATATTCATACGTAGAATATAGTTATGTTAGTATATTTTGAGGGATTGATTATTTAGATTTATGGTTTAGGTTAGTGCGAGCGAACTGTGTGAAGATGGGCCAAAGTCAAAATTTATATGATGTAAAACTCTTGGGAATGTTTTGTAGGGCAACGTAATTTTATTATAATCATTAAAAATAGTTAACAAAATAATTAATTAGACGTTTCCCCGGTATTACGCACTGTATGTATTTAGTAATTATTACTGTGGATAATATGTATAGGTATATAAAATTGGATTTTTTAATCATATTGAACAATTCGTTTATGAAAAATTATGACTGTCGTTATTATTGCGTAAAGAGACTTATACACTCATCGGCAGGGAAAACGAGCCACCCTAAAAACAGCTGATAACACCTTGAAAAACCGTACCAGCTAGAAACAAGAAACAAAAATCAGATTCAAGATCATTGCAAACAATCGTAGAAAATATTACGGGGTTGGTATTAGGTGATTCAAAACAATCTCAGAAAATGTCGGTAAGACATACTCTTTCTAAACATATGGTTGAGATTTCTTGGATTCGTAAACATAAACCAAGCGTGAGAAAAATGTTGAAAATTATTTTATTTAAATTTTTACAAACATAAACACAACAACAACAGCTTAATTAAACCAATAAAAAAAATCCATGCTTTTAATAATCTGTCTTTAATAAAATATCGCACTGGGAGATATTTTCCCATTTTCTAAGAGCTTTATGTAAATGTTGATAATTATCCAAATATCTCAACGAGTAAGGGCTGTTCTCCGTTTATTCACGGTGTCTCTACAGTTGAGGTTAGTCTCCAACATATTCCTATCCCACGAGGTTCAGATATAAGTAATAAATGTGTACGACAGCTTCTATTAAGTTTATTTATTTTATTTAATTAGCAAACTGCCTTTTGATGATCCTTTCAATTCAAAGGTTTTTTCGAGAAGAGAGATAATAAAACAAAAATGTCAAGTATGTACAATTTGGCACAATATCCTGCCCAATTACATATATGCAAGTTTGCAACATTTACATATAAAATTTTATAGTAAAATTGCATTTAATTAATAGCGCCAAACGACAAATACAATGGTTAAAAACCGTTTGCAACAACAAATCTCTTGCGTTAGTATAATTACATATTTTAATTATAAATTTTTCTTAATTTTAGGAGGTATGAAAGTATACTGAGATGAAGACTTAAGAACTCTTATTATATTGAGAATATTTATTTTATTTGATGGTTCAATCATCAACATACTCCCGCACGTTAAGAAAGTAATTTCTTAACCATAGATAAGGTAGTATAAATGGTGGTAATATGTTGACAATCCTTTGCTGATATTTGCTGGATAACTTGAAGTTGACGGAGGATACAACTTTTCTAATTTAAACCGTAAATTTCTTCAACGATGATGGTTCATTGTGGTTGTCCAAATACATCTAAGTCAGCGTGCCACATAATGCCTAATGTTTTAATTGAAGCATCATCTTCAATTAGCTTTGGTATTGTTTTGATTTCTTCTTTGAAAAATGATTGCACGAAGTCAGACGAATTTGACTTCCATTTTCGGAGGTTAAACCCACTGCTGCCTAAAATTATAGAAAGTTGATCTTTAAGTTCAAGAGATTCTTCTAACGTATCACAACCAGTTAAAAGATCATCCAAGTAAAAGTCGTTATGGATTATTTCGCATGCCTTTGGATATAAATTTTGGAAATCATCAGTTGATTTTTGAAAAATTTTCACTGCTAAATATGGTGCGCATGCTGTGCCATATATCACCGTCTCGAGTTTGTATATTTGTATAATATCGTTGGGATCATCGCGCCATAATTTCAGCTGATAATTTGAATCCAATGGGTTTACCTTCACTTGACGGTACATTTTTTCAATATCCGCCACCAGCGCAATCCTTGGTTTTCTAAATCGCAAAACAATCGTCATAAAATCTCGTTGTAACTTTGGTCCAACGTGTAGAATATCGTTTAATGAAATTGAAGAATTGGATTTACAGGAAGCATCGAACACAACTCTTAGTTTGGTAGTGCTGCTCGTTGTTTTCATTACCGCATGATGTGGGATGAAATACTTGGAATTATCATCTGTGGGTAGATCTGATCATGTCACGCAAGTCATATGACCAAGATTAGCGTACTCATGAATAAACTCCTTATACAATGCAAGAAACTCAGGCGACGCTTTGAATCTCCTTTCCATTGCTAGTAGCCTTTGACGTGCAGTTTTCCATGAATTTCCTAACTATGACCTCAGTTGTTGAAAGGGAAGTCTCACAGTAAAGCGACCAATCGACCATTTGCCTCCCTTGTTGGTGTCTGTTCATAATAGGATTCGCAGCAATTTTCGGATGTCGTTACTTGCTGTTGATCTAGCATGTCTTCTAGCTCCCAAAATCTTTTCAAAAGCTGAATTCCATCATCTTGAGTGTTTGTTATCGCGGTTATGTCGTTAACTGCATGGAGATTTGTATCTTGTGATGAATTTGTAGTCAATGCGCCGCGATTAACCAGCCAAATTTTGAATTTTGTAGCATATGTAAACCGGGTAATTTTTGCCTTTCTGGATTTAGAATTTCATAGAACACGTCTGCCCCAACAAGAATATCGATCATGTTATGTTTGTGGAAGTCTGGATCTACCAATTCTAAGTTTCTTAGTGCCAGATTTTGTACAAGGTGGTGTTGTTTGGTTGGTACTAAATTGGTGATGTGTTTGATGATATGAGCTGTTGTGTTAATGGTGAATTGTTGATTTACACGCGAAACTAATGTCATATCGGTTTTTCCTCTTGTTGATCCAGCTGTTGTCGATGCTAGGCCGTGAATAGAGATACAAGCATGAGATCTTCGAAGCCCTAGTTTCTGAATGCATATATTTTACATATTGTACATATTTTCGTAAAAATATTTTTCTACGGTTAACAAACCTGGCAAATTTCAACAATTATTTCAAAGGTGTAGCTAAGACAAATTGTATAGGTTATCGAGAAATTTGAAATTTAATTTTCTGAATTTACTTGCAACAATTTGCTGATGGCAAATAATATCGCCAATACAGGTCATTGGTAAGGTTGTTTTGAGCTATGTTCAACTGTACATATCAAGAATGACCTGTATTTCCAAAACAAACAAATGTCTTGTAATACATCAGACTGAAGCATGAACTAAAGAATTATACCTGCCAATTCCAACGTTGCTTACATAATGTGTGTTATCTGAACAAACGACACAAACTGTCAGAAACGAAATTTTGAACATTGTGGATGTGCTCTGAACGGAGTAATTACATTTTTAAAGATTTTCAACATTATACCAGAGGTGTATAATTTGAAAATTACTGCTCGCTATTATAAAAGTTCGAAGATGAAAAATGGTGAAAGAGATTTTAATTGCTGTTCAACTCGTGGTAGTTCTAAATGTATGTATAATTAATTGTAAGTCTGTGATTTGGTGCCTTGGTGATATGGAAATTATATAATGTCAAGACCAATGGTGATATTGAGAAGGGGTGTCCGAATTTAGGTATACCTGTAAGTGGCAACATTTAAGGACTGCCTCTGCTGAAAATAACGGAAAGAAAAATGTCGTCCTTGGAGTGGGACGAAATTTATATTTCATAATTATGTATTTTGGAAATTAGTTAAAAAAGTTAAGGCAGTATCGGAAACAAAATACTGAAAAAGAAAATTGTAACGTATTCTTAAGAAAAGGGAACCTCCTGAAGTTGGCGAAACAGGTAAATACAAGCCAAGCTTACCTCAAACATTGATTCCTTGGTCGATTAGGACATTATGTGTAAATGAGCGTTAAACGTTTGCACAACCAAACTCCGACAAAAAAAGAACCTCTTAAATGAATTATATTGTAAATATATAGATATATGTGAGAACTTTAACGTATTCATTACTACATAAATATAAATAAGACAATAGCAATAATAATAATAATATTTCAAAACTAATTAGTAGGTATTTATATGTTTTATCACCGTACGTACAAGTAAATAATATAAATATAGTGTAAAAAAACTGTAAGGTATATAACTTATTGCAAAGTGTAGTTTCTCACATTACAATTTACGGTATTTAGTATTTTTTTTATATATGTACATATGTACTACAAAACAAAATTGAAATCGTAACTTTATGAATATCACATACCGTAAATATTGTAATACCAAATATTAATAATACTCGTGAAAACAATTACCTATAGATAATTAAAAATTTTAAAAACTTGTTAAGAATCGAAATTCTTATGTATATATTGTATAATAAAAGAATAGAATGTGTATGCAAAGGAAATCCATATCAGGTGGAATGAATAATTAATGAATGAAGACAAATTTGTATGTGAAGGCGCTCTAATACTAATGGTTTTAAGTCTTATTGAGACGCAAACTAATATAAAGAATCCAGAGGGGTCAAAGTCTGCAAATATTTGCCCAATCAAATTTGACACAAAATTTTAAATAAATATTCACATGTGAACCACAGTAACTTGTTAATTTTGGGTAACTTGTTTTACAACAAAGCCTTCGATTTGATATAAATAAGATTAACCAAGCAATAATCAGTTATAACTGTAATAATATTGGTTGCCACTAGATGTCATTGTTAGTTCTATAATGTATTTTAACCATGAATATCGAGTAGTTTTAGTTGTACGTCAAACAGTATCAGGGCATAAATAATAAAATAAACTACGAATGAGATTAACTGTTAAATGAAAGTCTTTTAATTTATAATAATTGCCACAATTATTACAATAACCTGTATAAATTCTAAAAAAAACTTAAAACTTAAGACAAGGGTCACTCCTAGCTTAAATTATCTTTATTCTTTATAAATCAAGAAAGTTTCTCATACGTTGGGAACAATGTTCGAAGAAATATCAGTCATAAGGTGTCAAAACAAATATTGTAAACTGCATTGAAGGTTACTTGATCTTCTAAGCCCACAGAAGCAACAACAAAAGAGCGGCAGACAAAAGAATACCAAATTTGACAAATTTTCGTTCAAAATAATATTCACCCCTATTATGATTGTCGAGTCGATCGACAATCGGCAAAATGACTCTCTGTTGCCTTTTCCTTTTTCGTATTATTTTTATCAAATGAAAAAACGGGGTGATTAATTTGATTCATACAAGCCAACCGTTCAATGTATGGTATACTGAGGCGTCCGTCACAAATAGATTAGATTTAAAGTAATAAAAACCATTGACTGACAATTTTTTTGTGTTAAATTCATACTAAAATCCGGCTGAAATTATAAATATCGGCTTACTCTTTCTTTCTCGTGGTCTCTCATAAAATGACTTACAATCTTTTTAAGCCGCAGTCAGACGATTGGAAGATTGCGAGTTGCGACTAATATTGGCAATTGCACAATAATCGAACCAATGTAAATTTTAGTCTACATTTTTATCAATTGATTTGTGTTCACAGGATCTGTTCCTTAAAAAAATCAACAAACTTCGACTCAGTACTATAGTATAAAAAGGATTGTTTCGACATTTCGTTTTATCATTTGAGTGAGTTGATTTTTGTATTGGGTAAAATGGCTGGATCTAAAAAGTTTAATTTTTTATTATAAAACAACTTACGAAGAAGGTGAAATTGTTAAGAGTTTGCAAATTCAGTTTCGATCTGATGATGGTGATTAAGAAAAATTTATTCTTATTGATCTCTCGTCAGAATAATTTTACCATGTTGTTGTAGTATTAGCGAATTACACGCAATACATGGTAGCCTGACGACCAAGAATACATTTTGCTTTACCCTCATCATCAGATCGAAACTGAATTTACAAATGGCAAACTCTTAATAATTTTACCTTCTTCGTAAAAATAATTATCTCGCTCTGTTAT
The DNA here is from genome assembly GCA_958295665.1 of Tipula vernalis. NCBI lineage: Eukaryota > Metazoa > Arthropoda > Insecta > Diptera > Tipulidae > Tipula > Tipula vernalis. The sequence continues at coordinate 204,836,003 of OY282560.1, forward strand.
CCAGAATAACCTAATGCTTCAAAACCAACTTGGTTATTTCTTAATGTAATGTAAAAGAAAACACATTTTTTTCCTTATAGTTTTTTTAATGTTGCCAAAGGGTTTATTCGCGTTCTACAGAAGAAACTAACAAGAAGTATTCTAATCTTAAGTTAAAATTATTACATAGCTGCTCTACCTAATTTTCCATGAGTAGCTAACGAGTTGCCCATCTAGCGTTTGCTATTTCAACTACCGGTTATTTCGAGTGTGGCAACACTTACGTCATTCGTGTAATGACAGTAAATTAGTTTAATGATTGACATTTACGAAATGGGTTGCTTTACGCTTGAACAAAATTGGGAAATATATATTATATTGTCAAAACACTTTACGGATTCGACAGCTAAGAAGCCATCAGTTTTATTTCTTAGCTCATTGGCGCAATTGATAAAATTTCCAAAATTCATCAGAATTAAGTATTTTAATTCTCAGATTTTGACTTTTTATATTGGAAGGTGGCCGAAATGTTGAGTATATTTTATTTGTTTTTCTGGTTGTCAACACAAAGTGTTGTTTATTCAAGTAATATATCAGAGCCTTCTAGAGTATAGAGCCATAATCATAATGACGTATTTTTAGAAGCTTTTTAGTGGTATAACTTTTCATTGATTTCCATAAGAATCCATAGTAAAAATGGTGTTTTTTAGCTTCAAGTTTTTCAATGAAAAAAGCAAATATATTATAAAACGTTTATATACATAAATGTTTTCTACGTAACTTGAACAACAAGATTCAAGAATTGCAGAAATATTAAAATTATACTATGCCTAAAATATATTTTTCGAACTTCCATTTTGAAAAATAAATCAAAGTTGGCTCTGACGAATTAAAATAATACTTGCTAAATTTATCTTTAGTTTTACTAGTGTACGTAAGATGTCTAAAATATTTACAGACAAATACGAAAAAAACTTATTTAGTCACAAAATTATCACTCGTACTTAATATTTTGTGAATTTGTTTTGCTTTTCCTACAATTTTTTTACTTGAAATTTCCTCTGGTGGTAATTTTTAGTATGATTTTACCAAATTTTTACGGCCATCACTGCCATCTATGTAATGTATATTGACTTAATGACCAACGAATCGTAGTAAGCTTTTATTTTAATTTGACCAGAATGCTGTTGTTATGAAATTTTTTTATATTTTGGTTTAAATAATTCAATTACTACAAGAAAATGAAAACGATTTACTTAAACGACATTCATATATATTGAAATTCAAATATTTATGAAAGTATTTCAGAAATTATAATTAAGAATTTGTAACGTTTTCATTTAAAAATTTGTCTTAGGAAAAAAAGTGATTTCCCATATGTTTTGTGTATTTTACTATGAAAAGTTTGGTTTTTTCCTCGTTTCTAAATCCTTTATAAAAGCTGTGTTTTTTACACTATGGCTTTGTATAATCAATGTTGCTTTGAATACTCGTATATACCCTACTTTGAAATGCTGTTCCAGGAGCTTACATTGTCAAAATTAAAATAGTATTCATTGTAACTCGTTTTATACCTCTGGCTTTGATATTTTTCAATTTTTTTTTTATTCTTTATTTAATGTCTTAAGTAACGTAAGTAAAAATATATCAAACAACATGCACCTGTATAAAATGTTTCAATTCAAAAAATATTTCGAATATCAAAACAACTAAAAGCATTGAGGGTTAGGTAAATAGTAAAAGGTAAACTAACAAAATGTTCACAAGTGTCTGTAATAAATAACGGCTGAACAAGCATGCTCTTAATGTCGCATACAGTTTCGTACTGTCGTCAGTAACTTTTTTGGTAATTTTCTGTTGCGAAATTACCAAAAAAGTAACTGTCGTTAGTTGGTGGTTTGGCGTCTATTGGAGGGGGGGATCAAAGTTGAGTAGATTAATCTACCAGCTCCGTAACCTTCCAGTAGGGTGCGCATCACGTGAGCTGTTCTGGTCTTGTCATTAGGCAGCTGCGTGATGGGTACAATTGTGTAAGGGGTAACCTGTTCACAATTCGCAAGTGTACGTACTGCCTCCTCGTGGCAACCACTGGTAACTAAGGCCACTTGGCACATTTTAGGCCATTTGGCACAGGCCAAAGTACGGCGCTAAAGGAGAAAACCTTGACAAAAAACCCTAATCTAAGGTGGAACAGCATATGCCGAAAGATGAATGGCTGATAGGTTAATCAGCCCAAAATATGCGGACTCTGGATACCAGGCACCCTCCAGTTTTATTTTTAGCCTTCCTGTAGTAAAGCTGGGTGACCTACAGGTGATTTGCAATTCCCAGCAACTCGTAAGAGTAAAATCAAACGGAATACGGGGCAGGAGTAGGAATATACGGGAGTGGCACAACCCTCTCGAGGTCCTTGAGCTCCAATGCTACCGTCTTTCTAGCAGAACTACATGCTGTAGTAAACATCTAGGAGGGAGAGCAATATGCCCAGATAGTATGTATCACGTACCGGGAGGCAGTATCGTCAGGTTCATTAAGAACCTGAATATTGACTGGACGGATAATTAAGCAGGGGCCAGCACAATAGATCTTTTAGGTCGCAGTGCGAAGTGGCTGATCGCCCGCATGGCCCCCCCCCAATAATAATAATAAATAATAACTGTCGTTAGTTTTCGAATATGCGGCATAAATGTCAACATATGTTGATGATTCTTCGGTTGACCCTAACACAAAAACAAACAAAATAAAAGGTATCCGTGGTTATTACAGAACTCATTCCTATTGGAAAAAATTCCTATAGGAGAATTTGGTATCACAGAACTCATTTTGTAAGAAAAAATCCTACGCGTAGGAATTTTAGCTCCGAAATGTAATTCCTACAGAAATTACTATCACGAAGAATGGAGGAAAGGAAAATATGTAGGAATTTGACACAAAATACTCCGACAAAAACATTTGGCGGAATTGTAAAGAAAAACTAATAATTCGTAATCTACTTCATGTGAGAACCAATAGTTATGGATGGAACCAATGTCAAAATACTACTTAATAATTTTCAAGGCGATGTTTTATTAAAAATATAAAATTTAAAAATTATGTAGCATTTTTCACGCCATATTTTTCAAAACACTTTACTGATTAGGCAGCTAAGAAGCCAAAATTTTTGTTTCCAAATTTAATCAGATTCCAGTATTTTAATTCTCAAATTTTGACTTTTCATATTGGAAGGTGGCCGAAATGTTGAATATATTTTATTTGTTTTTCTGGTTGTCAACACAACGTGTTGTTTATTCAAGCAATATATCAGAGCCTTCTAGAGTATAGAGCCATAATCATAATGACGTATTTTTAGAGGTTTTTTTAGTGGTATAACTTTTCATTGGTTTCCATAGGAATCCATAGTAAAAATGGTGTTTTTTAGCTTCAAACGTTTTTATAAATGTTTTCTACGTACCTTGAACAACAAGATTCAAGAAGACTATATTGTTATTGAATAAATATTAATTGCAGAAATATTAAAATTAAACTATGCCTAAAATATTTTTTTCGAATTTTCATTTTGAAAAATAAATCAAAGTTGGCTCTGATGAATTAAAATAATACTTGCTAAATTTATCTTTAGTTTTACTAGTGTACGTAAGATGTCTAAAATATTTACAGAAAAATACGAAAAAAAATTATTTAATCACAAAATTATGACTCGTACTTAATATTTTGTGAATTTGTTTGGCTTTTCCTACAATTTTTTTACTTGAAATTTCCTCAGGTGGTAATTTTTGGTATGATTTTACCAATTTTTTACGGCCATCACTTCCATCTATGTAATGTATATTGACTTAATGACCAAACGAATTGTAGTAAGCTTTTATTTTTATTTGACCAGAATGCTGTTGTTATGAAATTTTTTTATATTTTGGTTTAAATAATTCAATTATTACCAAAAAATGAAAACGATTTACTTAAACGACATTCATATATGTTGAAATTCAAATATTTATGAAAGTATTTCAAAAATCATAATTAAGAATTTGTAACGTTTTCATTTAAAAATTTGTCTTAGGAAAAAAAGTGATTTCCCATATAATATTTTACTATGAAAAGTTTGGTTTTTTCCTAATTCCTTTGTAAAAGCTGTGTTTTTTACACTATGGCTTTGTATAATCAAGGTTGCTTTGAATATATACCCTACTTTGAAATGCTTTTCCAAAAGCTTACATTGTCAAAATTAAAATAGTATTCATTGTAACTCGTTGTATACCTCTGGCTTCGATATTTTTCAATTTTTTTTTTTTGTTCTTTATTTAATGTCTTAAGTAACGTAAGTAAAAACATATCAAACAACACGCACTTGAATAAAGTGTTTCAATTCAAAAAATATTTCGAATATCAAAACAACTAAAAGCATTGAGGGTTAGGTAAATAGTAAAAGATAAACTAACAAAATGTTCACAGGTGTCTGATATAACTAACGGCTAAACAAGCATGCTCTTAATGCCGCATATTAGGAAACTGTCGTCAGTTACTTTTTTTGGTAAATTTCTGTTGCGAAATTACCAAAAAAGTAACTGTCGTTCGTTTTCGAGTATGCGGCATAAATGTCAACGTATATGATGATGATTCTTTGGTTGACCCCTAACAGAAAAACAAACAAAATAAACGATATTATCAGAAATAAGTTATAAAATATTTAGAACTACATACTTTAAATATTGAATAAACATTGCAACTTTATTATATAAGCGGTATTAATGTCCAAATTTGTTTGCTCTCTTAATTACAGATTTATGAAAATGAGACACAACTTCAAACATTTCAAATGGAACACTATTCACCGAGTGAAGTGGAAACACGCATGCAACATCGTTTAGATCATTTGCAAGCAAAATGTACTGAATATGGATTGGACGTTAGAGGTAACGATTCGTTACACAAACCAAATCCGTGGGAATTTTTAATTAATAAAAAATATAAATTAGTATGGTGAGTATAAAAAAATATATTATATGAAGTATGTAAGTACTTCACTTTGATTACACTCGAAAAAATTGATGAATTACATAAAATAGAAAAAACAAATTTTCTGGTTACGGTAACAGTTTATTAAGTTTATGCATTGATAATTTCGTAACACAAAAACTAATTACTTCTTGTGTAGTTTGCAAATATTTCATTCCTAAAATACTTGTGACCGACAAAACGGAAGAGTGGTTAAAATTGCGGCGTTTGGACCGGAAGGTATCGGGTTGCAATTCCGATAGGGACGGGGATCCAAAAAGGCTTTTTCATCATCTAATTGCAATAGATGATGACAATCTATAGGCTGGCATGAAGTAATGTAATGTGCCGGTGGTCTATGCAAAACGTACTTTTAGCCGTACGCCCTCGATTTGGCTACTGCTTAAGGTAGGAAATTACCTTCAGTGCTGACATACTAGGAACCCTAGAAAGGGTTGTGCGAAAAATATAGTAAATTTTTCATCATATATCCTGTTCACGTATAATCGTAGCCCTTAGTGTAGTGTAGTGGATTTGTAAAAACGATCCCCGCTACAGGCGTTCACGTGGTCCATTTACATTCGAGTTCCTTTTTATCAGGATTACATTATCACAAAAGGTAAAACATTAATGTAATGAAAAATTCTATCAAGCGAAAACAAAAATTGACCTACTAAAGAAATTCCTTACCCGACAAACATTTTGTAATTTTTGACCCGCAAAATTACTTAGGAAATACCGATTACCGTGTCGGGCAATTATGGACAGAATACCTACAAAAGAACGTATTTTGGTGCTCTTTGGGCAGGCCGATTTTACCGATTCGGTAATTTTACAGTCCTAGATTACTGTAAAATATCAGTTTGTATTACTGAACATTTACTTATACTTTAATAGTATTTTTACGTGTCGATTTTACTTTACCTAATCGGTATTTTTGTGGTTTTCCATTACTGTAAGAAGTCAACCTTTATTACTGAACTTATACGGAAATCACTAGGAACTTTTACTGGTCAATATTACTTCAACGAATCGGTAATTTTGTGGTTCCTTATTACTGTGAAATGTAAGTATGGGTTACTGAACGTTTACATGTCGATTTTACTTTACCGAATAGGAATTTTTGTGGTTAAATATTACTGTAATAAACCAGTCTTGATTACTAAAAATACACGTTAACGATTTTAGCATTTTTGTTGGTCTAATTTACTTCAACAAATCATTAATTTTGTGGTCCCAGATTACTGTAAAATATCAGTTGGTATTACTGAACATTTACATATACTTTAATATTATTTTTACGTGTCGATTTTACTTCACCGAATCGTTATTTTTGTGATTTTCCATTACTGTAAGAAGTCAGTCTTTACTATTGAACGTATACGGAAATCATTTAGAATTTTTACTGGTCAAAATTACTTCACCGAATCGGTACATTTGTTGTTCCATATTACTGTGAATATGAGTGTGGTTACTGAACTTTTAGATGTCCGTTTTACTTTACCGAATAGGAATTTTTGTGGTTTTGATTACTGAACATATACATATACGTTTCAAGTATTTTTGTTGGTCTAATTTACTTCACCAAATCGGTAATTTTGTGGTCCCAGGTTACAGTAAAATGTCAATTTGTGATACTGGACGTTTATGTATACTTTCCTATGTTTCACCTGTCGATTTTACTTTTGTCGAATCGTTATTTTTGTGGTTTTACATTAATGCCATTATTACTGAACGTATACGTAAATGATTCATAAATTTTACTGGTTTTACTGGGAATGAGTAATTTAGTGGTTCCATATTACTGTGAAACGCCAAGATTATTCGATTATTATTTCGAGTATTTTAACTTTAACAAATCAGTAAATTTTTAGTTTTATATTAGGTACAGTAAAAGATTAGACTATATTACTAAACTCACTTATAAACCATTAGATGGTATAATTTACTTTAAATAATATGTCATTTTGTTGTAGATAAATATTACTGCAAAGTGTCAGATTTCGGAATACATATTCGATGGGACATATCATTCCTTTATTCTAATTAAATTGGTAGCAATAAAAAAGTAAAATTATGTTTTTAAAATAAAGAATTTTATTAATTATAATAAAATATTTTTTTGTTGATTTTTAACTTTTGACTGTATATATAAATATGTTTTTTAATTTCTAATGTAAACATTTCTTATTTATTTAAATTAATTAATTAATTTATTTATTTTGTATAATTGATTTTAGTTATTTATGTACCAAGGGCATTTTAAAGATAATAATGCCCGAAGAGTGTAAGAATCAAGCCATAGGGCCGCTATATATATATGTATGTAATATTTATTTTTTTAAAAACACAATATAACATTCATTCGAATATACTTCAGCGTTGCATCGGAAAACTGGAGTTCCTTCGTCATTGCCATTCTCTAAAAATACAAATAATAAAATGTATAAGTAAATATATTGTAAATATATATAAGAATATGTATAATACAATATATTGAATTTTGTGTTCCAAATTTACCTGAGAAAATCGTAATTTCGCTCAATGTTTCATTAATTTGTTCAGCAACTCGTTTTTTTTGTTGTTTATGAGTGACTTTGGTATTTGTTACGAAATTTTGGGTAGGAGTTTCGTTTGTTGTGGTTAGTTTTCTTCGCATTCAGTATCTATAAAGTTATTGGAAGTTATAGGATTTAGTGTTTTTATTTAAAACAGCTGTTTTCTCAGATTCATAATTAATATACTCCGTGTATACTTCATCTGCCCTAATTGCCTCATCTCATGCTCTGAAAAATTATTTTTGCATAAAATAAAAATAGGAAAATAGCTTAAACAAGCTAAAATACTTACGGATATCATTTTTTAGATTTTATAGCTATATGCTACTAAATCCGATCCCACACCTTTATTATTTCTGAATGCCTTGGCGTAATGTTTGTGCCATATTAAATTGGAATTGATGAGCCATTTTGTACACACCGCAACTTATTCCTTAATTCCACTGAGTTTAGTAGTTTTACAATGCAATACATTATTCTACCTAAATAGTAAAACAATTCCATTAGAATATTAAACACATTCGTAAAATAGAGTTATCTAAAATAACTAATAAGGAAAGCTACTGACAAAATAATTATACTATTATCACTTCGTAAAAATAAAAAATTGTAAAATCATTCGGCAATTATCCGAAATAACGTAATACTTAAACAATATTTATATATATATATATATATATATATATATATATATATATATATATATATATATATATATATATATATATATATATATATATATATATATATATATATATATATATATATATATATATAATAATTTATATATATATATATATATATATATATATAATAATTTATATATATATATATAATTATATATATATATAATATATACATAATTTATATATATATATATATATATATATATATATATATATATATATATATATATATATATATATATATATATATATAATAATTGATATAATATATCTATGCAAATTGATAAATTCTTACATGTTTATTAGGTTTAGAAGAAGCTGGAACTGAAAAGTTTCCTAAGTAATAATTAGCAAATAATTAATTAAACATATAAACATATAATAGACAAACATAAGGATGTTATAACTAATTGGTACAAAGGAACTAAAAAATCGATATTAGAAATTAATGTCTTACATGTCTTTGCTATGTGGTACTGGTAAAATACTTTATATCCATATTCCGGGCACTCCATATAAAATAATTTTTGTGCGACGTCTTCCAGTTTCCAGTAAACAAGATTTCTTCCAACGGTACCAGTTTTGAAAATTTTAAAATTACTTGATGCTACCGAAATATCATAAAAGTCCTCTTTTCCTGTTATTTCCGATCCGTATATGTATAACTCATTGTCAATTTTCTCTAAATATAAGATGTCCTTATGTTTTGGCATTTTGCTTAACATAACATATTGAAAAAAATTAAAATTAATTAATTATCAAACAAAGTAAGTATCACAACATTTTCGAGAAATAATAATTAGCCAGAACGAACAAAAATAGGAAATTCCGAAAAAAAACGTAAAATTACCGTCGAATAATTTTGTATAAACATCGCCCCGAAAAATTACGTAAAATTACTGAGGGGTAGTGAATTTAAACTAATAATAATTAAAATTATGAACAAAAATTTGAAAAACCAAACAGAGTTTTTTCTGCCAACTAACGTATAATATAGAATAGAAACAAAAGGAATAATTATATTATTGCTATACAGAGAAATAGAAAAAATCTTACCGAATAAATTCCGTAAAATTACCGATGATATATAAACATGTATTAAATTCTAATAAAAATCAACTGTATTAAATATAACAAAAACACTTAGAATAATTTTGAATCCAAAAATGGAAAAAAATTTAAATTACCGCAAAAAAAACAAAAAATTACCGCCAAATAATGACAACAAAAAATTTGTAATACATAATTAATTATTGAAATAAAAATCAAAAAAATATTCTTTATCGAACAAGGTCCATAAAAGCTTAGAATAATTTTGAAACCACTAGGTTGGTTTCAAAATAATTCTAAGCGTTTTTATTATGTTTCCCCGGTAATTTTATGGATTTTGTTCGGTAAAGAATAATTTTTTCTTATTTATTTCAATTATTATTTATTTCAAGTTTTTTTTGCCATTATTTCGCGGTAATTATTTGGGTTTTGTGAGGAAAATTGTTTCCTATTTTTTATTTTTGGTTTCAAAATTATTCTGAGCATGTAATGGTAATTTTATGGCCTTTGTTCGGTAAGCAATATGTTTTTCTTATTTATTTCCTTTAATCAATATTATAAATGGAAAATTTATTTAAAAATTTATCGGTAATCTTATGGATTTGCAAAAGATTTCCGATAAATTTTGAAAAAATTAATAAACTTTTTAACTACATAAGAAACAATTACTAAATCAAAACCAAAAAATAACTTTAAAACAAAAATGAAAAAAAATACAAATTAGCTCACAAAACCCAAAAAATTAACGCGAAATAATGGCAAAAAAGGTTTGTAATAATTAATAATTGAAGTGAAAAACAGAAAAATATTCTTTACCGAACAAAGTCCATAAAATTACCGAGGAATAATCACAAATAATTTAAATAACCAAAATTGAAATAAAAAACTAAAATTTGACTTACCTACTTTTTTTTATTGAAAAAACTTTTTTTATTTCACTTGCACTTATTGATTTTTTTGTTTTCACTTTTGACCTTCGGTCTTTCGCTTCTATAACTGGACTAAATAAAATCACTTTAATAATACAAAAATACCTTCCGATATAAAAGCGAAATTAAAGATCGGTATTTAGAACACGACCAAGAGGATTATTTCTCCCACTCTTTTATTTTTAAGTGAGTAACGAAACATGCAATCTGAGAACTTTTTCATTAAAATTAAAAACTAAACATTTTAATCTGTAAAAATTATGAAAATTTTACTTATTTTCTCTTTTGTTTGATCAATTGTTTTGGTATTTTTGTAATTGTGTCCAACGCTCAGCGTTTTTATTATATATCGTCGGTAATTTTATGGACTTTGATCGGTGAAGAATATTTTTTTCTTATTTATTTCAATTATTTATTAATACAAATAAAAAATTTGTTACAAAATTTATTGGTAATCTTATGGGATCCATAAAATAACCAATAAATTTTCATTACTAAATCAAAATCAAAATATAACTTTAAAAAAAAATGGGGAAAAACAAATTACCGCACAAAAGTAGTAAAATTACCGCGAAATAAGAACAAGAAGAAATTTGTGATAATTAGTGATTGAAATAAAAAAAAAAATATTCTTTAACGAACAATGTCCATAAAATTACCGAGGAAATGTAAAAAATTTGCGTAGAATAATTTTGAAACGAAAAAAGTTGAAATCAAAAAGAAAAAAATATTCTTTACCGAAGAAGGTTCATTAAATGACCGAGGAAATATAATCAAAATGCTTAGAATACTTTGGAAACCAAAAATGAAAGAAGAAAATCAAACAACCGCAAAAAAAACCAAAAAATTACCGCGAATTAATGGCAGAAAAAACTTGTAATAATTAATAATTGAAACCAAAAACAAAACAAAACAATATTCTTTACCGAAGAAGGTTCATAAAATTACCGACGACATGTAATAAATTTGCCTAAAAGAATTTTGAAACGAAAAAAGTTGAAATCAAAAAGAAAAAATATTCTTACCGAAGAAGGTTCATAAAATTACCGAGGAAATATAATCAAAATGCTTAGAATACTTTTGAAACCAAAAATGAAAGAAGAAAATCAAACTACCGCAAAAAAACCAAAAAATTACTGCGAAATAATGGCAGAAAAAAACTTGTAATATTTAATAATTGAAATCAAAAGCAAAAAAATATTCTTTACCGAAGAAGGTTCATAAAATTGCCGACGACATGTAATAAATTTGCCTAAAAGCATTTTGAAACGAAAAAAGTTGAAATCAAAAAGAAAAAAAATTTCTTTACCGAAAAAGGTTCATAAAATTACCGAGGAAATACAATCAAAATGCTTAGAATACATTTGAAACCAAAAATGAAAGAAGAAAATCAAACTACCGCAAAAAAAAACCAAAAAATTACCGCGAAATAATGGCAGAAAAAAACTTCTAATATTTAATAATTAAAATCAAAAGCAAAAAAATATTCTTTACCGAAGAAGGTTCATAAAATTACCGAGGAAATACAATCAAAATGCTTAGAATACTTTTGAAACCAAAAATGAAAGAAGAAAATCAAACTACCGCAAAAAAAACCAAAAAATTACCGCGAAATAATGGCAGAAAAAAACTTGTAATACTTAATAATTGAAATCAAAAGCAAAAAAATATTCTTTACCAAAGAAGGTTCATAAAATTACCGAGGAAATATAATCAAAATGCTTAGAATACTTTTGAAACCAAAAATGAAAAAAAAAAAAAAAAATTTACCTCACAAAACCCAAAAAATTACCACGAAATAAAAACAAAACAAAAATTATTCTGAGAATTTGACTTATTTTCTCTTTTGTTTGATAAATTGCTTTTTTTGTTTTTGTAATTATGTCCGACGCTCGGTAAATTATTTTTGTTGTTTTTGTAATTGTGTCCGACGCACGGTATTTTTGAGCCCGATATATAGTTGTCGGTATTAAAATGTTTGTCGGGTTAAAACCTACTACAGAAATTCCCATGAAATTATCTTTTTTTGTGAATTCTCGAATTAAGTAAGTCGTAAAGTCAGTGCTGTTTCCACTGAAAACTTAGCAATGAACGATATATATTATTCAATTCCTCAACTAATTGACGATTAGAAATATAGAGAAAGCACTACTTATCGGAATAAAATAAAGCTGTAACACCGTACAAAAATTGGCATCAGCGCTCGCAGAATAGTCCAGGCAACGAACACCAAAAAATACCAAATAGCGGAAATAATTCAAGTAGAAGCCAAAATTCGTATAGTTGTAGGGGAAGGTGTCCTTAACAACATACTAAGAGTACTGAGGAGTGGTGGTGAAGCTAAGGGTGGGGCGAGGGGGGGGGGAGGTCTCGAAAGGTCCTTTCTTTCAATTTTTCGTTAATAACTCAAAAACCACTGCTTTTATCAAAAAATGTCCATATACTAAATTAATCTACATAAAATTCTCTACAATAAAGATTCTCTGCACTGTTTTGATAGGATCCAAATTTAAGGAAATATGGAGGGGGTAAATAGAAAATTAAAATAAAACAGTTTTTGCTCGCGCTCGTCCCTTTATTCAGTTTACATAAACCTCCTTGTTGATCGTTAGTCTTCAAAATATCTGCTTTTATTACATTAAATATTTGCACGCGTTTAATAAAAGATTATTATTTCCAGTGTGTATGTGACTTTGGCTGAGAAGTGTTTAATTTGTGAGAGTGAAGTTGAAAGTGATTTGTCCAACGTTAAAAAAAAAGGGATAATTGAATTAGTTATGGCAAGTGTGCTAAGGAAAGATGGGAAAGAGAAAAGTTTCAGGGGTAAGATAAATGGTGTTGTTCATAATTCTTGCAGAAGAGAATACGTCAGAAGTGACTCAATAAAAAGGTTTTTGCGAGACACTCTCTCATATGAACCTTCAACATCACGTGATACTTCGTCTTTGCGTTCAGGACAAATGAAATTTGATTTTAAAACAAAGTGTTTTTTCTGCACGGAAACGTATGACGAAGAGAAGGAGATTAAAAAACCGTATGCTAAGCGTCGAACAGTTTTTTATGTTCGTACGGTTGCGTTTCACAATTCTATTTTGAATCGTGGGCAGGAAAGAAAGGATGAGTGGGGAAACGATGTAGTGAGACGTATCTGCACTGTTAGGGATCTACACGCAGCAGGTGCAATATATCACGAAGATTGTTACAAAAGATTCATGTTAACCTCTGTAGCTTCAAAAAGAAAAGCTGGACGTCCACAAGATGAAGGGATTTCAGAAGCAATGGAAGAAATATATGATTATATTGAAAGGACTGATAATTGCCAATACTCTATGAACGAGTTGTTGGAACAGGTTATTGCAGGGGAACCACCACATGTGAAGACCATTAAGGAGAGAATGAGGGAAAAATATGGGGACCAAATTTTTTTCAGTACTATTCGCACCAGACAAACTGTCGTCTCCTTTGGTAGTTTTAGTGATAAAATCTTGAGCGACTCATGGTACACTTCAAGGTGTAAAGATGAACAAAGAGAACGTGAGAGGATTGTACAAAAAGCTGCTGAGATTATCTTGGAAGAAATTGAAAATCCATGGCTTACGACAACAGTGCCTATCCCCCTTCATCTAGCTTCTGCAGTGAAGCTGAACAATTAATACCTAAATCTCTTAGAGTCTTCATGGACTGCATTGCAAGGAAAAAAAGGTCGAGAGGCAATGGGGAAAAAGATGACAACTATTGTAGAGGACAACGCAACTGTGGATCTCAACCACAGCTTCAATGTGGTAGACGGTGGTTTCCTACTCCATCGCATGAAATGGAAACAGTCTTCCAACATATTATCAATTTGCCATCAGTACATTGCCTACGTACATAAATATTACGGTAAAAATTGTTCGGTGGTTTTTGATGGATATGGTGATGACATCAGCACCAAACGAGCAGAGCAGAAGCGAAGAGCGCTCACAAAAACTTCTGTTGACATCAACTTTCAAGAAAGCACGACTATCACTGTTCAACAAGAGCATTTTCTTGCTAATGAAAGAAACAAAACAAAGCTGATTCACTTGCTCAGTGAGAAAATGGCAGCAGCCGGGATAGAAACAGCTGTTGCTACAGGGGATGCAGACAGCACTATTGTGAGGTGTGGGTTGGATAAAGCTGCTGTACATCCAACTGTAGCCATAGTTGCGGAGGATGTAGACTTGATAGTTCTCCTCATGGGATTGGCACCACCATCTACCAATATGTACTTCATGAAGCCAGGCCGTGGGAAAGTGGAGACCAAATTGTTCTCAGTGCGATAACTTCAACAGCTTCCAATTTCCAAAACGATTCTCCTTCTTCATAGCTTCTTCGGATGCGACACCACCTCGGCGATACATGGAAAGAGTAAAGTAGGAATCGCTAAGCTTTTCACAGAAAACCCTGCCCTCACTCAAGACATTACATCAATATTCACAGATCCCTCAGCATTAACTGAGGATATTGAACCGGCTGGCGAGAAGCTTTTTTTGGCTGTATACAAAGCGCCTGCACATCAAGACAACCTGAACAAACATAGGTACTCGGCGTTTTTGAAGGCGTCAACGAAGCTCAAATCAGATATGACCGCTCTTCCTCCCACCAGAGGAGCTTCAAAGCAACACTCGCTCAGAGTATATCTACAGGTAAATTCATTTAGATATAGTTTATTCTTTACCTTACGAATATTAGTTTGCGATGAATACTTACGTTGGTATCACTACTTTCGTACAGGTACAACAGTGGTTCGGCAAACCCCTACCACCCATCCAATGGGGTTGGGTGAAGGGAGAAGATGGGATCCTTTACGCAGTTCAAACGAACGACCCTGTGGCACCTGACTCCATTTTGAGCATGATATTTTGCCGATGCACGATAGGGTGTGGGGTGAGCTGCGGTTGCCGCAAAGCAGGGATTGCCTGCTCCAGTGCCTGAGGCTGCATCGACTCATGTACTAACGGAGCCCCCGTCGAAAATAGCTTCGATGATGATGAACATTTAGATTTCGACGAAATTTAATGTTCAATATGTATTCTTAAGCTGTAATTATTTCATTTTTAACAATAAACATTTAATTTTTAAAATTAAACAATTCATTTTTAACAATAAAAACTGTTTTTTTTTAAATTTTCTATTTACCCCCTCCATATTTTCATAAGCTTTGATCCTATCAAAAAAGTATAAAGGATCTTTATTGTAGAGAATTTTATGTAGATTAATTTAGTATATGAACATTTTTTTGATAGAAGCAGTGGTTTTTGAGTTATTAACGAAAAATTGAAAAAGGACCTTTCGAGACCCCCCCCCCCCCTACCGTTAGCTTCACCCCACACCTCTCAGTACTTTTAGTATGTTGTTAAGGACATCTTCCCCTACAACTGTACCAATTTTGGCTTCTACGTGAATTATTTCTGCTATTTTTCCTTCGTTGCCTGGACTAGAACGACTGAAATATGGTATAGTGGAAATTTTTTGAAGTTGTGAAGCCGACAAATATTTTGTCTAAAGTCACGGTTCCAATCATCAATAAAAAATCATTTTAACCAATCGGAGTAGGGTTTACCAAAACCCATAATTTTCCAAAACCCGTAAAACCGGTTTTAATGGTTTAATCGGTTTTTCTGAAATTAGGAACTTTAGAGTACAAAATGTTAAGACACAAAACAATCTGATGTTATTTCAGTTTGTTTTAAAGTTTTTTTAAGTTGTTTTATTCGCACGGTACAGTGCTGTGTAAAATAATTTCTTGAGTGGTATCGCTTAATCGTTCTGAATTGTCTGAACGTACTTTTAGTGATTCCAGTCCCTCTATTCCATTTTTAGTTCGTTCTTTTATTTCTTTGAAATTTTTAAGATGTGTACTCTTTCAACTAAATCTAGATGGAATAATAGGAATATTCTCTGATTTGATGTTTTGTCTCTTATCACATAACAATATAAATGTTGGCACCATGTTGAGTGAAATAAACATGTTGTTTTCTGAATGCAACCAATTTATCGAAAATTTCAGGGCATGGATCGATTTTTATTAATTCCATCAATACATTTTCAGAGCCAACATGTTGCGCAACCTTAACCTCTTGGTATTTATACCTTGACTTAAATGACATTTTAGCAAAAATTTGCGTTAAAAAAGTGCTGTACTCATGTCAAAAATTCGTATACTATATTTATCATCTGCCAACTAATAAAAATAAAAATTGAAATATTTTACATGTAGTGTGTGTCTATAGTTTGACGAGATCAATTAAAAGGTGAAGAACTAACTAATAGTGCCACTTGCTTGAACTATAATATGTATTTAAAGATTTATAAATTGATTGCCCAAACAATAAAATTAACAAAATTTAAATCAAAAAAATATTGAAACGGCTACTCATAAAATGATTTGACATGTTGACAATTCGTTTTGTTTTCTAGATGATCAAAAAAAAAAATGCTGCCAACTAAAATTAAACACAAAAATTAAAATCCAACCGACGAAATGGCACAGTGATCAAAGATGGCAAACTCAGGAGCAGTGCAATTTGCAGTTGGCGTATACATAAAACGACATGATAAGGTGGAACGACGCGACGTTGTGTTGCTCCCTTTTGAGAAATTCAAGAAAACGACAAATAATTTAAATGAATTCACAGTTATACAAAGTTTCTCAGTTGTGAGTACCTTAAATTTCACAGCCGATTTCTAGTCCAAAAAATTAGTCGAAAATGGCTTATGGTCATTTTTTTTCTGGTCTCGAAGCTTGGTTGAAATACTCGAGGTTTTGCGTTTTGCTATAAAATAGGTACATACCATACTTCGTATTTCATTCATAACTCGGAAATCCACTACTCCAAAATTAATCAAATAACAGTTCATTAATCGGAAATCGATTTTTTAATGAAAAAACAATTTTAAGTTGTGTTTTATGGTTTTAAACAATATTTAAATTAGGAATAATGAGGAAATGAAAGGTTATTAATCTGTTTTTTACAACGTCATGCCAAAATTCTAATTAAATTAATTTTAAAGTTAAGAAAAACGAGAAAACTACCTCCTGGATTCCGCTGAACCGCAGAATTTGTCAAGGGTTTTTTGGAGTTGGCTACTTTATCTCGAATATACAATAAGAAATTGTGTTTTAATTATTACTCACATACTAAAATAGAAGACTCACCAAAATCGCTTAACGTTGGTCCGTGCGCAAGGATGATAAGAAATTATGCATGATCCTTTTGTTTTTATAGTATAGTTCATTAAAATTCAATAGAGTTGCACCACTTCGTTCTTCAATCGGTCATACGCATACATAATGAAGTAACGAAAAGCTATCACAGCATCAAAAAACACCCTAATCAATCAATCAATCGAATTTGTCTCCGGCATTTTGAATACGATGACGATCCCAAAACTTTTCTTGGTTACATAATCATTTTGTTTATAAACTGCAACTTTCATTGTACGCCAGAAAAAATTATCAAATGGATCGATCATTATATCGCTTCGCATCCAGCGATCAAGAAATTTTCGGTAAATCCATTGTTGTACCTAGATGGAAAATGGAAAGGTGCACCATCATGCTAAAATCATAGTTCACCTATACATAGGTATATATTGTAATTGTAAATGTACCTCATCGAACAATCCTCGCAGATCGTAAGGGGAAACGAAACGAAACCAAAACTCGATTACCAAAATTCGCGGGCGCATGCGCAACATTATAAATTAATCTTTTTTAACTGTTTTGACCAATTATCAATTGACCAATTATCAAAACCCTTTTTTACTTTATCATCGTTATTTGGAGTGCTAACTTTTTTGAATGATTAGGACTTAGTGACCAATTAGGCCCAAATTTGTTTGGACAAATTCGCGTTGAATTTTGAGTTATAAAGCGTTAAGTTACTTGGCGCCTAGATTACACGCCGAGTTGTGATTTTTGAAGATTATCCGAAATTTTCGAGATTATTCAAGAATACTCGATTATTCGAGATTATTAGATATTTTGGACTATTTTCAATATATTCGACAGTCCTATCTTATTATCGGAAAATTCTTCAGGACATAAATAGGAACTACATATTTATAGAATTTAAAATATATTGAAGATAACAAATTTCAGTAAAATTCATCAAATAATGTGTTTTTTCCATTCATTTGATGCTGGAGACTGAGAAGGTAGTTTGAATTATCTAAGTAAATACAAATAACTTTAGAGAATATAATTTTTGGTTTAAGGTATCAACCAAAATATTTTAGGCAGTTATCCGCAATATTTCCTGAATTTGAACCATGGTTTAATTAAGAGATCTGACGCCAGATGATATGGCCGATGGGATTTTCCAGAGCCGGAATTAATCAATTTTATATTAGGAGCTACTTAAAAAATCGATTTAACATCTCAACTTCACATTTAAATTCTATTAAAATCCATCCACAAAAGTGCCACCTGTTTTATTTAAAAAATCCGAAACCAAATGAGTTGACTCAAGAAATTTTCAGAGCGTGAATAATTCGGTTTTATATTAGGAACTAATAAATATAAAATTCCATATTGTAAAAATAAAATAAAACAAATTTTATTTTAATTATCTATTAAACTTCCGTTTATGTGGAATTATTATTTATTTTTTATTTTTGTAATATCGATTTCGATTAACAAGTAATCATCTTCAGTTACCGAACTACTCTAGTTCGGTAACTGAAGATGATTACTTGTTAATCGAAATCGATATTACAAAAATAAAAAATAAAAAATAAATAATAATTCCACATAAACGGAAGTTTAATAGATAATTAAAATAAAATTTGTTTTATTTTATTTTTACAATATATTAACGTGGAATAAGTCACACAAAACGATACATTTAAAAGATGAATCTTATATATAAAATTCCACTAAAATTGATTGAGAAACTTGCTCAATTTGGTGCTAGAACTTGGGACTGTAGTAAAGGTCTACTTATGAAAGTAAAAAACAAATTTTTCTTTAGTGACCAAAGTATCTCTAGTAGTGTCCCGCAATATTTGTTGAATTCTGCCCATGTTTTATATAAGAAACTCCATCCCTGCCCCAAATGGAACTGCTGCGACTATAAACCCATTCCATTAAAATTTAGTATCTGACTTAATCAACAGATTTGATGATTATTAAAATAGTTGCAGCACCTCTAAATTACGAATCAAGTTAGCGGCTTTGAAATTTTTTTAGGAGAGATTTCACAACATGGAGACTTAAACATTTTTCAAACTTTTTCAGACTTCGTCCACGTTTAGCCATTTTTGACTTGATTATACCCTTCTACTTATACACGAATATTATGAATTAACTTTTTTGTAAACTTCATAGGAATATAGTCGTCACTTATAGTGTTTTAATTTATGCAAATTATGTTTTCGAGAATAACAGCTCAGTTCTAGATTTTTGTTTATTAAGACTGTATCTGAAATCTCTGATAAATATTTTGTAGTTCTCATTTTTGACATTTATTTGAAAAATATTCCCGCACATTCGCCATTTTTTATAATGCTTGGCAAATTTCCCTGCCTTATATATTTGTTAGCTCACTTTAAATATAATAATTTTTGGGAAATTCGAAGATTATTGGATAGAAAATGACAAGTTTTAACGTCATTATATTTCCAAAAGTAAGCTTCCTGGCTCTTTTATATTGCAGCTAGGTAGTGGCATATTTAGAGAATAATTAGGGCTGTTTATATTTATATAAATTTGAACGATTAATAAAATGTTAAATAAATTCCAACATTTAGGCTCAAATGCTTGAATTCACTATAAAAGTAGCCGGTGACTTTAGTATAAAGCAATTTAAATTTTCGACTGAAATAACGTATTTTATTAGAAAGTCACCGGTGGGTTTTTTCGGGCGATTTTCAAGAATACGGGCCATGCTATTGAATTGTTAAGAATTGGTCGAGAAAGAAATGCTGGCACCAGAGAGGTGTTTGGAAAACAAAACTAATATTTTGAATATTATGTGTCAAAAATTGTCATAGGATCTGACTGTGACAATTTGGGTGTAAGCGGTTTTTTCAAATAAATATGAAAAATTAGTACTAAAAAATATTTATCACAGGTAACGAATACAGTCTTGATACCGAATAAGCAAACAATTAAAAATATCGAAAAACTCTTTGTGTCAACACCAATTATACATTTAGATTTTTTAAACTTTCGACAAATCTGTGAGCAGAATTCTTGAATCGATCTATTTTCATGAACATAAATAATAAGTTACATTAGATCTTCGGATTTATTATTAAAATAATTGTCGCATCTCAAAAACTAATTTAAAATCTTTTTCTTTTCAATTACAGGTGCAATGTATTTAAAGCAGCATCCACTTCATGGATGTATAATTTTAATTTATTAGCGGGCTATCAACCTTATTTTTTAGATAAAACAAATGTTGTACCGTTAGTATTAGCGCGAAAACGATACCCTAGACCTAGTGAAGAAGAACTGTTAGCCGCCGTAAATATTTCTACTACATTTTTAATTGTACGTCATCCATTTGAACGCCTTTTAAGTGCATATAATGATAAATTAAGATTTGCATTGCCCCAATCGTATCACCAAAAATTGGGTTATCAAATCATACGAAGATATCGTAAAAAGAAATTAACAAAAGGCATGGTATTTGGTCGAATGTGGTAAGTCGCTTCTATACATACTTAAAAAAAAAAATCATCATTAGCAAATTAAATTTTACACATTTTTCACAGGCCAACATTTTCCGAGTTTGTTAGTTTTTTGGTGGACGAATTTCGTTTGCATCGTGATGTAGATATGCATTGGGTACCAATTACACAATTTTGTACTCCGTGTCAAGTGAAATTTGATATTATTACAAAATTTGAAACACTAGATTCGGATCAAGATTTTTTAATCGATAAAGCAAAGCTACGAAGCTTAATATCGCCACAATGGAAAAATCCGGGCAAAGGGAAAAATACCAAAAATTTAATCATGGACTATTATTCTCAGTTGACAAGTGATCAACTACATAAATTATATAACATATATAGGTGAGTGTAGATTTTTGAATTTACCAGGCATTTTATTTTATATTACATTTAAACAAAACCGATAGCAAATGGAGTTTCATTCTCATTTTTAATTTCAGATATGATTTTGAATTATTCGGCTATACAGCTGACGAGTATTTTGAAGCAATTCTACCTGAATCTACAACTCATATCACTAAGAAATAAAATTTCGTAAAATTAATAATAATTTGTAAAAGGAATTGTGATTTATGTATCTAAAATGTTAATTTAATTTAATATTTTTTTATATAATATTTTGATTTTAGATTTGCATTGTAGAATTATTAAAAATTATTTAAATTTAATAAATTTTAGCAATTTAGACTGAAAGTTATAAAAGACAAATAAATATCTCACCATAAGTTTAAATTTTAAGAATCAATTGAAAAAAAAAAACAAAACCTTGAGAGAGTAAATTTCGTTTTTGTTAATTACAACCAAAATTAGAAGTATTTGATAGAACAGCGAAATTTTAAAACACATCGAGACAAATTCATCCTATATGTGTAGTAGTTTACTGTACTAGAAAATCCTTAAAATTTTCATATCCGTCCCATTATTTCATAAAAAAAGCGTGAGAAATAATAATTATTTATATAATTTGTACTCAAACTATAAACGGCATATTTCAGCTGACCTCTGGAAAGCCCCAACCCGATCCCGTTAAAATTTGTTGAATCAAATTATAATTCATATCAAAATACGCCGAAGAGTTAAAGTTTTTTTTTGTTTTTTAAGTTTAAACTCGCAAAGACAATATATTTAAAATATAATAAACAATTTTTGGTTGTGATAATATATTCATTCTTACTGTCAATTTTAGTAAACAAAAAAATATTTATTAAAAATATAAAAATATTATGCATTTGTATAGTTAAGTTAATCAAATGAAATAGAAATTTTAATTTTTATTTAATTATATAGCACATATGGCACAACATCTTCAAATATGTAAGTAACTCGTAAAAAAAATCCAAATACATAATAGCTTACATACAACACAGACGTTTATACTATCTTTATTCGTTGGTAGTAATAATTATTAGAATTACTTAAAACATAAAAGAATTAATCCTGTTGGTGCTGATTGATTAAACAATCAAAACATGCCAACCTACCCTCCCATTTAATAGAATCTCACCAAAAATAAAATAAATATTTTTGAGCTTATACTTAAATGTTATACATAATACAAAGTTATATAAATAAACTATAAAATTATTGAATTTAATTATTCCGCTCAGATTATAATAAAAACCAAAAAAGTTTTTGAAAACAATTAGCAACACAAAAACGTGTGATAGTGTATTTTACTTATACACCAAAAATTACTTAAAAAAAAAACTATACTAATTAAATAAATAATTAAATTGATAATAAATAATTAAATTTTGATTTTAATTTAAATAGAAAGTAAAAAAAAAAAAATATTTGCTTGTAAAATAAATTTTATTTTTGTCATTTATCGATTTAAAATTAAACCAATTCATTAATTCAAACCAAATAAAATTAATAAATAAATAAATAAAAAGTTAATTGTGTTTTATTGATTGATTGAGGTAATAATATATAAGAAAGCATGCAACTTACCTAGAGTATGTATAATTGAGTATGGGAATTCCAACGATTAATTTTTCGTTATGGATTTTTGTCCACGTGTCACCATATTTTATTAGTGGTATTTTTTCATCGGGAAACTGAAAATAAATTTAGACAGTAAATTGTCATTAAAAATTGATTAATTGTATGATAGAAATATTTCAGATCGTAGCTATTAATACTCGTCTAATTCTACATTGTTGAGGCCATCTAGACCACTCTAAGTGATATATAAAAAAATATTTTTTGAAAAATGATTAAAAAGTATCACCTAATCAATGTTGGTGTTTCTGATTACAGCAATTCAAGAAATTACGAATTATGCACAAAAACCCAAAACTTTCTTTACATAAGCTTCTAACATTTAGTAAACATTTAGCATTTTTTTAAATATAAAATCAAGCTGAAAACACAAAATAAATTAAAATAACACGCGAGCTCTAAGTAGTATTGTCAGCTGTTTTCGAATATTATCGGCATATAGTGTGTTTAATTAATAAGAAGGAAAATCAAAAGACTACTAGAGCATTCACAATGAAAAAACGTTTTACTTTTGACTTATATGTAGGTTTGTATGAATTTACAACATAATGAAGAAAACATTTTGTTCGTTACGTTGGAAATTCGTATGGCTAGCCGCACACACACACACACACACACACACACACACACACACACACACACACACACACACACACACACACACACACACACACACACAATATTATTGGCAATAATGAAAATATTGCCAAAAATATTGCGTGTGTGCGTGTATTGTAGGATTGATCAATATTATTACCGATTTCTGGAAATCTTGAAATATTTCCGTCAATATTGTGGGAGGAGCCAATGATTTTGTTTTTTTTGTTCGCAATAATATTTTAGTTGAGAAAAAGAGAGCAGAAGGACGCCCGGCTGAGACGCAAAAATGGAGGACGATAATGATAATAGCATCCAGAGTGAAAATAGTGCTGAAAAACAATATTTAATAGAATTTATTAAAACGTGGGAAACATATCCAGAACTATGGTGTACGTCCATCGATGCTTATCGCAATAAAAAAAAAGAAAAATTGTGCGCTCGATAAGTTGCTCGATATTTATAAAAAAATCAGACCGAATAGCACGAGAGAAGATGTAAAGAAAAAATTGAATTCATTACGAACAAATTTTCGAAAAGAATTAAAGAAAATTATAAAATCAAAATCATCGGGTAAGGGAATTAATGAGATTTACGTCCCATCAAGCTGGACGTACTATGAATTGCAATTTTTATCAAATGATGAACAACCAGTAAAAATAATGACAGAGGTTAGTATCATTTATGTTTATTAATTATTTACACAACAAGTAGTTAGGTAGGTAATAAGTATTAAAAAGTAGTACTTATATATGGTATAATACCTATTAACTACAAAAATACTGACAATAGTTAGCTCTTATTATTTTTGCATTTATCGGTGCATTTCTACTTAGAGTAGACTGCAGATTAGTTACCATATTGACTGACGAGGAGTCCTTTTCTAGGTTTAAGTAAATAGAACCATTTTCTTTAATCAAGAAGTTGTGTAAGTAACAACAGGCTAAAGTCAGCTTCGTTGCCTTGTCGGGTTCTAGATTTATAGCCTTTTGAAAAGTACCAAAACGATTAGCCAAGATACCAAAAGCACACTCAACCGTTGATCGAGCCTTTGATAAATGTTTGTTGAATAATAGCTCATCGGGGCTGCAGTTTTTTTGTGAATATGGTTTCATCAAATTTGGACCTAAAGCGAACGCTTCATCGGCCACAAATACGTAAGGAAATAAATTTGTCGTGTTTGGAAGCTTAATAGGGTGAGGTAAGTTAAGTAGACCTTGTTCATAAAACTGCCAAAATTTTGAATAGAAAATGACTCCGCCGTCAGATATCCGACCATTAACACCAACATCAACCATCATAAATTCTTTGTGAGCATTTACTAAAGCCAATAAAATAATGCTATGGAATCCTTTATAATTAAAATAGCGTGAGCCTGAATTTTTTGGCTTGATAATCGTTATACGCTTGCCGTCTAGCGAGCCTAAACATGTAGGAAATTTATGGATGCGTCCAAATTCATTAGCCACTTCTCTCCAATCTTGCTGTGTTGAAGGGGTCTGAAACAATAAAAAAATATTTAAATTATCATTTATGTACAAATTTTTCTTTTATTTTAGACTGATACAAAAAATAATGATGATGAAGATCAACATACATATTCAATTTCCTCAATAGATCTACCTCCAACTCCATCGTCAGAACCAAACAAAAGAAAAAAAACAAATGACCAACAAAACATTTTAAAGAGTACTTTATCATTTTTAGAGAAGGATAGTTCTGAAGATCAAGAAGAATATCATCTAGCCAAAGTCTGGGCCTTGAAAATTAAAAATTTGGAGCCGATGCAAAAACTTATTGCGGAAAAGGCAATTCATGACATTTTACTTGAGGCACAACTCGGAAAGTTGAATAAAAACTCAGTAAAAGTTAATGAGCATGTACCGTATTTTTCATCTCCTTTGCCAGCTAAAGAGACACTTCATCATTCTAGAGTGGATCATATTCCATCACCAAGTCCATCACCAAACACACAAGATTCTTTTCTGATTTACAGCTCAAATCCGTCGTCACATTCTGTCACCTTTGAACATGCCGATAGTACTAGAGCTCAGACCTTTTCCAAGCCCTCAAGTCACCATCAACCAATTATAGCCACCGGTCTTCCATCTCAAATAATATTAAGGCCTCAATCACAACTGTACGTGCCGCCTAATACAATTTCTCGAGAAAGTACATATGATAATAAGACATCTAATATTATAATAAGTGCAGATGAGTTGGGTATCGGGTTGGGTATGCAATCCCAAAATCAAATTCACAAATACAAAATCCCAAAATCATAATCCCAAATTTTAAAATCCCAATTAGCAAAATCCCAATGTACAAAATCCCATTTAAAAAAATCCCAAATAATCCCATTATCAAGTATAGATAATATTTATTAAAACATGCGCGCGCATGTTTTAATAAATATTATCTATAATTGATAATGGGATTATTTGGGATGTTTTAATAAATAATATCAACAATTGATAATTGAATTTTATTCCTTTATGATAAATTCAGTTAGCATATATATTGAAGAGCAGAAACTGTTAATGTTAATATATTAAACCGACATAAATGTGTTAAATCTAGCAAGCTGAATATGAAAACAACTGTGACTTTTATGTGCATTTATTATAGTTTTTCTTAAACCATTGGTGAATATAGGATTTTCCAAAAATATGAGAATTATAACAAATAATAAGGGTGGAAAAAAATTGTTCCATGACGGCTATGCTTATTATCTAGACAATGAAAAAGATAATATTTTTAAATGGAGATGTGCTGACAGGAAAATTTTTTTTTGCAAAAGCAAGATGACGACAACAGTGGAAGAGTGTGTTCATAAAGCAGTTGAAAAACAATCGGAACATTCGCATGATCCACGTGCTGCGGATGTGGATGTTGCAGAAGTAAATAGTGATTTAAAAAACCAAGCTTTATCTACTGCAATGCCACCATCGATAATAATTCGGGAAGTAACTGTAAATTGTGATCCAGTATCTCGTATTTACCTTCCAAATAAACAATCGCAAAATAATAAAATTAAAAGAATTCGGGGAAATGAATACAAAGAACCAACAAATCTGTCCGAAATCAACATTCCACAGTACTTGCGACTTCTAGGAGAGGAACTATTTATACTCTCCGAAAAACAAATTGAAAATGATAATAAAATTATAATACTTGGCACTAATTCAAGTATAAAAATGTTATCTGAGTCACTTTGCTGGCTAATGGACGGCACTTTTCATGTAGTTCCGACAATTATGGTACAGTTGTTCAGTATTCACGCAAAATATGAATACCAAATAATCCCTCTCGTGTTTTGTTTAATGAGCAAGAAAAGCAAAAAATGTTATTCGGAATTTTTTTTCGAACTTCATCGGATAGCAGCAGATCACAACATTCCATTGCAGCCTAAGCGAATTATCTGCGATTTCGAAAAAACTATTCATGTTTCTGCAAGTGAGTTTTTCCCCTCAACCGAATATTTAAAGGGTGTCTTTTTCACTTTGGGCAAATTATTTGGCGTCAAGTTCAAAAGTCAAAACTAAAAACAAAATATGGAAAGAACGAAGCTTTTAGTTTGGAAATTCGAATGATTAAAAGCCTCGCTTTTGTCCCTCCTATCGAAATTAGAAGTTATTTTAAGGAGTTATATAACCACTTCAAGGATCCGGATTCCAAAAAAATTTGCAAATGGATAAAAATTAATTATATTTCCGGTCCCAACCGCACAACTGACCCCCGATATGATCCTAGTTTTTGGTCTGTTGAAGATGCATGGAAGGAAAACTTTCCGCGCACTCAAAATAGCGTAGAAGCCTGGCATCGACGACTCAAAGTGGTCGTGGGGAAACGAAACAGTGGTCTTTATAAAATTATAGGCGATTTAAGGAAGGAGCTTATTTTATCACAAACCACTTACGAAAAAATTAAAAGAGGTGAACAATTTCCTAAAAATAGGCGAAATGTTAAAAGGTGTAAGCAAATTAAAAGAGTTATCAAAAAACGGTTGATGACAACTAAAATTGATTATTTAAAAAATATAGCTTATAACATGCATCTCATAAATTAAATAAATTATTAATAAAATTATTGAAATAAATACTTATACAATAAAATAATGAATAGTTTTACTTTGGGAATTTTTCAGTTTGGGATTTTTCAGTTTGGGATTTTTTAGTTAGGGATTTTTCTATTTTGTATTTTGTATTTGGGATTAATTTTTTTTTTGGGATTTTGTGTAGCTGGGATTTTTCTTTTGGGGATTCCATATGGATCCCATATTAATATACTAATAATAAACGATAATGATGATGAATATATTAATTGTTTGCTTTATTTACCTTTATGTAATCACGTAAGACGTAAATTAACGATTTACATGTGTCCATAACTGCTGCGCTTATAGCCCTTGACGATATAAAACTGGAATACTTCAAGTCTTCAAAACTTCTTCCTGTAGCTAAAAAGCGTAGAGTAACTGCTAACTTCTCTTCTGGCGTTAACGATTTTCGCATCAGTGTATCGTGTTTCGCTAAGTAAGGTGATACTAAAGATAGTAATTTTTGAAAGCTGCTATCTTTCATTCTCATGTAATTTTTAAAATCATCTTCTTCTGTAAATCGTAGTTCATTTATTAGATTAAAATGATTTAATTCTGCTTTTTTTGTCATCCAATCTTTAATCCACCGTTTCTTTCTCTGTTTTTTCAATAAGGTTAATATAATAATCAATGCAATGACTTTTTCTTTCTATCCATTTTATAATACTTGTACGCGATTCAAGCTACTACACACCTTACTGAGTCAGTTTATATCAAGAAAAATTGTCAAGAATATTGCTCAGTGTGCGGGCCTAAATATTTTTCAATATTATTGTCAACCTTGTACATTACATTATTTCCAATAATATTGTGTGTGTGCGGCTAGCCTATAAACGTGCAAGTCAAAAGTAAAAAAGTTTTTTCAGGCTAACTTAAAGCAAACCAAAGATTAGGTCATTTATTTTCGACTGCACAAATGAAATGATCTGCACAAGAGATAAAGTCAAATACTGAGATTCATACTATGCTAATGTTAATATTGTTGTGTAGGAGACCCTGAAACAGTTAAAAAAACTCCAGTTTGTATATTATGAGTGGGATGATGCATTTTCTAAAGTATTTCATAAAAGATTTTTTTCAAATTTGATTTGGCAATGGTTTCCGCAAGTACTCGTGTTATCTCCACGTGGTGACCACTGGTAACTATAGACTACTGATCTATTGCTTTCTAGGCTAAAACTAGGAGCTAAAAGAGTTAACTTAAATAAATCGCTGGGCTGGATTAAAGTGTTAAGCGTACCATGCCCATAATCGACCAGACTATGGGGGCCCACTTTTAAAACTCATTAGCTCAGTCGCTAATATTGGATCCGGATAACGGCACCCTCCGGATTAGGTAGTCTTGGAGAGCACCCCGAAATCTTGCATTACAAAATCTTGCAAGTACAGAATTTTGCATTTTTTTAAAATCATGCAAATCAAAATCTTGCCAAACCAAAATCTTGCAGTTATAAAATCTTGCAAGTACAAAATCTTGCATTTCAAAATTTTGCAGTTTTAGTATCTGTACCTGTCTATAGTATCTAACATAATATTGCGTATTCATAAAAGTCAATTGAAAATTGAAATAAGTCAGTTTTGAGTTTAGATTAAATTATAGCAATTTTATTCACATAAAAAAAACAGAAGAAAAGTTATAATTGTATAATATAATTTAAAAAAAAAAACAAAATAAAATAAATTGTACAGCAATTAAAAAAGGGTAATATTATGCGCGATTCTTTTTAAAAAATCAGTTTTACTGAGTCTTACCCTTTTTTTAATGATACGTTTTATTTTTCTATTTTTGATTATTGTCTTTTTTCTCTTTGAAAGGCGTTCTCCGGATTTTACCTTATCAATTTGAGCTTTTGCCATAATTAGTTCCTTTGATAAATTTTCAATGATTCGGTATATTCCAGCATGCCGTTGTCCAACCACAATTTTAAGGCGTCGGCGCCAAGCTTCGACACTGTTTTGGGACCGATGTGAAGTTAGCCCAGACTTTCATACCAGAAAAAACAAAAAAATATCATCAGGCAACACTAAAATTACAACGTTATCCCATCCCAACATTATTTCATAAGATATAATTTGAATCCATATAAATGGAAGCGATTAGGCCCTGGAATGACCAGGATGTTTCTTTTCCGGAAACCTCCGGTATGCCATTTGATTTGGCGTTACGTTATCTAATTCCAATAATAATATCAAGACGATTTGCATGTTGGGATTGTCGCTATAACTATTTAAGTTATTGTAGTACTGAAATTTCATACAAATGGAAGCAATTTGGTCCTGGGATGACCGAGATGTTTCTTTTAAAACTTTTATTAGATTAGATACTTTAGGTTTAGAAAATCTACAAACAAGCCTACATCCAATTAAATTTTATTGTCGTCAATGTTATAAAGAAATGGTATTAGAAAATATTAGAACCAGTAAAATTGTGCACCTCTACGTTGAACCATCAGTAAATCCAAACAAACAGCTAAAGCTTTCTGACATTTCTAACATAATCGAAATACATTCGGAAATTTTTCAGTTAAATTGCATAGTTTGCTATGTCCAAACTGCTCAACACTATATTAGCTAATACTACCGAAATCAGCATTGGGAGAAATACGATGACTTATTGGAGAATGCAATGAATATTAAGTTCACTAGAACTCATTATGTGACACCACATTTTTTAATGTATCAAAAACAGAAAAACTATTTTCTTCCTCTATACCGGGTGACAATAAAATACGGAGACTCTTTTTAAATTTTTTTTTCTCATTTAGAATTGTTTTTCAAATTTTTTGTTTTTTATGTATACAGGGTGTCCGGGTTTGGGATGCTGATCCGTCATGGGGTGATTCCTTGGTTCATTCTGAGAAACAAATCGTATGTAGAGGGGGGATCCATTTTTGATATCCTTTGAGATACAGGGTGTTTAAAAAATTTGGTTCAGAAAAAAAGTACACCCAAATATTAAACTGTAACTTCCAAAATATTTATCGTAGAGCAACCAACTTGGTCTTATTTGGTTGGTAATCGTAAAGGCTATTATTAAGGTGTGATTGGTTATCTTGTATCTGCATCCGTTTGAGAGCTATGGTGATTTAAAGTACAAAAAAAAATATTTGTTTTTATAAAATCGAGTTTTTCTCAAAAAAACCGTTATATTTTTTTCTTTTGTTTATTTAATTTTAATTTGTCATGATCTCCTCTACAATCCCCCAATACATTACTTGTACCCACGTGCCAGAGTTTTCTTCTTATTCCGTTTATTCTCAATCTAATTAAGAGATGTTATAGTGTTAATATTTTACCAATTTTATTTTGATCTGTAAAACAGTAGGCGATGATTATCAACTCATTTGTTTAAATGTTGAAAAAACAAAAACTAAATATTTTCAGATTCAGTCATTAGTTTCGAGATAATATCTAGTGTTGTATCAGTGTTGTGAATCAAAATTTTAATTAATTTAATAAAATTAATATTATAATGGCACAGTTTCAAGGTGAGGAGTACATTGATATCCATTTTGTTTACGGATTTTGCGATGGTAATGCAGCACGAGCTCGCAATGAATATCAACTCAGATTTCCAACACGTCGCATTCCTGACGCAAGAGTATTTATAAATATTCATAGGAGACTGCCAAATATCGTAACAAGATCGAATACCCGGGCGGAGCCCCATTCAGTCTCACCAAACCATTTGGATGTCGACGAAGGTATAATCCGTAATG
This sequence comes from Tipula vernalis, assembly GCA_958295665.1. NCBI lineage: Eukaryota > Metazoa > Arthropoda > Insecta > Diptera > Tipulidae > Tipula > Tipula vernalis. The sequence goes on from OY282560.1 coordinate 204,867,323, forward strand.
TAACAGCAAATCCTTCTATTAGCATAAGGACGCTCGCTTTACAATTAAACATCTCTCGCTATCGAATTCATCAAGTATTGCACAAGGAGAATCTTCATCCATCATGAGTCGAGTACTTTGATGTAGTCGAGTACCTTGATATTACGGCAATTTTTAGCATTACCTAATTCGCCAAGATCAAACAGCTCGTCAGACTCACTCATGATGGTCACTTTGTAAATCGTGTGTTTGTAATAAATTTATTGTTTCGTTTTTGGTAGTTCGCAAAATTATCTTTAAAAAAATATTTTTACACAGGTAGCACCATTCCCATTTTAAAAATCGACTATCTTCACACCAATCCCTCCTATTTTAACGAACTTTACAGAATCCACAACTCCAAGATCGCACGTGACATTTGTGGTTGATTTATTTGTTTTTTGTTTTTGAAAGACTTGTAATGACATGCATTTGTAATTAGAGATAAACAAAGTTTTTGTCTTTAAAATTATTTGATAAAATTTAATTGGTTGATAAAAATGACAACCAATAAAGAGGCTAATCTAGAATTAATAAGAAAAAATGTTAAAGAATTTCCAGACTTTCCAACAAAAGGCGTTTTGTTCCGGTAATCTTCACAAAAAAAAAAGTGACATACCACAAATTTGACTAAAGTTCAATTTATCCATTCTGTGTGTAGGGATATATTTTCAGCACTTGCCATCGGGGAAGTTTGCGTAGCACTAAAAGAATTAGTGATAACATACATTAAAGAAAAACATCCTGTTATTGAAGCTGTCATTGGATTGGATGCTCGGGGGTTTTTATTTATACTACTAATCGCCGCTGAATTAAAGTTACCATGCATACCCATACGTAAAAAAGGAAAATTGCCTGGAAAAAACTATTCAAGTCGATTATCAACTAGAATACGGCTGCAATACGTTTGAAATTCAAGAGGATGTTATTAAGGCTGGACAAAAAATTTTAATTATTGACGATCTCCTAGCAACCGGTGGTTCTTTTGATGCAACAGTAAAGTTAGTACGTGCAGCTGGTGGAAATGTTATAGAATGTCTTACTATTTTTGAATTAACCGCACTTAAAGGTCGTGATAAGCTTGACTTTGACGTTCACTTATTTATTCAGTACGACGATTAGTAAGAACGATAACCGAATTTACCCAAACACAAAATAAAAAACAAAAATAGACCATCAATTCTGTAAACATTCTAAAATTTATTTCATTCCAACACGCATTTGATTTCCGTTATCATTTCGCTCGTGTACAGCTCCAATAATTTATCCAACCGTTGAACATTTTTTAAATACTCTATTTTCATTCCAATTTCCATTAATAAATTTTTATACAACGTAAAATTTTTTACAATATTTTGCGCTGGTTTAATAATGTCACACCGATCACCGTGTTCGTACACCAAACACCGGATAAATGTATCAATTTGATGTTTTCCACTCGAGTATATTTTCATGTTGCACACGTTTTGTGATTCGGCCGCCACACTATAATCATATCGCACCAAAGTGTTCGACCAATATGAATCATTTTTATAGAACACCCCACTTTCGGAAATCGTGATGAATTTTAATTTATGTGTCAAAAAAATTATTAGCCGGTCTCTCTCAAGTTTAACAGTAAAGGACTCTTGCCTTGATGTTGACACAATGGTTAGAAAATCTTTGTAGACTGAAATGAGGAAAAATTATTTCTTTTATTATGGGCCATATGTATACAATATAATATTATGCTTACGCTCATTCCTTTCCATTTGCACGGTTGAATTCGATTCAAACAATATCTTTGGATCAATAAGAATCGTGCCGATGTATATTTGTTGTGCATATATTTTTGTTTCATGATTAAATTTAAACAATAAAAATGTTTGATATGCAATTGGTAGTTGGAAATCTGTTAAGCTTTGTTTTATTATAACAATTCCTGAACACCCCGTTTCCAAAACATTATCCTTGCATACAATCCAATTTTCATCAATACTATTGAAGTTGGTAGAGATTTGTGGAGATGCTGCTTGGGTGAAATCTTCTAGTTGATCATTAAATTCGAACGCATCATTGGTTAAGGTGAATAAATTGTAACTGTATGTCTGCTTGGAGTTAATCAAAATTGGTTTAATGTTGAAGAGATTTAGAGATCTGAAAATAATCGAATATTATGTTTTTTTAATATTGAAAGATATGATAATTGTAAGAAGGATATTCTTGTAGAAGGCTGAAACGAGTCAATCAACACATGCATGGTTTTCGTAGTGTAGTGGTTATCACGTGTACTTCACACGCACAAGGACTTCGGTTCGAACCCGAACGGAAACAACTGGGCGGCGTAAATATATTTTTCATTTGTTTTCGTAAGATTGTATAAACTATTAAACTGTTAAACTTGAATGATAATAGTGAATCAATGCAATACGATCTAAAAAAAGAATCGTATCAATAAATGACTCTTCAAAATTAAATTAGGCAATCATTCCGTTTGCAACTTGTAAAGTGAATTATGCAATACTATATTCGCCTATTGAACGACCATTTACACTTTATTTGTATTTATTTTGTGTCCACGATTTGTGATCTGGATAAATAATTAACACTGATCGACATTTTATAGTCGTCTGGCTACGGGTTTCGCCAAACTGATTATACTCGATGTGGTCGGTTTTTTACAACATTAGCGATTTAAACGGAATCGTAACATTATTTGATAGATTGATATCTGGCGATAACTTTGTTTTAAGGTTATTCTGGTTTCATTTGGATAGAGTTTATTGAAAGGCGCATTCAAACCAACACATACGCTACATGCATTTATAAACATACACGAACATAAAAACAATTCACTTAAATTTACCTACAAAAGAAGTTTTGACATCGGGTAGCATCTCTTCTCAATCTTGGATAGAAACCAACAGCAGAGCCAAGTAAGGGAGTTACGGAAGCGACGGTATCTGCTGTAAATGACATACGCTAAAATCAATTATTGAAGGCATTCCAGGGATCGTGAAGGACAAGCTTAATGTTCACTAAGAGATAAAACGAATGGTTAGTCTAATCAAGACATCCTTCAACGAACTCGAGGAGGAAACTTTTATAGAAGTCAAAGTTACCCCGTTGGATGAAGGGCGACCCAAACCTGCAAGAGCTTGGCGATATTATTGTTTGCATTAGATAGAAGAACACAATGGCCGTGAGATGCTACCGGGAGACAAGAAAAACAAGCTGAAGGCAGGGCCTTAACGCAAGAAATCACCATTAAATACAGAGATCTGGACGAAATCACAATCAAACGATGGCTTTTAACCGGTAGAAACAACGAACACGCCAGGAAACTCGAAGTTGAGCGAACAGTAGGTTCAGAGAAAAATTCAGCCCAATAAATCGTGTCTACTGTTTGGCCTAACAGACTGCAAAAATTGCGACCTATTCGAATTTCATTTTGTTCGAAAATTAATTTTATACAGAAGGAAGAAGGATATGAAGCCAAGCAGGATTCATATTTAAATGTTTCATGTCTTTCCTATTGCCTATGGTTAGGGGAACCAAATAACTCGTAGTGTTGTGTAATTAGTTCGGATTGTGAACTCATTAAACAACCCTCGTATAATTTTAAGTAGAACTTTTCAAACGACCATCATAATTATTGTTACTGTACCAATGTTGTAACATGATTGTAATGACGTATAGACAAGAGAGTTGAGCGTAGAGTGATTTATTAACAATATACAAATTGGTGTTACCACCTTAATACAATACAAGTACAATATATTTATGTTAGAGGGTGTCTTGTTATAATAAAATTTCAACCTACGTTACATCCCCCTTTTTTAATCTCAGACCATAATAAATATGGATTACAAATTCGAGGAATACAAGAAAGGTATTGAAAATACCAAATTACTTTGGACATACTTTCTCCGAGAGATAAATGGTCAAGTGGCAAAATGCAAAACATGTTTAAAATCATAAAATGCATGGCTGGATCAACTAGTACACTTCCTTCGCATTTGCGAGCAGCACATAAAGTTACTGCTGTTAAACGAGGATTTGAAGATTGTGGGGGAAGCGGTGGAATATCTACAAATTTGTCTACAGCATCAAACGAAATGCCTTCTTCTTCTAAAAAAACAATTACAGAGTATTTTTCTAATAAAAGTGACAACTTCCATACAAATTAATATATTTTGTTTAAAAAAAACCGGTTTGAAACCGGAAACCGGTTTTTTATTGTAGGTAAAACCGAAAAACCGGTTTTTGAATATCACACCAAATTTGCAATCAATAGCTGGCATACTCCGCACGTCTCAATATAATGTGCCACATCCTGGTATAAGCCCTTCCAGTAGCATAATTGTTTTGTCCTCCTAAGTGTTGTTTGGATACCAAGATGCCCAAGATGAGTGGATTTCAATATTCGCGGTATCATTGCTCTGGGAATCACTATTTTATCACCTTTAAAAATAATATTATCAACTATTGATAGTTCTTCTCTGAAATTAACAAAATGCTTTAGTTCTGCCGGCATTTTCGTGGTGTCACTAGGAAATCCTTCTCAAATGTATTTTTTTAATATATTGAAGTGTTTATCTTTTTCCGTTTCATCCAGGAGCGCGGTTTTCGCATCCTGTGTCATTGGAACCACCATACACAATTCTAACTCTTCCTTATTATTATCCTGAATGACCTCATTAAAACAATCTCTGCTTAAACAGTCTGCTATCGGTATATCAACGCCTTTCCTGTATGTTAATCTGAAAGTATATGGTAATACATCAAACAGGATTCTTTGTAATCTGGCCGGTGCAGTGTATAATGTTTTTTTAAAGATCGTTTCCAACGGTTTGTGATCCGTTTCGACAATTAGTTTTTTTCCGTAAACATATTCATGGAATTTTTTCAGAGAGAATTTGATTGCTAATGCCTCCTTCTCGATTTGAGGGTATCCTCTTTCACATTTAGTCAACGATCGTGATGCATAAGCGACTGGACGATCATCTTGCAACAACACCGCTCCCAACGCCTTGCTACTTGCATCTACTGATAATTTGACATCTTTGTTCATATCGAAGAATTTTAACACTGGTGGCGACACGAGCGCTTTCTTAATTTCTATGAAGGCTTGTTCTTGAGGCAAGTCCCAATAAAACGCAACATTTTTTTGTAATAACTGTCTCATGGGTGCTGTCATTTCCGAAAATCCGGAAATAAATTTCGAAACACATGTGACCATACCGAGCAACCTTTGCACTTGTTCGACATTATTGGGTTTTTCTAGTTTTTCTATCGATTTTAATTTTTCTGGGTCTGGTTTTAACCCATCAGCTGTAACTATATGACCAAGAAATGTTACACTACTGCTTTCGAACTCACATTTGCTTTTATTTAGCTTTATCCCTTTATTTTTCAGAGCAGATATAACTTTGGATGTGACTAATCTTAGCTCATCTAAAGTTCTAGCGTGAACCAAGATGTCATCCATGGAACATTCAACATTCAGAATGCCGTCCAGCGTTTGTGACATTAACTGCTGGAACACTTCCGGAGCTGAAGCCAACCCAAAAGGAAGTCTCAGGCAAGTATAACGCCCCCAAGGCGTTGCAAACGACAAATACTTTTGTGTTCTGGTTAACACTGGTACTTGCCAAAACCCTTTCACCGAATCTAGTGTTGTGAAATATTTCGACCCACAAATCCTACTAGAAATTGCCTCTATTGTTTTAAGGGGGTAATGTCTCCTTAGAATGTTTTTATTAACTTGTGATGGATCCATACAGAGGCGAAGTTTCTGGTTTTTGCGTACAATCACAATAGGTGACACCGCTATTGAAGGTTCTTTGATTGGCTTGATGACTCCCGATTTAACCATGTTGTCAAGTTCCGCTTTGACTTGGTCTCGTAAAGCGTAAGGGATCTTACGGGGAGGTATTATCTCAAATTTCGCATTAGGAACGATATCTATATCGTAAATAAAGTCCTTTATACAACCTAGACCTGTGAAAATAGCGTCAGTATTTACCGTCTTCTCAACGCGACTCACGGTATTCACTTCCACACGAGCTACCAAATTCAATGTAACACAGGCTTTTATTCCTAAGACTGGAACCGTGTCCATATTAATAATTTTAAAACTCAGTGTATACTTATTATTGCCACAAAAGCAATCCAACTTAGTTTGACCCAAGACATCTAATTTATGACCACTAAACGAAACTAATGACAGAGTGTCCGATTTTTCAATCACACTGCCCAAGTGAGCTGCCAGTTTGCTACTAATGACATTACACTGGGCGCCTGTGTCTAGTTTAAACCTTATAACCTTACTGTTTATTACTAACTCCTGAAACCACAGGTCCTGGCCAACACTATTTACTTCCAAAATACTTTCAACTAGAAATGATTCAGTAAAACCTTCCTGATCGAGATCGGACGAATCATCCTGTTTCTATCATTGACTTGTTTATTATGTTGATTTCTATTGACTTTCTTGTTTGTACACGTTACAGCAAAATGCCCCATCTTTTTACAAATTGCACCATTTTTTCGAAATGCCTGACAGCTTTTTGCTGCGTGTCTTTGATTGCACCGATTACAATCATATTCAATGGTCGGGACATGGTGATTCCTCCGTCCGGATCCAGGCCTATCAATGCTTCTATCAATTAAATTTACTTCGGTTTCGGTTTTAAACATTTTCATTTGCTTTGTAGCTAGTTCATAGCCTTTACCCAACGTCACCGCTTTATTTAGTGTTAAATCAGAATGGGTTAGTAATTTTTCCCTCAAATTTCCTGAATTAACCCCTATAACTATTTTATCTTTTAATAACTCATCCTCTAATTGCTCAAACTGACATTTAGCTATCTGAGTTTTACTTCTCGGGTGGTTTTGGCGTCTATTGGAGGGGGGGGGGATCAAAGTTGAGTAGATTAATCTACCAGCTCCGTAACCTTCCAGTAGGGTGCGCATCACGTGAGCTGTTCTGGTCTTGTCATTAGGCAGCTGCGTGATGGGTACAATTGTGTAAGGGGTAACCTGTTCACAATTCGCAAGTGTACGTACTGCCTCCTCGTGGCAACCACTGGTAACTAAGGCCATTTGGCACATTTTTGGCCATTTGGCACAGGCTAAAGTACGGCGCTAAAGGAGAAAACCTTGACAAAAAACCCTAATCTAAGGTGGAACAGCATATGCCGAAAGATGAATGGCTGATAGGTTAATCAGCCCAAAATATGCGGACTCTGGATACCAGGCACCCTCCAGTTTTATTTAGCCTTCCTGTAGTAAAGCTGGGTGACCTACAGGTGATTTGCAATTCCCAGCAACTCGTAAGAGTAAAATCAAATGGAATACGGGGCAGGAGTAGGAATATACGGGAGTGGGACAACCCTCTCGAGGTCCTTGAGCTCCAATGCTACCGTCTTTCTAGCGGAACTACATGCTGTAGTAAACATCTAGGAGGGAGAGCAATAAACCCAGATAGTATGTATCACGTACCGGGAGGCAGTATTGTCAGATTCATTAAGAACCTGAATATTTACTGGACGGATAATTAAGTAGGGGCCAGCACAATAGATCTTTTAGGTCGCAGTGCGAAGTGGCTGATCGCCCGCATGCCCCCTCCCCCCCCCAATAATAATAATAAAAAATACTTCTCGTTAAAAAATCATCAAATGCTTCACTAAGTCCCTGAGTCATTTTGTTGAATACATACCGCTCATAGGTAACGTTGGATTTGGGTGTGAAATATCCCTCGAACATTGTCATCAATTCCTCCAAAGTCATTTTATCCTGATTTAATTTAAATGTCTGGAAGATTGGTATTGCCGCTGGACCTATGCACGACATGAAAGTGGCAGCCTGGATATTGTTATCTTTTTTTGATAACCCCGTTGCTGTTGCGTAGAATTTAAATTGCTGGACCCATAACTTCCAATCATTTTCCGGGTTGTCGCTTAACAAAAGTTGTTTAGGTGGTCGAAGGCTTTCCATGTTTTTCTTTTTTTCTCTTGGAATTCCGTCTCCAAAATTGAAAAGTTTAATTTTCGGTGTTTATTTAATTTATTGTTTCATACAATTTCACGTTTTTATTTTCGGACGGCTTATTCTTCCGGTAAATTTTTGAGATTACGCTTCTCCTTTTTTATTTGATTTTAAAGATGGTTTCTATGAACACGTTTTTATTTCTTCACTTTATTATATTTATTAACTTATTTCCTATAAGTTTCGCTCGTATATTATATAATGATTTATTTATTATATTTTATAATTATTAACTATATATTATTTCTACTTAGTTTTTTTTTTTCTTTAAATTGATATTTTAATTAATAAACTTTTTCTTGTTTCGATTTTGTTTACATCTGACACCATGTAATGACATATAGACAAGAGAGTTGAGCGTAGACTGATTAATTAACAATATACAAATTGGTGTTACCACCTTAATACAATACAAGTACAATATATTTATGTTAGAGGGTGTCTTGTTATAATAATATTTCAACCTACGTTACAATGATGATTATTATATTTTGGAATTAAGAGGAATTTTTGGAGCAATAAAATATATAAAACTACAATAGTATCATATTATTTCGAGGCACTATTGAATCAAATATAGTAATAGTTCAGTGCATGGCTATAGACAGTGATAAACGTATGTGACCGTAAGTTACGGTAGTGTTATACAACAATAAAAATTGGTGGCAGCGGGGGGATCAAACTGTGAAACTATTAAAATCCATTAAATTATAAATTTAAAAAAAAAATTTCAATTGATAAAATCATTTAACCATAATAAAGTAATTTCAAGTTAGTTCGAGTCGTCCAGCAGAACAAAATAGTTATGATTATGTAGACACATTTATTTAAGTAATGTGCGTATACTTATAGATCTAAATAATTTCATACCACAAATTGTCGTTAACTATCGAATTGCTCAAAAAAAGCTAAATCCCTAAACTTAGCTTTCTGTTGTGACATTTTAAGTGAATGAATGAATGAAACTTTCTGCAAAATATTTGCCTTAACATTTTTAGTTCAGTTGACCTAATTATAATTTTATTAATCTGTAACTGTCTTTTGCATTTCGTTGGTTTACTCTTAAACTATAATAAAAACTAACCTTTAACCCTCGAACTTACTTGTTAAAATTTCTCCCTCGAAAAAACTTGTTAAAATTTTCAATATTGAAAAATATGTATAAGCATAAAATAAACTAAAAGTGTGTCTCCTCAAACCTAGGGAACGGTTGAATTAGAGCAATGAACTTTTATTGGTTAATAGTTTTTTTGAGTACTTTGTTGCTCAACGTAAGGGCGAGATTAGAAATGTGTAGGTAATTAATAATTATCAATTACCCGAGACAGTAAACCGTGAAATGTACGAGCCAGTGTTTCATGTGTTCTGCATTAATTTCGATTCATTAAAATATTTGGAATAAGCAAAAATTGCTATTGGACTCGTAATTGGTAACAGGTAAAATTATTCTCTTCATCTATTGAACCCTCTTCATTTCTACAATTTTTTCTTCAGTTGAGTTTGAGGGTGCATCTGTGCACATTTGTGAAATAGGTGGATTAAGTGATAAAGAGGACTGTGGAAATGTGGATGATTTACCGGGAAGAGGTTTAGAGAGAGTGCCCTCAGAGAAAGTCATTTTGACGTTGCTCGAGAAAATTGTACAAGAGGATAACGACCCTAAACTTTGGAGTCGTCTTTGAACCCATTGGAAAGAGCAAAATGGGATTCAAACATATTGTCTTATGAAGACAAAGCTTAGAGGAAAAAGAATAACAACCCCACAGCAGATTGTTCCTGTTCTCAAAAACATTTGGACAGAATTTACTACAGGATATGCGGTCAAATTAAATGAAAGTTGTACTGGGAGATGCCAGTCTATAAAATGGCGTTTGGACTATATTCCAACATAATTGCGCGAAATTGGTTTTAATGTCTACAACGTGCAACATATCGTATGTATATTTCTAGTAGTCAATATTTTCAAAATAGAACTCACTTGCGGAAAGCGTCATTTCAAAACTTATCTGAGCAGAAATGTTCAAACTCATTTTTTAATGAGCTCTTGAAACATAATCGTGTGTTACAATATACACCTATGCTATCTTGTAACCTCGTTTTAAATTACAACGTTTTTCCTTCGTGTAGAGAAATCCTACTAGAATTTTTATTAAAATTTAAATGCTGATAGTTCTGAACGAAGTTTAGAGGTAGATTATAATTTAGGTGAAATTAAAACCGAATGATACAGAACATTAAGGCAAATTATGTTTTTCGCAATAGAAAAGACAACAGATTTCAAGAATGCCACTTGTCTTTTAAATTTGCTACAGTTTTGTCTAATAAAGTTTAATTTTAATCTGGATTAGCTTTTTTGGCGTTCAGGCTGTAAGAGAAAATCGAGATTAAAAATGGTGATGCACGTTGTGACTTTACCGAAAACGGTTCAAGATCCTATCCATTATTAGGGAATTTTGCATAAAATAAGCCATAGAATATCTATTATTTCAAAAGTTTTATTAGTAAATATTAAATAGGTTTGCTAATATTAACTAAACAACTCGATTAAAAAATTATTTCGCTCTAACATCACAATATTTTAAGCGCCGTATAACAACATAATCGAGATTACAGACAAAATCCATCAAATTTTTGATGATTATGTACTTTAATCTATAATTGAAACATAATAAACTTAATCTCCGTCGTTTGGACTATAAGAAAACCTAAATTTGCTAGTTAATCGAGATTACTAGTCCCTAGTCTGAACATAGCAGTATATTTTCTTTATTTTTGGACTAAACTATAGATCTATTTACTTTAAATTACTTTATTAAAAAATTCTCATTTACAAAAACAGTTTTTTGCCCTATTTTCGGTTGTTTCAACCGTTTTCAAGGCAACAAAATTTACTAAAAAATAACCACTTGTGTACACACAAATGAATATTTCATCTGAAATATTTTGTTTGTGTTTCTCATTGTCAACAAATAAATTATAAATTTTATTTCTTAATTAAACAATTAATGTCTGTAAGGTTCGTCCTCCAATCCCAATATAGAATAACTTATTGACATTTTAAACCAAAAATCCAACGTAATTTAAATACTGAGAGAACGGCAGCCATCTATCTGCATTGGTTTTTCAGGCCCATCGAAGAGGCTTGAAAATTCAATGGATAGAATTCAGTGTAGGAAATGTCAAGGATATAATTACACATTCAGAGAAACATCTCGACCAAGCTTGTAATTTGACAAAAAATACGCCTTCAAAATGCGTAAACTGTAACTGAGAGCATCCCGCTAACTATATTTTTATTTTTTTATTTTATTTATTTATTTATTTATCAATATATGACATTTTTATTTTTTTTTTTGGTTTTAATTAATTAAATTAAATAATAGTAAGCTTTACTTAAGTTTATCTAAATACTAATGTTATCTTTAATGAATATATTTAACAAATTTAGAAAATTCTCGTACTTTAATTCTCTTAATTCACCTAAAGTATAAAAATTACTTAGTGAATTATATAGCTTAACTCCATTGTAGGCTAATGATCGTTGGCAAAATGATTTACTATATAGCGGCAATCGAAAATGAGTGTTTCTTGTATTATAGTTGTGAACTTCTCTATTAGTGCAGAGCATTGAATCTAAGTAATTTGGAAGTACTCCGTTTTCAAGGCGAAACAACAATTTCAGAACGTTAAAGTTAATCCTCTGCTTTATGGACTTCCACTCCAACACTTCAAGCATTTCTCGTATATGGGTTCTACTTTCTGCCCTTAAAATAGCTCGCATAAATCTATTTTGTATCTTTTGGAGACGATATATTTGTGCTTGGTTCATTATAAAAAATACTAATGAACAATAGTCAATATGTGGGGCAACAATTGATTCGTAGAATATAATCTTTGTTTCAAGCGGCAGTTTGTCCTTAATTCTATTAAAAAGTCCCAATTTTGTATTCATCTTTTTAGCAATATAGTCCAAATGATCGTTGAAATTTAAATTTTCATCAATAACAACACCCAGGTATTTATATTTTTTTACACGATCTATGATTTGGTTATCTACTTTTATATTTTCATCACATTCTATTGTAGTCCTTATTGACATTACCATATACTTAGTTTTTGAAATATTAAGTGATAGTTTGTGGAACATTAACCATTTCCTTAAATTCTCTAAATCTTGGTTTATTTTTTGTACAGCTTCTATAAGGGTTGGTGCAGAAGTTGTAATTAGCGTATCATCTGCAAACATATTCACTTTACAATCTTTTATGACTGTGACTATATCATTAATATATAGGATGAAAAGCAATGGTCCTAATATAGATCCCTGGGGAACTCCTAGATTGTTTGGTGTCAATTTAGAGACACAGTTATCTATATTTGTGTATTGTTGCCTTCCTTCGAGATAATTAGCGAACCATTCAAGTTCTTTCCCTTGTACTCCATATTTAATGAGCTTTTTAAGCAAAATTTTTCTATCGATTGTTTCAAAAGCGCGTTTAAAATCCAGGAAAACTGAAACCACAACTTTATTATCATTTATTTCTGCCTTCCAGTTATCTAGCAATAGATTTAATGCTGTTTCGCATGAGTGCAGCTCTCGAAATCCGGATTGTTGGTCGACTAGTATATTATTTTTGTTAATGTGGTTGATTAATTGATTTTTAATTACACGTTCCATTATCGCTTCATACGGTGGCAACATATTGATTGGGCGTAATTCTTCTGGTGTCATCGGTTTAGTAGTTTTGGGAATTGGTATTACTGTTGATATTTTCCATGATTCAGGTACTTTAGCTTGATTTAAACTTTGATTAATTAACTCTGTGAAATTTTTTGAGAATATTTGATTTTTCATCGCATCCATCATGACAGTTCGATTTATTCCATCTATTCCTGCATTAGAATTCATGCTACTTATAATTTTGGATAAATCCTGATGAGTTACATTTTGAAAACAGAATTTTTCTGAGCATTTATCCACATCCGAAAAATCCCAATCCTTTACTTCAGGAATACTATTGTGAATATTAATCACACTGGATACAAATGACTGATTTAGAGCCTCAGCTAATTCGTGCTTCTCAGTTATTATTTTATTGTTAAATTGAATATTCCACTGTGTTTTATTTTTAGTTTTATACATCGATTTTAACGTTTTCCAAAGTTCTTTTGGTTTATTTTTGTTTTCGATGAATTTACTTTTGAAATAAATTGATTGCTCTTTCCTCAGTGATTGTTTATACAAATTTCTGGATTTTTTATAATTATCCCAGTTATCCTTTGAATTAAAAATTTTTAAAACGCCATAGTTACGTAATTTATCTTGTTTCAACGACTTTAAGTTTTGAGAGAACCATGGTATTTTATTCTCTCTTCGAATTGTTGCCATATGTGTCAATTCCTTCACACAGGTTTTTAACTTTAATACTAAAACTTCAGCTTTTTGGTTTACTTCTGCACCTCCTTGAAATCCCAGTAGTTTTTGATTTAAAGAGTTGTTTAGTGATTCAGAAGAGTAATTTTTCCATGATCTTATTTCTACTGCTGCAACTTCTTCTGCTGGCATTTTCGTTTTATTATTTATACTAACAGCTAACATGTAATGATCGCTAATTTGTTGTTCTTTGACTACTTCATATCGAATATTCTGTGAATTAGTAATTAATATATCTATTAAGCTCTTGCTGTTATATGCAGAGGATGTGAAGTACCCAGGGAACTGCCAAATCTGAAAAATAAAAAACCCCAAGGCCCGCTAAACCGTGGGGTACCCAGCAATAAGGCAATGTCCAAAAATCCAGTGGTAGAACTACCACAAACAAGTGCAGTAATAGGCCGAAAAACATACTCACAGATTGTACAACAACGGGAAACAGTAAGTAATAAGGAAGACGGAGCCTAATTCTTGAAAAAAATCTAAAGAATATAGAAACCTTAAACTCAAGGCTTCTAAAACAAGAAAGAAGCTTGGACGCTACAAATAAGCAAGAAACAGTGAATGAAATCACTTCCATGAAGTCCTAATCTATGAAGATGAATAACATTCCAGAGTTAAAAATTTTTCTAAATTTATAAAAGATAGATTTATGCCTAATTTCAGAATCTCATCTGACAAAATATTCATTCGTTAGAACTCGAAGATACCAGTGCTACGACGCCATCCTCCCAGCAGTAAAAGCAGGAGGAGGCTAACCCTATTCGTGAAGGAAAACATTAAACATTACGAAGGAGTAAAAATTGAAAAAGAAATTATGCAAGTAGCCACCATTAATGTTTGATTAAATAATCAAAATGCAATGAATATATCTTCAATATATTGGCCTCCGCGGTATAATCTGAAAAAAGAAAATTAATTTTCGTTTCTCAAATCGCTCAGTTTTAACTTCATAATCGGAGGCGATTTTAATGCTAAAAAGACATATTGGGGATCAAGACTAACCTCCCACAAGGCCGTTTGCAGCTGGTCGAGCTTTAAACTGCGAGTTCCTGTCTGGAGGTAAACCAATATATTGGCCAGCGGCATACAAGTAAGATATTAGATTTGATAGATTTCTTTGTAACGAAAGGGAAATCTGAAATCGACGTACTACTCGAAAACAGTGAAAGAATTTCGTCTGACCACACACCTGTCATTATGACACTCAGTGATACCATCAGTGAACCTAGTCGAAGACAATACTGAATTACAAGTATCAATTAAAACTCCGCCCCAACTTGATGTTCAATTAGAGCTACTGAACAACAATATACATACTACAAGCAGCGTAACAGAGTACTCCTCCTACTCGTAACCAAACAGAAAATCACATCAACTATCCAGTAGAAGTGAGAGATCTGTTTAGAGAAAAACGGAAAGCACGAAAATCTGGTGGAGGAAACGAACACCACAAAGCAAAGCACGACTTAATTGTTTCAGCAACAAATTGAAAATGCTTATCAAAGAAATCAATAGCTGGCCTTTCTGATAACAAGGACACTAATTATTCCCTTTGTAAAGCAAGTAAGGGTCTTAAGAGGTCTAAAATACAAATGCACTGGATAGAACCGAACTTGGGCCACAAAAGCCAAAAAAACTGCATTGTTTGCAGCCTACGTTGAAGACACATTTCAAGCTCTTCCAAGGCAAACAGCTAAAGAAAATATTATTCCAGTAAATAAAGTGGATAACCAAAACATAAGACCTGTAACACTACAACAGCTAAAAAATGAAATTAACAACAACTTCAGCTCACAAAAAAATCATCTGGTTATAACCTAATCACTGGACTTATAGTTAAAGCACTGATAGAAAAAGGACTACGAACATTACTGCAAGTAATCAATTTAGCGTTACCAGTGTAAGGTGGCTGAGGTGATAATGTTTCTAATGATACTATTACTTCCAGCAATTTCAAAATTATTTGAAAAGCTACTACTCAAAAGGTTAAAATCAGTAATAGAATTAAGAAAACTCATTCCTCCTCACCAATTTGGATTTATAGAGAGACATTCTACCATAGATCAAGTGAGCAGAATCACAGATTTAATTGAAGTTGCTCTGAAAAATAAAAAAAATGCTCAAGCATCTTCTTGAACGTATCTCAAGCCTTTGACAAAGTATGGCACCGGGCCTGGAACCAGTTTTACCTGATTTTAAAGTCATATCTAGCTGATCGACACTTTCTTGTAAAACGTGAAGACTCTAAACTAAAGAAAATATCGGCTGGAGTTCCACAAGGAATTGCCCTGAGGCCAATACTCTACATACCTTATACGCGAGACGTACCAAGAACAAAAGGAACTAGCATTGCAACATTTGCGGATGATACTGCAATCTTGGCAATTGGAGACAATATAGAGCAGTCAACCACTAAATTACAAAATGCCGCTAATTCTGTCCATATAAACTTTATCAACAAAATTGTGATTGGTTACCTGTTCGACTGATTCGCAACCAATTCCACATGAAAACATGGCAAAATACTTAGGAATGATCGTTGATGATAAACTCAAGTGGAAGGAGCATGTTAAAAAGAAAAAAGGAGAGTTAAACATCAAAATACAAAGGGCTGAAACCTCATAAGGTGATCAGAACTTTGGTCTTCATTAATTCAACTCTCAAATCAATCCCGAAATGAACCTCTTAAGTCAATCTTCAGCTTAACCTCCAACTCAATTTACAACTCAACCTCTATCTCAATCGCAGCACAATCATAAACACAATCACCAAATTAACAGCCAACCCAGACATCAATTAAATCACTAAATCAACCATTAATCAACTTTCAAATCAAACGTTAACCTAACTCCAAATTAACCCTTAAATAATTCCCCAACCGAACAACTCACACACTCTAAACCCTAATTCTACGTCAAATCAACTTAGATCAACCCAAATCTCAACCCTCTGCTCAATTCTACACTTATTTTCCAACCCAATCCCAAAATTAACTCGATTCGAAAGCTACATGCGTGTATGCGAACTTCTCTTTCAAATCCAACTCAATTTCAACTCGAACCCTACTCACCATCATACCGGCATACGTACCATCGTAACCTGAAACAATCATTCCATTATACCATTATACCATCGTACCATCCCTATAATCAGACCATCGTACCATAATACAGACCATCGTACCATCCCTATAATCAGACCATCGTACCATGATATATAATCATACCATCATACTGTCAGGCCATGATATCATCATACCATCCAACCGTCATAACAGTATACCGTCATACCATCATACCCTCGTACTATCACACTATCATTCTAGAATAAATACCGTCATACCATCGTAGGTTGTATCATATATACAATGATACCATCACACCATCATAGAATAATATCAATCTATCATACCACTATATCATCATAGCATCACACAATCATACTACCATATATACCATATTACCATGATACCATCATATCATCGAAGCATTACAGCATCATACCATTATACCATCGTACCAACGTATCATCATACCATCATACCATCATATGATCATACCATCATACCATCTAACCAACATAACCGGCCATATTCCAGAATTTTTTTTACTGTCTACCTATCGAATTTCATCATAATCGGTTGAGAAATAGGCAAATCCCATCGTATTTGGCCATATTCCAGAACTTCATCCAAAAATAATTTTAAAATCCCATTTCCAATGCACATGCCGAATTTCATCATAATTGATTGAGAAATAGGCAAGTTTCGTCATCCTTGGCCGTATTCCAGAACTTAATCTAAAAATCATACACAAATGATGTACATACATACAAATACTCACTTATATAAATTTCTCAACTGCTCACTAGACGATAATCCAATCCCAACTCAACGCCAATTTAACTCGCAAACGGCCCTTACCTCAACCTTCAACCCAAACGCAAACTCTCTTTCAGTTCAATCCTCAAACCAGAATATATAGAACATTAGCCAACTGCTCAATATATCTTAATCCAACCCTAACTCAACTCTAACTCAACTTCAACTCAACCCGCAAATTGACCCCTAACTTAACCTTCTGAATCTAATGAAAGGATCAAACGAAAATAAATCAAAGGGCCCCGGCTCTCCTTAAAAGCCGGTATCAGCGAAGGGAGGTACCTCGAACCAGACGGGTGGGGCCTCGAAGGATGCAAAGGTGGTTGACTCTAGGGCACTAGTCCCGGGGGTAAGCAGTACCAACGCAATGCACGGGAGAGGGACGAGTGAAATTCCTCCGGCGAAAAGGCGGTACAGAAATCGCCGCTCGGCATTTAGAATTCTCGAGAAGTGGGCTGCGACCCCCGAGGGGCAGCTCACGGAAGATCAGAGAATATCGGTAGTTTGGGCAAGGAGCACTGTGGGCTGCGGAAGCTCGGAAAGGGACCATGTGTGTAAAAGACAGCGGTCCTAGGACGAGGTGGAAGTAGTAAACAGCAAGCGGGCCAAGTTGCTGACTGACAAGAAGCCGAGCTCAAACTCAGGGGCAAAGCTGTTCAGCGATGTCCTGAGGGAGCATGTGTTGATGCTAGCCGTAATTGATGAAAGTCAAGAAGTTGGGAGCATCACGGCGGAAAAATGGAGCTTGGTGTATAATGCACTCAACCTCGTCTTTTTAAAGGTACTGGGAGAAAATCCAGGACCACCCCGATCCTGCAGAGATGCGGGATGGTATCAAGGGCGTGTGAAGATGACTGCATGCTCGGACTCTAGATCTGTGGATCTTTATAAAAAGGCTATACCAAAGTAGGGGAGGTGTGGCCAGGCGCAAAGCTTGCGACAGTTAGCCGGGAGGAAATTAACAGCAGGCCGAGGGCACGTGTCTGGCTGCCATCCGAACCGGCTAGTCCTGATGAGGCTTTCAAAATTATTCAGGCCAGTAACCCGAATCTTCCGACCGGAAATTGGAAGATCGTCAAGCAGGAGGAGGCGAAGGGGGGCTCGAAGTTATCAATTATGGTAATAAATAAGGAGTCCCTTGCCCTCCTTCACAAAACGAAGGGAGTAATTGACTTCGGATTCGGGTCAATTACTCTAAACTTTTATAAAAAGGATGGGGCGGAAGCGCGTACGGGAGGCCACCCGGAGGATGGTGGCAACCCGCCCAGGCCTGAAGGGAGTACCAGCAGCATGAGGGGAGAAGCTGAGGGTAGGGGGGAGAGTGAATCCACTTGGGTACCCTCTGGTAAGGATTCACTTGGAAGATGAGGAGGGGCACATAAGCGAAGGAGCTGGTGTACCGATGGAGGAGGATGTCAGCAGCCCGGGCACCGACAAGTCCTCTACAGAGGGTACGAGGGTTAGTGAGACGGACGAATCCGGCGCATCCCAAGATACCGGGAAAAAATATTCCTGCGGTAGCAGGAATATACTATACAGGTAGGTAGAGGTTAAAAGGTTAGGTTCTTAATCATTTAACCTCTACCTACCTATACAGGTAGGTAGAGGTTAAATGATTAAGATAACACAAATTAACCTTCACCATTCTAAGGCTGCTTCGGAAGCTCTACTCCTCAGGCTGACTAGGTCGGGTGAAGATGTGATATTAATCCAAGAACCTTGGATTAATAATAACAGGATCTGTGGCCTCAGAACCAAGGGGTACAAAATTGTATCCTCTAGTAGGTCTGGGAAGATCAGATCTTGTATTCTTGGGAAAAATAATATTAATCTTTTCCTTCTCTCTCAATACAGCAATGGTGACACTACTGCAGTTAGCCTGGAAGTAGGCACTTGTAGATTCTGGCTAGTTTCAGCCTACATGGACCGGGAGAAGGAGGTTCCTCCGGATAACCTGGAGGGGCTGATCCGTGAAGCGGAACAATCAAAGGTAGGTGTTGGGAGTTGATGCTAATGCGCATCACACTATCTGGGGAAGCACGGACATTAATGAAAGAGGTGAGTCGCTTTTTGATTATTTGATGAGTACTAACCTTTCAGTGTGTAATATTGGGCGGGAATCCACCTTTATTACTAGCAGGAGGTTCTAGACGTGACCCTTGCCTCAAATAATATTCTTCATATGGTTAAAAATTGGAGGGTGGATAAGGAACACTCCTTTTCTGATCATCGATATTTAACCTATAGCCTCGATATTCACCCTGCTACCCGGGAAGCCTTCAGGAACCCTAGAAGGACCAACTGGAGCAAATATGGGGAATTTTTGGAGGATATGTTACCGTCGAGGGCTATGGAGCCCCCGACGACCGTTGGGGAGCTGGAGGACATGGTGGCTAGCGTTACTAGCGCATGCAACCGATCCTTTCGCGCTGCCTGCCCACTGGCTAAGCCTAGAGGTAGGCAAAAACCAGTATGGTGGTCCAGGGAACTGGGAACCTATCGTAAGGCTTGTAGAACAGCCTTTAATAGAGCCAAAAATACAAGGGACGCTCAGGATTGGGACTCCTATAAGGATAAACTCGGAATTTATAAGAAAGAATTAACAAAGGCACAAGGGAGGTCTTGGAGAATCTTCTGTGATAAAATGGAAGAGGTATCCGAAATCTCCCGCCTTAGCAAGATTCTTTCCAAAAGTACAGCTAGTCCGAGTTTTTTCATAAAACCGGATGGATCTTGGACAGCTTCTAGTGGAGAATCTCTGGAGCTTCTCTTCGAGACACACGTCTCAGGGAGCTTTGAAGACCTGTTGGTGCGTAGCAATCATCAGGAATCACTGTCAGTGTTCTCAGAGGATATCGTCACCAGGAAACGGATCCTATGGGCACTGAGGGGTTTTAAACCATTTAAATCGGCTGGTCCGGATCAAATTATACCAGCGGAACTTCAAAACAACTCAGTAATTATTCTTCCCTACCTGGAAGCTATATTCAAAGGGTGTTTGAAGCTGGGCTATATTCCTAGGTACTGAACGGAGGTCAATGTGGTGTTCATACCGAAAGCGGGGAAAAGCTCACATGTCTATCCTAAGGACCTAAGACCAATAACTCTATCATCCTTTCTTTTGAAAACCTTGGAAAGGCTGCTGGATGTATACATTAGAGATAAAATAGGCGCCAGGAAGTGGGCATCGTCTCAGCATGCATACACAAAGGGGAGATCTGTGGACGCTGCTCTGCACGCCTTGGTGTGTACGATTGAGAAATCGATTAATTCGAAGGAATTCTGTTTGGTGGCCTTCCTGGATATAGAGGGCGCCTTTAATAATGTGATAGCGGAGGTAATCAAGGAGGGATTGTCATTTTTGGAGGTGAACGTTCCTCTGATAGGGTTAATCAATTATATGCTGGGAAGCAGGATTGTTAGCTCGAAGTTGGGGGACTCCACAATCAAGAGACGAGTAACTAGGGGAACCCCGCAGGGGGGGGGGATGTCCTGTCCCCTCTTCTCTGGAATATAGTGGAAAATGGGTTACTACTAGAATTAGAGAGAGAGGGTATTGAAGTTATCGCTTACGCAGATGACGTAACTTTAGCTGTTACCGGGAAATTCCTGGGTACGATTGTAGACGTAATGCAGAATGCGCTTACCATCGTTACGAAATGGGCTGGCAAATGTGGACTTGGTATTAACCCGTCCAAGACAGAGCTGGTACTCTTCACTAAGAAATACAAAATCCCGGTAGTTGTCCCTCCTACCTTAAATGACACGAGACTTGCTTTTACTGATAGAGCTAGATATCTGGGCATTATCTTGGACAGTTAGCTTAGTTGGAAGCCCAACATGTTGGAGAGAATAAACAAAGCTACTATAGCTTTGTACTCCTGTAGGAACACCATTGGTCATAGATGGGGTCTGAAGCCGGAGCTGGTACACTGGATCTACACCGAGGTAGTGAGACATGTACTCATGTACGGAGTGGGTGTTTGGTGGCCAGCTCTGGACAAGGTAACTTATAAAAGTAGGATTGGAGGAAGAGGTCGACACCGACAAGTGTCTTAGAGGTTATGTTGCACCTTCTTCCGGTCGACATTTTTGGCAAACAGATGGCGGCAAATACGGATGTACGACTTGCACCGTCTCTCAGTGGAGGGGTCTTAGTATAGGACACTCTACTATTGTTAGATCGTTGAAGGATGAGCTGGCGAATCTTGACTACATTAAACCTACTCTACGCTTCGAGAAGCGATTTCGGACCTCCTTCCCTTCAAGGGAATTCTGGAGGAATAGACCGTTATCGGAAACCGAAGCGTTGCAATTCTTCACAGATGGCTCCAAGTTAGATGGCAAAGTGGGAGCTGGAGTATTCTGTGACAAATTAAATTAAATGTAAACATTTTTATTCGTCTCCCTGATTACTGCAGCGTGTACCAAGCTGAAGTCGTAGCGATTGAGGAGGTCATGACGTGGTTGAAGCATAATGTGTTATCCTCAGACGATATCACAATCTATGTGGACAGTCAAGCGGCGATCCAGTCGTTAGAATCGGTGTCTTTGGCGTCACGGTTGGCGTTGAGTTGTCATCGCCACGCGACAGATGGGTGAGCATTTCAATATCCAGGTAATCTGGGTCCCAGGTCACTCGGGCGTCATGGGGAACTGCAGGGCGGATGAACTTGCTAGGCATAGTACGACTCTCCAGCTGCAACCGGAAAGGGCAAGTCTGGGGAGGCCAATCACAGCGCTGAGACAAGGCACTTGGGAAGCAGGCGCTATCCTCAGCGGGGAAAGGTGGTCTAACACCCTCACCTGTAGAGTTGCAAGACAAGTTTGGCCAGAGCTGGACTTGGGGCGCACTAGGGCATTAATATCTCTACGCAGACGTGAATTAAGAACGGTCGTAGGAATTCTTTACGGGGAACTGCCTTTTTGGATAACATGCAAGACGGCTGGGTCTGGAGGCAAATGACTTCTGCAGAAGCTGCTTGGACGAAGAGGAGGAAGAGACGTTGGTCTACTTCCTTTGCTCGTGCCCAGCATTGGCTCTCAGAAGGCACAAACACTTAGGTAAGTTCAGGATGGACTGCCTCTCGGATCTCGAAAACAGTAAAGTGCGGGACGTCTTACGCTACATAAGTAGCTCGAAATGGTTCCAATAGGGGTAAAAGGGGAGATATTCTGTGGTATCACAATAAACCGTCACCGGTATAAGTGTGCATAAGCAGCCAGTCCAACCTAACCTAACCTAACCTATGGGTACAGACATCCAGACATCCAGACAGACGGAAGCACATTTTTTTTTTGCTTCTTTAGACTCAGGGACTTTACAAACCGAGAAAAGTGGTTTTGGACCCACCAAATTTTTGGTCAACGAAATTAGTTTTAATGTCCATTATGAGAAATAAATATCTATTAGTTTATTTGTTGTGTTTTTATTGTTTTATTTGAGATAGATACTTTATTGTGGAACATATCATATGTATATCTCTAGTAGTCAATATTTTGAAAATAGAACACACTTGTGGAAAGCGTCATTTCAAAATTTACCTGAGCAGAAATGTTCAAACCTACGTATTTTTTAATGCGCTCTTGAAACATAATCGTATGTTACAATACACACCTATGCTATCTTGTAACCTCGTTTTAAATTACAAAGTTTTTCCTTCGTGTAGAGAAATCCTACTAGAATTTTCATTAAAATTTAAATGCTGATAGTTCTGTGCGTAGTTTAGAGGTAGATTATAATTTAGGTGAAATTAAAACCGAATGATACTGAACAATAAAGCAAATTATATTTTTCGTAATAGAAAAGACAAAAGATTTCAAGAATGCCACTTGTCTTTTATATTTGTTACAGTTTTGTCTAATAAAGTTTAATTTTAATCTGGATTAGCTTAAAAATTCTCATTTACAAAAACAGTTTTTTGCCCTATTTTCGGTTGTTTCAACCGTTTTCAAGGGAACAAAATTTACTAAAAAATAACCAATTGTGTACATACAAATGAATATTTCGTCTGAAATATTTCGTTTGTATTTCTCATTGTCAACAAGTAAATTATAAATTTCATTTCTTAATTAAACAATTAATGTTGGTAAGGTTCGTTCTCCAAACCCAATATAGAATAACTTATTGACATTTTAAACCAAAAATGTAATGTAATTTAAATACTGAGCAAACGGCAGCCGTTTACAGTGTTGCCAACAATTATTTTTAGTGGGTGCCAGATTGAAGTCAAAATAGTGCAGACAGTATTGACAGTAGACAGTGATAATTTTTATTTTTTTCTTTGAGATTGAACCAGAACAAAACTAGAGATGGATAGTGTCGAACAGTGGTACTTATGCCACAGTTTGCGACACATTTTGACACGCGTTCTTCGCAGTCTTTCTAAACCTGTGTTTTCGCCATATTTTCACATAGTTTTTTAATAGCGAAAAGATTCCAAAATGCACCATGTTAACTTCATTTACGTTCGGTACATTTTCAACGGTTAGAAATTACTCATGAAACCATAAGAATATTTTGTTCCCTCTGGTTTGTAATACGGGGCCAGAGATGGGTAAACCGCTAAAAAAATCTGATTTTTCGACCATTTTGTCAAAAATAGGTCAACAATTTTAAATTAAGGTCAAAAATTATCGAAAAGTGTCAAAAACTGTCGAAAACTGTCAAAAATTGTCGAAAAGTGTTAAAAGCTGTGCGTCCGATATTACGAAAAACAGGAAACAAAATATTCTTATTGTTTCGTGAGTAAGTTTTTGAAATATACTGGTAAATTTTGAAACTGTTCAAACTATTGAAACAGTTCTGAACGTAAATCAAGCTAAAATTTTACATTTTTAAATTTTCTTAGTTGTCAAAAAGTCCTATCAGAAAATGTCGAAAACACAGTTTTTGAAAGTCTGTCATGAACTCGAGTCAAAAAGTGTAGAAAACTGTATCATAAATACTAGTTTTCGACACTACCCATTTTTGTAAACCATACACACACACACACACAAATAGTTTTTGACACTTTTCGACAGTTCAGTTTTTGACACTTCGCAAAAAATGTTTCTTTTTTTTTTACGACGATAAAAGAAATAATTTTCAGTTATCAAAAAACTTCCAAAAACAAAAAAAAAAAAAAAAAAAAAATAGAACTAAAAATATACCGATCTTATGGACCGGACCACTCGTTTATCCGAATTTTTTTTTTTATCTTCTGGTCAATCATCTTCTCATCAATACTAGAATCGAAGAAATTAGGAGTAAGGAAAGGTTTTGGAAAATTTAGTAAAGCTTATCTAGAATTTAGTCTTCATAAAATGTTTTCATATTTTCAAGTAAATTAATTTCTAATAAAATAAAATGAAAAATTTAGCAAATGTTGGAAAATGATCAAATCCCTCATAGAACAAAGGCAGACTAGCATAACTTGTTTTATAGCTTATTGCTGTACTGTTTTGGGCAAGTTAGAATAACTTACATTTTGCAAAATTATATTTTTTACCAAAGCAACAAGCAATATATACCACGTTTCCATTATACGTACCTAATAAGTATGTACTTTTTTGCTATTTAATTATTTTTCCGCTGCAGTTCACATTAGCTTTGCGATTTGTAGTGTGAACGCATACTATAAAAGTTTGTTGTTTTGACATATAGGTTTCTGTATTCAATTCAGTTTATGTTTTGTGAATTTCTTCTCAAACTCTATTAGATTTGTCGGCAAATTATTTGATTAACACCCGAAATTGTAGTTTAACAAAAAAACGTAATAAGTTTTTGTTTTGACAACAAATATACGAATGACATTAACATATATATAGTTACTAGGGGCCCCTGTGCAATTGCACAATTTTATTATTTGTTTGTTTCTTTATTTCTGTGCAATTTTTCTGGGGCTCGAGGCACTCCCAACTCAGTTTACTCTTGACGCCCTACCTTACGCAGTAGCCTAATCGAATACGTACGGATATTGGTCCGTTTTACATAGACCGCCTGCACACACATTGTACAGTGCTATGCCAGACATGAATTGTGCGTCGGCCCATGATTTCTGCACTCCAACAAAGGGTCATAGATGTGTTCCTCGCCATCACCGATTTTAATCAGATGATCATAATTCCATTTAGCATCTCTCCTCTATTGGGATTCGAACCCGGCACCTCAGGATCGTAACCCGTAACTTTAACTACTGAGCCATTTGGTCGGCAATTTTTATTATTTATATGGAACAAAAATTCAATCACAATTTAATTCTTTTTTTTTTTTTTTTTTCTGAATTTTGTATATTTTTTTGTATTTTTTTTTTATTTAAATTTTTTTTATTTATTTTTTTTTAGTATTTTAAAATTGTGAACAAACACACATTCTACTGGAACACTTCACTATATACAACATTATCCGTCACAACTACCCCCGTCGATGTTTTTCCTTGTCTTGGGGTTTCCGAAACTTTAACTCGGAGTGCATCAGAATCAGTCACTCTGGAAAATGCTGTATATAGTTGTCCATGAGTAAAACATGGCTGAGGAAGAAATAAGCCGACTTTTTTGAAAGTTTGACCCTGTGATTTATTTATAGTCATAGCGTAGGAAAGCCGAACAGGAAACTGATGACGTTCAAAATTGAAGGGTAGAGATAAATCATTAGCTGTGTTTAGTGAAATTCTTGGGATAAAGTGAACTGTGCCGGAATGTGCCCCAGTAATAATTTCCGCTTTAATACAATTTCGACTAAAATCCTTCACGACCATTCTAACACCATTGCATAGTCCATTTTTTATGGAAAGATTTCTTAGGAGCATAACTATGCAACCTTTCTTTAAATTTAAAATGTGGGGAGGTAAACCAGAAGGGTTCAAAGAATTTAGGTATTCAACTGGGAAATTAACTTGCAAGTCAGAGTCACATGTCCCGTCATCAGTTTTTACTGTGTCAATGGATGAGTAGGATGCTTTTTCGGAAACCAATTTTTCAAGAACCTCTTCATTGAGCTCTCGGACTTCATCATTTTTTGGACACAATATAGCGTACTGCGATATTGAAGATATATCATTGGTTGTGAACGATTCCCCAAAAACATCAGCAATTAAATCCTGTGAGACGTATTTATTTGGCACTTCACACGAATATTGTGTTTTTTTATTTAATTCGGCAGATACTTGATTACCATTGCCGACATTTAACAACCATTCACTGAATTCAGGATCACTGATAGCCCTCATATTCCTTTTTAAATATAATGGATGGAAATGCCGCCATAACCGTGATTTATTAATTGTAGCATTCACTATTGAACTTCGATTTCCATTTCTTACTACTGGCAAAACTTGCCGAAAATCACCTCCTAACACAACTACCTTTCCACCAAACGGTAAATCGCTGTTCATTATATCTCTAAAAACCAAATCTACAATTTCAAGTGCGATACCTGATGCCATCGGTGCTTCATCCCATATAAGGCAGTCAATTGATGATAAGAATTGTTTTTTTTTAAGGATATTTGAGGATATTTAACGACATCCATGTTAAGCGGAAGCGAGAAAGCTGAATGGCACGTCGTTCCATCGGGGAGCAAATTTGCAGCAATCCCAGTCCAAGCTACACACATTACTTTTTTATTACTATCAGAGATCTTCTGCTTCAATGCCAGATACAAAAATGTTTTTCCACTACCGCCGGGACCATCGAGGTAAAAATATTTTTGTGGATTAACTTCTAATACGGAAGAAAAAACTGCTGATGCTGCTGAAAGTTGATCAGTATTCAGAGCTTCCCAAAAATTATTGTCAGCAATGTTAGGTGGCAAAATAATAGCAATAGCAATATTCAAAATTTCAGAAATGTTTGGTATTGTTACTACTGAAAGAAAATCAAAACCTACTTTTTCACATTGAATTTTTAAGTCTAGTATACAACTACTAAAAGCTGTACTATCATTCATGCCTTGATGAATAAAATCTTCCATCATACTACTTTTGAATTCATTAAAAAGTTTTAATGGATCAGCAGGATTGCAATGGGTCAGGATAGTCACAAATAAGGATCTCAAAGATTTAGGTAACATATGTTCGCGAGCCTCAGATAAACAGTTCTCCCACTCATTACTATCATTAATTAATCCCCTTGCTCTTGCTGCTTCTTTATATGTTAGGTATATTACATTATTAAAGGTTTTTAGTGCTTCAAATGATGTAGATTCATTACCTTTAACAGAGAGAAGAATTAGTCGAAGATGGTAACGTTCTATATCTCTAGGTGAAACTGCTATTATTCTGCCAATAGTTTTTCCACCAAAATGAGAATTTATTGATCGCTTTTCCCATATCGAGTTCTTGAATACATAATGATTCGGAATGTCGCTATAAAAAAATTGATGAGCGTCGGTGTCTATGAGATTAAGCTCAAAAAATGCCGTCAAAGTGGTGCACGCGGCAGATTGTCGTCGCAAAGCACTTTCTATATTATTTTCTTGAAAGTAAACCGACTGTCCATCTTTTAGGTGAACAGATAACATTACAGTATTGTGAGATTGACCATGAATGGGTAATTCTTGTAGATTCCAAGCTGCTTCTTGTGAGCTTATATAGCGACAGTTTAGATATTACGATATTTCATCATGTTCAACCTGATTTGAGTTATTATTTAAGGAATTAATTTGAACCCCAACTCTTGCGCAATCATGTCCTTTAGTTATGTATTTATGGATATATTTAATTGCTTTGACAGTAGAGCATAGTTCGACATTTATATGTGCGTTATATTTCAAGCTTAAATAGGCATTATATGGAACTATAAAACGGTTATCAACAGGAATATTAGTTCGCGTTCGGGGAAAATGTTCTGGTAAATTAGAAGGAGGACGCCTTCTATATTTGGGATAACTTTCCATAGATATATCTGTCTCAAAAAAAAAATTCTTTAGGAAATTGCTTTGAACATTTTCCGTTGACCATACAAACAGAATTACGATTAAATTCTCCACATGGACCATGAACATTGTGTTTAAGAACCACCTCGTGAAGTTGTCTGTTATCATTTAAATTAGGAATCTCCGCTGAAATGATTTTATCAATATCGTCCCCAGTTTTGAATTTGTCTTCCTTAGCGAGTGTAAATAAACAGTGTGCATGAGGTAACCCACGTTTCTGATGTTCAATAACATAAACATACGATACGATATTTCCAAAAATTTGCTTTTTTACGATATCACTAAGGAATTCCTTTAATTTTAAATTAAAAACTCGGGTTACGATATCAGGACGGTCTGAAGAATTTTGGAAAGTTTTTAGTTCAGACTTTATTTCTTCCCATGCCGGATTACACGTAAAAGTAATAAATAAGTCTGGACGGCCAAACTTCCTAACAATAGCCATATTGTCCTGGTACAATTTGGACATGAACCTTGGACCACCGATAAACGAAGATGGTAAAATATAAATATTACCAACTCTGGTATTATTTTCAAGACAATCGCTATTTACGTAATCCAAAAGTCCTCTGTAAGATTCAACACGAAGAGCTTTTTGATTATGTCGTATAAAATTTAACCGGTTAGCTTCAACTCGAGCGTAGGCAAACACCAAATATTGTTGAAATAGTTTGCCACCATAATGAAGCGGATTAAAAACATTTCGACGTACTGCAATTTTATATGAATAAAATTGGAGGGTCGTAATTTTATTTCGTACAGCAGTAGAATGTTCGCTGCTGTGATGCATATCGGTGGTCCATCCGAATTCACCATTGGGAAAGAAAAGTGGAAATACCATAGGATCCAAATGTTTTGAAAGGGAGTTTATGCGTTTCAATGTTCTGCTGTTACCCCATTTTTACCCGAAATCTTCATGACGACCAAAGGGTATATAACGCACCAATAAATTCTGATGATGTTGCATTAGTTTTTGTGTCAGACCGTGAAGGAAATATTCCAGCTGATATAGATTTCGCTGTTTACCCCATGGGGTAAACAGCGAAATCTATATCAGCTGGAATATTTCCTTCACGGTTTGACACAAAAACTAATGCAACATCATCAGAATTTATTGGTGCGTTATATACCCTTTGGTCGTCATGAAGATTTCGGGTAAAAATTAGTGAGACACTATTAAGCGGACGACAGTTTCGATTAGCATCGGCTATTTCATTTTCGTAGATCTCTCGAAGTCTTTTATAACTGCTAGCATATGGGGAAACATGTTGAAGAACCATAGAAATTATTGACATTATTTCACGTTTGCACTTGGAATTAGCAGTATTGTTCATTCGAATATTTACAGCTGTATCAGTATCGTAGAGAAATAATTCAGCATAACTTACATCTCCACCAGGCTCTTGATAATTATTAGAGTTCAAGGAAAAATCAATGGGAATATTAACGGAAGATCGATGATACACATCCCCAGATATTTTAAAAGAATATACACTTCCCGACATATGCTCAATGTTAGCGCCCATCGAACAGAAGGCATTCGCATTATTATATTGTCTAATAAATTCCCGGAAATTCTTACTTTTATCGGCTGTGCCAACAAAGAGTTGTTTAATATCAAATGGAAAATTTTCCGTTGATGTAGGCAAGTTCGATAATTTTCCATTGTGGCAACAACTACTTTTATTTTCATTTTTAAAAAAAACTGCATCACAATAGGAGCATTTGACACTTAAATTGCCTAGATTAAAGCAGTCGGGGTAAACAAAATTTGAATTACCCTGAACAGCTGCTTTAAATAATGAATTAACTGATAGACGCGCTCGTTTTTGTTGCATATTTAACTCACGTATATTAGGATTCGCATTTCTTGCTCGTTGGAGTTCTCTTAAACGCTCACGGTTTTTTTCACGGTAACGACGGTCTGTTTCACGTCTTTCCATTATAGAAATAGAAATTATAATATAAAATGCTTATATATATAAATAAAAACCAAAACCAAAATCAATAAATCAAGAAATTCAAATCAAACCAAATTGTGTATATATAAAAAGCCTATATGTAAGACCAAAATTAAATTGTAAAATAAAATTTGCAGAAAGCGATCAATCAAATTAAATTCAAATCAAATCAAAGCTTAATTAAATAGCTAAGGAAAAACAAATATTCAACTCAAAAGAATGTAAAATTACAATACGTATAAACGAACCTTTTACTTCAAAAGTTAAGCATCAACTGATTTTTTATTTATAATTTATTCCTATTCGGGTGAAATAAACTTGTATGTATGTATATATGTAAATAATACTACACATACTTCATTTCATACAAATAAAATACGCATGCATATATAATCATGGACTCCTATATAACGAAGACTCAGTATTATCAAATTTATTAATACATGAAACGGTATATTGAATTTAAAAAGACAATGAATATGAAGTTTTGGGTTTTTCCTTTATTTGTTTTATATAGTGCATTCTCCAAGTAGTACATTTCTTAAAATAAATGAAGAATTTCCATAGAAAATTAAATTCATTACATATATCGACAAAAATATTAAAGAGTTTTTCGAATATAGGAGTCCATGATAAAATACACGTAAAATGTTTTTTGAATTTATTTTTGTTATTTTTTGTTTTTCTATGTGTTCTATGTTAATATAACGGTAAACTCGTTCAGCCGCTTGTATAATATAATATAGATTAGTTAGAGTTCACATTACAACGTAATATACTAATACTTTTTTGATACATACTTTACCGAAATATAGTATGTGATAAAATATTTAAATATTTAAATTTGAGTTCACATGACGATACTTTTTTGCTACATACTTTTATTCTACTAATGTAAACGTGGTAATAGTTTTTAAATTATGAAATGTCACTTTTCTTCGTCGTCGGGACAAAATTTGGAAATAAATAATAAAATCCAAAAGATTGAGGCGTGAAACGCGGTAACTAAACACCAGAGTAGGTACATCTAACCAAATCACAAACTAAATTTAATGAAAATTATTAACGTCTTGAATAAAAAAATTTAGTTCGCTCTAACACCGCATTATTTTAAGCGCTCCCGCTGTAATGGTTTAATCAAGATTATAGGCAAAATCCATCAATTTTTGACGATTAGTCTAATCTGTAATTTAAACTGGATTAACTTAATCTCCGTCGTTTACATTATAAGAAAATCTAGGTTTGCTAGTTAATCGAGATTCCCATTTCCATCGTACTTGTCGAATCTCATCATAATCGGTTAAGAAATAACCGAGTTCAATGACTCCTGAAAAGTAAAAAACGCGAATCTTGGGTAGTTTTGTAAATTTAATGAATCTATGTTTTCGTCGTCACGTTTGCCTTGCAAAAATAATCATAGTCTGTTAAAATGAAATACCAATCTAAATCTAAAAGAAAAAGCGTTGCTGAGGAGGTTTCTGCGAAAATCGAAAGCAGAAAAGTGAGTATACTCGTACCTGCTTATTATTTATTATTAATTATTTTTGGTTTCGAGAAAATCAATTCCCAGACTTCACTAAAACATGAAATATTAATTCATAAATGGCGTTGTTCTATCATAGAAAAATCATCGCCTGCAAAATGATCCACTAAACCAAGCATCCCAAGCTGAGTATTTCAAATTATATAATATGTGTTTCCCAGCTATGAAACTGTGCAATATGCTGACAATTATGTACTTTTGTACGATCTACGAAATAGAGTGGCACACTGGCTGTGTGAATAATTCACTACATAAAATGTGAAACTTAATGTAACTCGTGCTAAATGTCGGTTTACAGGTAAGGAAAGTATTCATCCATACTATCATCCCGCAAGGACGGATTTTTGCAAACCATCAAATGGATCAAAACGATATGGACCAAACATTTTTATCGACTAATATGCTGTGTATTGCTGTACTGCTCCTATATATCTCGCAACCATTGAAGCTGACGGGGAAAAATAGGTTAAATATAAAGTTATTGTAAAAGATTCGGTAGCGGTGCCAACACATTTTTTAAAAATTGTAGTAATGGAGACATGCAATAATAAATTAGAAATAGAAGCATACTTAATACCGAACAAAATAATTTGGAACAACACTACATCCTTAGTCTGAACAAAGCACAAATTTAACTATAAATAATTGAATGAATTATTTGGACATAATGTAGGCACGATATAACTATTTTTGTTTTATAGAAAAGAGTTTACGCGACCCTCTAAATTAAAAAAAAAAAATTGACTCGAATCTTGCTGAAATTGGGAAAACGCTAACCATCTGGCTTTTCTGATTGTGTCAAAAATAGGTCGAAAACCTTAAATAATGGTCAAAAACTGCCGCATAGTGTCCATGGGAAGGGGGGGGGGGGAAGGTTGGGTATGTTATGGCGAAAAAGAGGAAACAACACATTCTTATTGTTTTATGAGCAAGTTTTTAAAATATACCGCTAAATTTTGAAACTGTTCTAACTGTAGAAGCAGTTATGAACGTAAATGATAAAAGTAAAAATGTAAATGATAATAAAAATAAAATTATTCATTTTTCAATTTTTTTTCGCTGT
This sequence comes from Tipula vernalis, assembly GCA_958295665.1. Taxonomy (NCBI): domain Eukaryota; kingdom Metazoa; phylum Arthropoda; class Insecta; order Diptera; family Tipulidae; genus Tipula; species Tipula vernalis. The sequence goes on from OY282560.1 coordinate 204,900,171, forward strand.
CAAAATGTGTAGAAAACACAGATTATAAGAGATCAACAAGAACTTAGTTTTTGATACTATCCGTCTCTGACCTGACGTCATTAAAAGGTAACCTAAATTTAACCTAACAGGTTGAATTTCAAAGAAACCCATCATTTGTATTTGTTTATTTTTTATAATTTTGAGAAAAAGCCCAAGAATAAAATTATTTCATATTATTCCTTCGATTTTATAAGGATTAGTATTTTTTTGAAAGTGCTAAATTCAACGAAATAGTGCCAAATTGCACTTAGGTGTAAAACAGGTTTTTAGGGTGCAAAAATAAAATGGATAGTACCAAATCTGGCACCGTAAGTGCTAGCTTGGCAACCCTGGCCGTTTATCTGCATTGGGTTCTCAGGCCCATCGAAGAGGCTTGAAATGATTCAATAGTTACTTATACATAAAGGTTTTCAAATAATACTTTTGTGAGTTGAGCGTGAACTCGCCCGTTTTTTATTTATTAACTTGTCTTTAACACTAGAACTACCGAGCCGTCAAAATGACGGATTTACATTTATTGAATTTATTTTGTTTTATTATTATGTAAGAATTATTTTAGAAATTTATGATGAATTTTAATATGGCAATAAAGTAATTATATTAAAATTCATCAAAAATTTTCAAAACATTTCTAACATAATAATTAAAAAAATGAATTCAATAATGTAAATCGGTCATTTTGACCGGTCGGTAGTTCTAGTGTTAAAAGACTAAAATTTAGTGTCAGTAAAAAATATACCGCGCTAAATAGTATCAAAATACTTGCTACTAAAACCAATGACTTAGACATTGTTACGCTTCGTTGGGTGGCGTACATGTCAAATATTTGTATGGGTAAGCACCGAAGAGGAAGAATTAACGCACCACTGTGCATATTTGTTTCGATGGTTTGTATATCCGCACTTAGATGGTGTTGTGTAAAGGCAAGTATAAAGAAGCAGTTCGAAAAAGAAACAATTGTTTCCTTCGGTCACCTGGCATCAAGATCCCACTGAAAGATAAAATATTCTTACAATAGAAATCAGAGATAATAACTTGGACAATAAAATCAAAACACAACCAAAATGTATGTTAACCAATTTTTTACCACCCTTTGGGTCTATTGGGAATTAACCAACCATCGATACAAATATAAGAGCAGAAACCACAACAACAGAGCCCATCTATACAAGATCATATCCATACCCTATCAATATGAGGGCCGAGGTGGATGAACAGATTAAGAAACTTCCTAACGTTGGCCTTACGCCGTCAAAATATCCTTATAATTCACTAATTTGAATTATGGAAAAAAACATGGATGCATTAGGAGTCAACAAATACCGGATGGTTGTAGATTTTAAATGACTAAATGCCGTTACCATATTGGACTCTTATCCAATACCAGATATAACAAATACTATTGCTAATCTTGGCAACTCCAAATATTTTACAACCATAGATTGGACATCAGGATTCCATAATATAAAAATGAAAGAAAGCGATATATCAAAGAGAGCATTTTCCACAATGGTAGAAATGTGTGGAGTTGCTAGCCTCCCATCAAGCGCGTCTCCAGATGGCGGATATGGTAAACTCTAACCGACTTATCGACGGGTAGATGGGAAATAAAATACCATTCGCGGACTACCTAAGGGTGGTTCTCTGAAAATAATAATCAATATGGCGGACCCGGAACGAGTAAACATTACGGCGCAAGGAAACGGATACCCAGTGCCAGCGACTTTGAGAGTTCAGCAAGCGGGCTCCCAGTTGTCGATATCCAATGACCGCAATACTTCAGAGGTAATGTATTCTGAAACTCTATTTCGAAGAAGTTCCATAATGCCAAGATAACCAACATCCTCAACAAGAAGTGTTGAGATAGAAAATGAAGAACTCCGTAGACAACTGTGTAAGATTAAAAAAGTTACATCGGAGTTAACTAACGAAGTTAAGTATCTTAAGTCAGAAAATGACAAACTGAAAATTTCCATACAATCAAAGGAACCGGACGCTTCAGAAAAACAGGATCAGAGTTCCGTAAGAAAAATGATTTGCAAACTAAAAAACCAGATGAGTGAAAAAACAGTGTGCGACAGAGTTCTACACTGACGAAGAAGAATTAAGAGAAGAAACTGACTGGATCCTGAAAAGGAAGAAGAAGAAAAGACCTGCATCATCCCTTACAGATAAGATTTCGTAATGTTTCTTATGCTAATTTGTCTATTAAAAACAGTAAAGCCACATAATTGGAATCAGATGTAAGAGAAAAATCATAGAAAAAATACTAGGCTCTATTCTGTCTTCCAAAAATCTATGTTATGTTATTTTTGTTTTTCTATACAAATACAAATAGAAAGCGGGGAAATAAAATAACATAACAATAATTTTAACGTTTCATGAGAAATCCGATAAGAATACTGAAACATACAATACATTTTGTCGTTTATTATCTGGATATGCCGTAGTAGGATTTCATGAATATTTGTGCCAAACTGCCAAGCGATATTTTTACGCGACAGATTTTTATTTTAACAAATTTCCTACCATAAAAAATGTATAGGTGAAGTTTGATTACCATTGACAGGTACGCAGACCTGACTATGCTATGGAAATCCATAGGATTTCAAATCTATTTGTGCCAAATGATATTTTTGCGCGACCCTCAGCGTTTGAGATTTGTTAAAATAAAAATCTCAGCCCCGGAGGGTCGCGTAAAAATATCGTTTGGCACAAATATTCATGAAATCGTATGGAATACCATGGTATAGTCAGATCTGCGTATCTATCCCTGCGATTACCTGTCGCATAAAAATATTGTTTGGCACAAATATTCATGAAATCCTACTTAATGCCATGGCATAGTGGGATCTGCGTACCTATCTCTGCGATTACTTGTCAATGGCCGACAAACTCCACATAGACACTTTTTGATATGGGGAAATTTGTTAAAATAAAAATCTCAGCTTGGCACAAATATTCTTCATATCCTACATAATACCATGGTATAGTCAGATCTGTGTACCTATTTCTAAGAATACTTGTTAATAGCCTTCAAACTTCACCTACACTTTTTAGTTTAATGGTTCATCTGTTGTCAGGTTTTGGATTTTTTGTCATTTCTTTTTTGTCAGAAACTTCACTTTGGTTATATTTGGTTGTTTATAAATGAATGTTACTGCTGTTTAAAAGAAAAATCAATTGATCGCTGTCTCACGCTTCTCTTTGTATTTTATACGTTTGAGTATTTTCTTTTTATTTCAAGGGAACGAGCGAATTGATCGCAAAATTGGTTTGTGACCCCTGAATCAGTCAAATAAAAACAAAACATTTCGCTCCCAAAAGATGGATTTTCATTTAAACTAATGACAGACAGGAAGATTATCGCGATAATCTCAGACCGCGATTTCAATTTCATTTAAAAATGTTCAATTTCATAACCCAAATAATTACGTACACAAATATAATTTACTAAATTATGTGTTTAAAGTGTGCTTCATACTAAATGCTAGTAGTGGTTAGTTAGTCCAAAGCTTACCTAAATATAAAACACGATTCTGTCACAAATGCCTACTTGCGCATATTTTTCTCGACCGATAAGGAGGGCAGATCTCATGCTCATGCTCATGGTAGTTGAGAACATGACAAATTTCTTTAATTTTTTAACAAAAGGATTTTACAAGGCTTTTGGAATTTTAATAAGGCATTGGATCGAAAGTGCGGTAATTGAAAATATGATAATTCAAGTTTTGTTTGAAAAATTTACGATGAAAATTGAAGGTACAACGGAAGATGAAGTAAGAAACGCTTTAAAACACTCGTATTTAGCATCACGCGGTAAATATAAATTTAATTAAGACTTTAGTTTTCGAAAATCTGAATTCATCTTAATTTCAGCGCATAAAATTCAGTCGCCCAGGCGGCGAATGCACCAATTCTTCAGGATTATGGTCTTCTTGAATTCGGAATGAAAGATCCTAGAGTTTACTTATCCGTACTAACGTTGTTACTAAATTTAGTACACGACAAATATGATTCCAAATTTAGGCGATTCAGTCCAAACGATCAACTCGTTCAAACTGTTAAAGTAACTTATGTACGACTGTATTTTGGAGCGGAAAATTTTAAAAATTTTGATTCCATTACCGTATCCGTATTTGATTTTATTTATCAAGTATCACAATCACCAGATAAAGTGACAGAGGAAAAAATACATGAAATTTTACAAAAGATCGAGAAAAAATCGGTTGAATGGTTGACCGAGGACGAGAAGAAGATAATATTGGCGCCGAGATGTTGTAGCTCTCCGCTTGGTTGATGACACCGACTATTTACTTGATTGGATAGTGCAATACAAAATACCGACATGAGTTGCATAGAGGTCGAATCATGGAAGAGAACCAAATGAGGTATAGTAATTTCTTGGGTGTGCCGGTAAAATGTTCATCGCTAAAAATGTTTTTTTTAACTAAATTTTAGGAGGAAGTAAGTTAGGGTGCCGAAGCTGATGATCGGATTGCCGAAGCAATAAATTATGTGTTCGAAAAAGTTATTCTATGTTCGGATGATATTATATTCCAAAAGTTTGTGACGTCTATTTTTGAAATCCAGGACGGAATCAAGACAGTTGTTTCTTGGCTGCGGTTACTGCAATTCTTCGTTTTACGTTCGTGTCAATATTATTAAATTATTTAATAAATATATAAATATATGTATATATTATTTAATTATTTTATTTAAATTTGAACTGGAGTAAAAGAAATGCGACTAACGAGATTAATAAATTCATGATATCACAGCAATTGCTTAATTGCGTCTTTTTTCTTTTGTTTGTTTTACCAAAGCCATACATCATAGATAATTTCTTAAGGGGATTATTTGTGATTATGTGGAACCAAAAACTATAGTAGATTTCATAGAGACGTCTCGTGTCGAATAAATAAAAATTCAAATTAGTTGGGTGTAGAAAATACCTAATTGGGTGTAGAAATTATATTTTGAACAATATAGTAAACTCCTACGCAATATACTTAAAACCACAAAAACATAATTCTCTCTTTGAGTAAATTTACTCTCAAACTTAGAATTGTGTGTCGTCACAAGAAAGTGGTCATTTGTTTACATATTTGGACTTAAACTGGTATTAACTGAATCATGACCGGTGAATAAAGGGAATATATGTTTATTTGTTTTTTTGTTAACTAACAAACTAACAACGGGTTTTCATTAGGCTATGGGTTATTTATTGTGGCCAACCAGGAATATACATTTGAATACGATACTGACTAAATGTGGGATTCTAAACTGATTTCTAGATGAGATTCTGGAATATGGCCAAGTAGGATGGAGCTTGGTTATTTCTTGGCCTGCTATGATGAAATTCGACTTGTACGATGGAAATGGGATCTTCAAATGATTTTTAGATGAAGTTCTGGAATATGGCCAAGTAGGATGGAGCTTGGTTATTTGTTGGCCTGCTATGATGAAATTCGACTTGTACAATGGAAATGATAAGAATATATGGCCAAGTAGGATGGAACTTGGCTATTTCTTAACCGATTATGATGAAACTCGGCTTGTGTGATGGAAATGGGATCTTGGAATATGACGAAGTTCTGGAATAAGCCCAAGTAGGATGGAACTTGTCTATTTCTTAACCGATTATGATGAAATTCGAGTTGGAGGATGGAAATAGGATCCTAAAATAATATTTAGATGAAGTTCTGGAATATGGCCAAGTAGGATCTAACTTGCCTATTTCTTAACCGATTTTGGTGAAATTCGACACGTGCGACTGAAATGAGCTTCTATAATGATATTTTGATAAAGTTCTGGAATATCGCCTGTTAGGAAGGAACTCCGTTAGTTCTCAACAGGGTGTGGTAAAATTCGACTAATATGATAGAAATGGGATTCTAAAATGATATTTAGAAGAAGCTCTATAATATGGCCAATTAGGAATGAACTCGGTTATTTCTCAACCGATTATGATGAAATTCGACTTATACGACGGAAAAGGCATCTTCAAATTATTTTTAGATGAAGCTCTGGAATATGGCCAAGAAGGATGAAACTTGGCTATTTCTTAACCGATTATGATGAAATCCGAGTTGTACGATGGAAATGGTTTCCTAAAATTATATTTACAAGAAGTTCTGGAATATGGTCAATTAGGAAGGGATTCGGTTATTTGTCATCCGATTATGATGAAATTACGGAAATGGGATCTTAAAATGATTTTTAGATGAAGTTTTGTAATATGGCCAAGTAGGATGGAACTTGTCTATTTCTTAACCGATTATGATGAAATTCGACTTGTACGATCGAAATAGTATCTTCAAATAATTTTTAGATGGTGTTCTGGAATATGGGCAATTAGGAAGGAACTTGGTAATTTAACCCTTTGCCTGTCCTGAGCATCACATTATATATAATCTCATTTAATGTACGTATAACATGTAATGTAGGGGGCATCACGGTTACACGCTATGTGCATCATATCTGATATGTAGGATTTGCAAAAAGTTAAAACCCGATTTTGATGAAATTCAGCATATTCGATAGAAATGGGATTCTAAAATATTTTTTAGAAGAAATTTTGGAATGTGGCTAATTCGAACCGGGGTCGACAAACCAAATTAGAAAGGAACATGGCCACATCTTAACCGATTATGACGAAATTCAGCATATAAGATTATTAAGTAATTTTTTGATGTCCTTTCAGGACTAATTTTAAAAATCATTATAAAATCCTGTTTCCATCGGACTTGATCAAATCCCGGAACTTGATCTAAAATTCATTTTAGGATCTAATTTCTATAGTTCCTGCTGAATTTCATCAAAATCGGTTAAGAAATTGCCAAGCTCCTTACTAATTGGCCATACTGCAGAAGTTCCTCTAAAAATCATTTTACAATCCCATTTCCTTAGTACATGCTGAATTTAAAATAAACATAATAATTTAAAATAGCCGGGTGCCAGAACTTCATCTAAAAACCATTTTAAAATCCCATTTCTATCATATATGAATTATTTCATCAAAATCGGTTCAGAAATAGCCAAATTACTTCCTAACTGGCCATGTTCAAAAGCTTTACCTAAAAATAATTTGAGAATCCCATTTCGATTGTACATGTCGCATTTTATTATACTTTCATTTTATCATCTAAAAATCATTTTAGAGTCCCATTTTCATCGTACAAGTCAAATTTCTTGATAATCAGTTCAGAAATAGCGAAGCTCCATCCGACTTGGCCATATTCCAGAACTTCACCTAAAAATTATTTGAAGATCCCATTTCCATCGTACAAGTCAAATTCATTCATAATCGGTTGAGAAATAACCGAGTTCCTTCCTAATTGACCATATTCTAGAACTTTTTCTAAATATCATTTTAGAATCCATTTTCTACCTCACGCGTCAAATTTCATCAAAATCGGTTAAGAAATAGACAAGTTAAAGAATACTTGGCCATATTCCAGAACCTATTCCAAAAATCATTGTAGAATCAGGTTTCCAATGCACAAACCGAATTTCATCATAATTGGTTGAGAAATAGACTAGTTCCATCATATTTGGCCGTATTCCAGAACTTCATCTAAAACTCATTTGAAGATCATAAATTCGAAAACTTTGCGAGAAGCGTTTATTTTCTAGATATCTAGCATAATGTATTTTATTTATTTGTTGCACACAATCACACATTTTGTTTGTCTGTACTCGACTCATACATAAAAATTGTAAACACAAAAAATAAACAAAAATAAAAGTAGTGAGAAATACGAATTTTTGTTCGATTTGTTTTTGTATTCTTTATAATCGTAGAGCAAACTCAATTCAAAGTCAAACGCAAATCAAAAACAAATGTATGGTAGTAAATAACGTAGTAAGTAGAAATTAAAAGCAGAGAATCTGATCTAAAGAGAGTAAGAAGATAAAGTTATTACAGTTCTCCTGTATTTTCCATTTGTTGTTGTTGTTGATTTATTTGTTGAAAATAAATGTTCACGAGACGTCTCGGTATTATATCGTTTTTGGTGGAACACTATTAAATAGATACACGAATGTATAATTAGATAAATTATATGATGACCAAAGAGGAAATTCAAGAGCTCGCGCTGTATATGAGGCTCAATTACCGGACGGATTTTGCCGAACACGAAATGATTCAGCGCTAGAAAGCTTGATTTGAGCAAAATACGAACATTAAAATAAAAGTAAAAAGTTTTATTAATGAATTTATGAAATTACGTGTAAATACTTAGTTTCCGATTTAACAGAATTATTACACTGTTAAAAATATTTTCAAAATTGAAAAAACGATGTGTAGCCAACTTCATAATATCAAAAAAAAAAAATTTTGTTTTTACAAAACAAGATCTTACGTCATTGATTTCGTTTTTATAAATTTATAGAAAAAGTAAATTTCTACAATTTTATTTTAATTATATTAATCAAATTACTAAATTTAAGTTATTGGTTTTAAAATATGTTATACTCAAAGGTTTGATTTAAATATAAACCTAAAAATATTTTCTGTTACGAGTATTTTTCATTCATAAAATTTTAATCAAAAATGTTCAATTTTACATGGGTTCTTATGGGAAATCGTAAAATGTATCCCCCTTAAATTAAGCTTCTTTTAAAATTGGTCTGAACCTGGCGGCTTGTATATTTAGGTAAGCTTTGGTTAGTCAGTCAATCAGTTAGTAGAACTTTACTTTTTTTATTATTGTTGTATTTGCATGTATACATTTATATACATCTGTTCGGTACTAAACAATTTTACTTAGTTTACTTTTGGCCGTTGATTGTACTAATCGTGCGAGATATGCTTACGTTAAAAGCAAAAAAAAAACAAAATTAAATAATTTATGGTTAAATTAAATCGTGTGTGAATTTTTCAGTTGTATTTTTTTTTATTTGTTTTAGGTCCTAATTATTTTCAATTGCAATTTTTAAGTAATTTTTTTTTTTCGTGTTATATGTGAATATTATGTACATGTGCAATACATAACAAACAATAAATATAAAAGGTGCAATATAACAAGTGAAAAATCTTTAATTTCTACAAAATTTGTACATGTCTTCCGTGTATTTAGTATTTATAAATATATGATTTTAATATGTTCCGAATTAATAATTATTAATTAATAATTAAAAATGTATTAAAATATCTCGTTTGCAGTAATGAAAAAATTCGTATTAATTATTAATTATTAAAAATGTATTAAAATAACTCTTTTTCATTATTGATTAATTAATTATTATTTATTAATTATTAACTATTGATTATTAATTATTAAAATTGTATTATTTATTGTTCATTAAGGAAACATACTTATTAATTATTAATCATTATTTAAAATATCTCTTAATTATTAATTATTGATTATTATTTATTAATTATTAAAAATATATTAAAATATCTCGTTTTCATTAATGAAAAAATTGATTATTAATTAATAATTAATAATTTTATTAATTAATAATTAATAATTATTAATTATTAAATATTAATTATTAATTATTAATTGTTAATTGTTAATTGTTAGTTATTAATTATTAATTATTCATTATTAATTTTAAACTATTAATTATTAATTATATTAATTATATTAATTATATTAATTATATTAATTATATTAATTATATTAATTATATTAATTATATTAATTATATTAATTATATTAATTATATTAATTATATTAATTATATTAATTATATTAATTATATTAATTATATTAATTATATTAATTATATTAATTATATTAATTATATTAATTATATTAATTATATTAATTATATTAATTATATTAATTATATTAATTATATTAATTATATTAATTATATTAATTATATTAATTATATTAATTATATTAATTATATTAATTATATTAATTATATTAATTATATTAATTATATTAATTATATTAATTATATTAATTATATTAATTATATTAATTATATTAAGTATATTAATTATATTAATTATATTAATTATATTAATTATATTAATTATATTAATTATATTAATTATTAATTATTAATTATTAATTATTAATTATTAATTATTAATTATTAATTATTAATTATTAATTATTAATTATTAATTATTAATTATTAATTATTAATTATTAATTATTAATTATTAATTATTAATTACTAATTATTAATTATTAATTAATTATTATTAATTATTAATTATTTTTTCATTAATGAAAACGAGACATTTTAATACATTTTTAATAATTAATAATCAATAATTAATAATTATATTTTCATTAATAAAAACGAGATATTTTAAATAATAATTAATAATTAATTAGTATTGTTTCCTTAATGAACAATAAATAATACAATTTTAATAATTAATAATCAATAATTAATAAATAATAATTAATTAATCATTAATGAAAAGGCGATATTTTAATACGTTTAGGTATATATTGAATTCAGTTTTTATTATTCGCGTTTTCATTAATGAAAATACGAAATCAAAATTTCATATTTAAATTCATTTCCAAAACGAAATAAAAAAGGCTTATATTATTTCATTTTAAAAACATATTATAGCATGCTGTATAAGATAGCAGCAAAGATTGCCTGTGCAGATTTGCTATGACCACAGGTATCCAAAAATCAGAGTCCCATATTGGTTACAAGGGGGTCCGTCCAAACGACACAGTCAAAAAACTGAAAAATTCAGTTTAGCCGAATTTTTTTGAAAAATTCTGTAGTTTTTTAACACTCGATCGATTTTTTAAAAATTGCCTGTGCAAATGTGTTATGGCCCCAAGTATCCAAAAATCAGAGTCCCATATTGATTAAAAGGAGGTCCGTTCATACGACACAGTCAAAATTCTGAAAAATTCAGTTTGGCCGAATTTTTTGAAAAATTCTGTACCTCTTTACACTCGATCGATTTTTTTAAATTGTCTGTGTAGATGTGTTATGGCCCTAGGTATCCAAAAATCAAGGTCCTATATTGGTTACAAGGGGGTCCGTCCATATGACACAGTGAAAAATCTAAAAAATTTAGTTTGGCCAAATTTTTTTGAAAAATTCTGTAGCTCTTTAGACTCGATCGATTTTCTTAATATTGCTATCTTTTAAATTTGATCGAAAAATAAATTTTTGATTTTTGAATTAAATTGATAAATTTAGTCTATAAAAAGTGACAAAAAATACAGAAAATTATAAAAAAGACCGAAACAACTTAAAATAAACTTTATAAATATAATTTAATCATTTACATTTGTTTAAAGTTCGAAAAGTAAATATTGAAATATACTGTCTGTACTACTATAACAATTTATAATTTATAAATTATAATTAGCCGATCAAAAAAGGAAAATCGTTCAAGAGATTTTATTGTCCTATTTGAATTTTTAGTTGCTAAAAATTGTATGTATATGAATACGCGCTTGAAGAGCGTTTCGCTGTAAATAAAATAGACGATCTTTCCGAACGAGAAATACGAATAACAACAATATTAAAAACAAAAAATAAACTACCTATTACAAAAACAACAACAAAACATGAACAATATTCATAATTTTTCTGCTGGCTAATAAATATTTCAGCAGAAAAAGTTCTCTTTTGTTTTAGTGCTGCTCCTAGTGGTGAGTAGCAAAACTTATTTTTTTTGCTGAAAATTTGTTGCTATCTTATACAGCATTATAGCTATAATAATTCATTTTGAAAATGAATTAAGAAATGCCTTTTTAAATTCATTTTGTCAAACTTTTTTATTTCTTTTTCAATTCTGATTTTAATTCATTTTTAAAATGAAAATTTAAATTCAGAAAAAATACCTTTTTTAATTCATGCAGCAATAGTTTGTGTATCTCTCCATAAAGATCTAATGAACATTTTTGAAGCTTTTGAGCGCATGTACTGTGGTTACTATTCTATTGATAGGAAAATGTGCGGAGATGAGTAACTCGTATTGCAAAAATACCAATAAAAAAAATGTTACAATTTGGCAACATAATTTTTTTTTTCTTTCTTTGTTGTCGTTTTTTATGTGATGTAATCCTTCGAGTCAAGTTTTGACTAAATTTAGGTTTTCGGGGGGAAAATATTTTATTTACCATGAAAATCTAACAATTTTCCACTAAATTCTAGAGAATCTCATTTGTATTTCGTTTTATACGACAAAATCTTGCAGGAAAAATGGAAAAACAAAAAGGTTATAGTGTTCCAATTAATAGCAAAAAATACTAATAATAATTTGTTCCACAATCCATCCATTGATCAGTGATTATACACATCAAAAAAGATCTTTACTAAAAATTAGGTTAAGAAAAGTCTATGTGGTAAAATTTACCTTCGATAAAGATGCATTAGTCAACAGAAGAAATCAACAGAAGTTTCAATCTTAATGCATTAAATGCAATAAATTATCATAAAATCCCCAACAATTTCTGTGAGCTGAAAAAAATTGAGGTAAAACGGTTTAATTTTTTTTAAAATTGCATTTTTGCTCTTGATGGAATCAGCTAGTTCATCGTCAAATTTGATTTTGAACGATATTACTTCATTTGATATGCATAATGCAACTGCCGCAAATCAGTAACAGCATTATTAGTCCAGTGTTTCACGGAAAATATACGTTATTACCTCAGAATTTTTACGGATAAAACCGATTGACGTGAAATAACCACAGAAATCGATAGAGGGATTAATTTTAAGCAAAAAATTGTCTTTTAAGTTATTCGATAAATCAATATTTTTCGAGTTATTCGCGATTGAAAATATTGATTTAACATCTAAAAAATGCAGGTTTGAAAACCATTTTGCCGAAAATTTCAAAGCCTACAAGGCCTGATGAACTTCCTTGAATCCTTTCAAGGGCTTGCGGAATGTAGTCCTAGAATTTTCATTCTAGAGAAATAAAAAACAAAGCAAAATTTTTTGCGAAAAAACCTAAATTTTTGTACGTATTACTTTCTTTTACTCTAGTAAAATAAAGTATAGTAATCATGAAAATTTTGGACCTTGAGATTTTTAGAGATTTATTTGTTTTGAGGTCCCCTGAGTCCGAAAAAGTGGGTTTCGAAATGGTGTCTGTCTGTCTGTCTGTCAGTCTGTCTGTGTCCTCTCTACAGCCCAGATGGTTTAACCAATCGAACTGAAACTTCAGATTTAAGCTTTTTTGATAAATTGGGAGGTCCCAGTGAATTTTACTCCAAATCGGCTAGCCGGAAGTGACCACTCCCTTGGTCCAGAAAATTTATTTTGCAAATTTCTTAAAACGTATAAGGTTTACAAAAAACTACTTGATACAAAATGTTTCCAAAAATTAAAAACAAATAAAAATAAAAAATTTTAAATTAAAAAAAAAAAATTTAAAAATTTAAAAATTTAAAAAAAAAATTTAAAAAAAATTTATGAAAAAAAATAAAATTTCTCAAAATTCTCTGTTCGTAAAAGAAACTAGTGTGTTGGCCACACCTCAATTTTTTCTTTAGTTTGTGAGTTATTGTGAAAAAAGGAATTTTTTCTTTTCAAAAATTTTAAAAATTCTTTCAAAATTGAATCAAACTTTTTGTCAAATCTACTCATTCTAAACCGTTCAAACTTCCCGAACATATTACTAGGACCTAAACGTATAATTTCAATTCTTGCGGTTAAGCCATTGGTTTTATTTAAGATTTTTTGTCCGAAAAACGGGACAACCATTTTATTTTTATCATAACTCCGATTTATTTATGCTAACAACTTTTAATAAAGCTCATTTTAAAGGTCTTTTCAAGTACTTTATAAAAGATCTGGCAAGTTCTCCTCCAAAAATTAGTCGTTTTTCCGTTAATTAACGCTGAAAGGTTCGATTTCAGTTTTCGGCGAACGCTCTAAAACATGCGTTTTTTAGATGAAAAATCAACATTTTCAATCGCGAATAACTCAAAAATATTGATTTATCGAAAAACTTTAGAGCACATTCTTTGCTTAGGATTCATTCCTCTATCTATTTCTGTGGTTATTCTGAGGGTACTAATTTCGGCCCCCGACAAATATTGGCATCCACCCCAGGGTAAAAGCACACATCGGCACTATATAACTTTTGTTCCTTGAGCCAGTCCCCACTTACTGTACAAATTTCACGTCAATCGGTTTTGTTCGTGAGAATTCTGAGCGAAAAACCGTGAAACACTGGACTATATTGCGACTTGCGAAAGGGTTGGTGAAAAAACTCGGAAACCATTCCTCCCTTGCTTCGACGTTAATCGATGCTTGTGAAGGTTTTCTAAAAACGTTCCAAAAATTATATACTCTGTCATGTATGGGTGCGACAATCAAAAAACTCATTGATGAACGTTCAATTTAGAAAGATTTCCTTGTTAATGAAAAGATCAAAGACCATCGGTCTAACAATGATTTCCTCTTGGGCTACACAATTGCGAATATTTAAAAAGACATTAAGAAAAACAAATATTGGGACGTTCATACTTAAAATTAGGATTGAATAGAAAGTCGTTTTTGAACGTTGAATAGTGAATAAAAGAGTTTCCCTGAACGATGATAACCTCAATGACCATCGGTCTAGTGATGATTTCCAATTTGGCTAGAGCATTGCCAGCTATATGGGTAACTGCAGCAGGGAAACTTTTCAAATTTAAGAATGAAACATCTCATACCGTTAGAACCGAATTAGTGCTAACTAGTGCTCATTGGAAAAAATTATTGCTAGGCCAGTATGTAGATTCCAGTTTTGTGAAAAGAATTGGATTGGAACGGAATTTTTATTTTTCGTTTTCTCGCTAAATAATTTCGTTCCAAAAATTTGTATTCTAGTTCCCTTTGAGGGATTTACTTTTAGTACTAGTTCTAGAAAACATGTCAAAAATTGAAATAATTTGTTTTTTTATTCAAAGTTTTTCATGATTTGTCGACGAGCTCATGCATCCGAAGTGACGATTTGTTGCTTTGAAAAATTATAATATGAGTTTTACTTTGGCAAGTAAGATTTCGAAATAAAAAAAGCTTTCAACAAAACTACGTACTACATGATTCCGTTCAGCAATTTCATTTAACTGAACAAAGAAGAACAAGTAAAGGACTAAAACTCCTACACCTTTAGTGTTTTAGAATTTATTGAAAAAAATGGAGGTGTGGCCAACACACGACTTTCTTTTACGAACAGAGAATTTTGAGAAATTAAATTTTTTTTTTATAATTTTAAATTTTTTTTTTTTTTTTAATTTTTTAATTTTGAAATTTTTTTTTTAATTTTTAATTTTTATTTGTGTTTAATTTTTGGAAAGATTTTGTTTTAAGTAGTTTTTTGTAAACCTTATACTTTTTAAGATATTTGCAAAATAAATTTTCTGGACCAAGGGAGTGGCCACTTTCGGTTAGCCGATTTGGAGTAAAATTCACTGGGACCTCCCAATTTATCAAAAAAGCTTAAATCTGAAGTTTCAGTTCGATTGGTTAAACCATCGGGGCTGTAGAGAGGACACAGACAGACTGACAGACAGACAGACAGACAGACAGACTGACAGACAGACACCATTTCGAAACCCACTTTTTCGGACTCAGGGGACCTCAAAACAAATAAATCTCTAAAAATCTCAAGGTCCAAAATTTTCATGATTACTATACTTTATTTTACTAGAGTAAAAGAAAGTAAAAATTGTTTGTATATTTTATTGAATGAAAATAAAATTTTACTAATAAATGTTTAATTTTATTCCTTTATTGTACATATTGGTATTCCTTTATGGTACATTTACTAACGGCGTTTCCCCTCTCTTACCCCACTTTTCGTATGACCAAAATTTCAATATGTTGCTTTAAAATCTGTGGAAAAATTAAATGATTAATAAAAATATATTTAAATCATTGCTTGCCTTCCCCGAGCCAAATCTACACTTTAATTCACAATAACTTAAGGATAAATTCCACGACACTAATAATTATATTTCACCGTTAAATTCCACGACGAAAAATTTTGACGTTTCATTCCACCAAAAGCAGGATTTATTTTCTCATTCCACTGAACCGAAATGCGAAATTCTCGTTTAGAAAAAAATTTCATTTCACTAAATAATTCTACACAACCGGAATCTACCTAGGTATAAAGGAGCCGAGAAAATAGGAAACGAATTTTCGTATTTCGCCTGAAAAATAGTTAAAAATACAACAATTAAACTTGATATTTAGCAGAAACCAAACAACACCAAAAATCAATTAACTCCATTAGTAAAAATCATTGAATAAATTAATGCTTTCCACAAAAATATAAATTCTTACAGTTTTCATATGGAAAATGAAAATCAATCCAAGATACATTATTTATTCAATAACTTCCGAATTGAACAACCCAAATAATTGATTTAAACTATTTCCGATAGAAAATATTCTAGAAACTAATGTAAATGTTGTGTCTGATTATATATGCATTCCGTTGCGGTTGAATTTGTGCTAATCCAGAACAAGCCAGAATCAATTTAGGAATTTTGGGAATTTATGGAACAGGGTCTAATGGCGTGACAACCGTGATTATATCTAAAAACGAGTATTAAGGTTTAATTAATTAAATATCATTGCGTTATTCACTAGGAAAACTTCATTGGAAAATTTTGTTGAAATCGTCCCCTTCCTTCTGCTAAGATTATAATCCTAAATAACAGGCTTCGATAAATCATTTTGATCGATTCTTTAATGAAATCAAAATGACAGTTATTTACCTATAAGTCGTTAAAATTATTCGATTAATCGGAGACTAAACGATTAATCGTTTAGTCTCCGATTAATCGAATAATTTTAAACGGTCGCTAAACATGGAAAGTTGGAAAATTAATTATTTATTTGAAAACTGATCAGCCATTTCTTACCGATTAGTTGTACTGAATATTCTGGTAACGAAGTCGCCATAAATTCGAAAACAAACTACTCATAAAATTTAGCAAGAGTAGCTGCGTGCAGTCAGAAGTACTTGTGTGTACTTTGCCACGTTAAATGGAACGCAGCATATGTCAGTTAGGGGTAGTGGTTGCTTTATGAATGAAAATTGTGGAAATTTATATTTTTATGGAAAGCATCAATTTGCTCAACGTGTTTACTGATAGAAAATATTAAGTTAATTGATTTTGATTGTCTGGCTTCTGCTGAAAATCAGGTCAATTTTTGCATTTTTTACCACCTTTCTGCCGAAATATGAAAACCGTTTCCTATTTTCTCGGCCCCTAGATTAGCATTGATTTGTTCCAATGTGCACCAGTTACCACTGATTCATTTCTATCTGTAGGAGAAGTTTAATTCTTAAATTCGAAAGTTTCCCTGCTGTAGTTACTCATACCATTGCCAGTAATCCTGGCCATTTAAAAACAAAAATATTGTTGAGCGTTGAATGTATAGGGTGAAAAATTAGCAATCCAACAACTAGAATTTGGAAACTCTTTGGTACAATATATTATTTGGTAAGGGTGCAACAATTATTGCTGCAAGACCCTCAACTGATCAATCCACATTTACCAGGCAAGGGATTAATAACCAACGAAATACCCATCAATGATTCCAGCATAATGTTCATTTACCAAATCGGCTTAATACTGAACTTTTCTTCGTTTTTGATGACGAAGAATAACGATTCAGATAAAGCCGTTGTTGAACCAGGTGTGTATATATGAAACAGGAATTTTGTACCTTTCGGAATGTACCTTTCGACAAACCGCGTCTTCGGCGCCATTGTTTTCTTTTGATATCTGTCAACAACATCCATACAAGTTTCATACAGTAACACATGTTTTTTACGTGTTAAAAATGTCAAGTTTTATGCCTACATATTACGATCATTTGAAGAAAACTGCTGCAGAATCACACCGAATGCTGGTCGAAGCTTATGGTGAGCATGCTCTTATGGTGAGCACCACTCGCGGATCAATTGAATGTATCGCGAGAAGCTATCTCCATATGTTTAAAAGCCATTGAAATATCCAAAAGCTGGGAAAATGGGTTCCGCATAAACTAAATGAAAGACAACAGGAAAATCGAAAACCCACTTGCGAAATGTTGCTCGTCAGAATTGTGACTGGCGATGAAAAATGGATCTATTTTAAGAATCCAAAGCGGAAAAAGTCTTGGATTAATCCAGGACAACCATCGACATCGACTGCAAGGCCAACCGACGGATGACAATGCTCTATATTTGGTGGGATCAGAAGAGTCTGATTTATTTTGAGCTGCTAAAACCTGGTGAAACCGTAAATACACAAAGCAAAACCGGTCAAGGAAACGTTGGAAGCGCTTAATTGGGAAATACTTTCACATGCGGCTTACTCGCCAGACTTGGCTCCGTCCGATTATCAGTTATGTGCATCGATGGGGCACAGCCTTGCTGACGAGCACTTCACTTCCTGGTTTGCTTCAAAAGAAGAACAGTTTTTTTTAAATATACTACCTTGATCAACAAGTTCTCGGAATAATCACCGTGTGGCACTCCCATCGTTCCGATTTGAGTTCTGTTTTTTTGTTAAGTTGGTACATTTGTTGTTGATATTCCTTCTAAATCTTAGCGTCATAGCTTGACATTTGCAAAAGTTACGTAGTCAAGAGTACATCTATCTCTGTGTGTGTTGGCGATTATTTACAATTTTAGACATGATTTGCGAGGCTGAATCAGATCCCACATTCATCAAAAGGATCATTACTGGAGACGAGACGTGGGTTTATGAGTACGACACGCAATCCAGACATCAGGCAAGTAAATGGCGTTCACCAAAAAAAAAACCACGTCGTTTTCAGTCAAAAAAGAAGGCAATGCTCACGGTTTTCATGGATTACAACGGTGTAGTGCTTCATGAATTTTTGCCAGAAGGCCAGACCGTAAACAAAGAGTATTATTTGGGCGTTATGAGATGTTTGCGTGAAGCAATTCGCCGAAAGAGACCAGAATTGTGAGCAGAAAACTCGTGGATTTTGCACCATGATAACGCACCGTCGCACACTGCCATCATTATTCGTAATTTTTTGACGAAAAATGCAACAAATACCATCCAACAGCCACCGACTTCACCTGATTTGGCTCCCTGTGACTTCTTTCTGTTCAATCGAGTTAAAAAACCATTACGGGGAACGCGTTTCAGCAGCCGAGAGGAAATAATGGAAAAATCGCCAACACACACAGAGATAGATGTACTCTTGACTACGTAACTATTGCAAATGTCAAGCTATGACGCTAAGATTTAGAGGGAATATCAACAACAGATGTACCAACTTAACAAAAAAACAGAACTCAAATCGGAACAATGGGAGCGCCACACGGTGGTTATTCCGAGAACTTGTTGATCAAGGTAGTATAACTAATAAGGGGCAATACTTGGAATAAAATACTGTTAACCATTATCATATGATGAACGTATACTGTTTACTAAAATATTCCGGTTTCATATTTACACACGTGGTAAATGTAGAACGCATAACCTACTGTATTCAAAGCGCAACAATGATTTTCTTCTTTCAATTCTAATTTTAAGTGTGATCGCCCCATTTTTTTTTTAAATGGTCTGGATTAATGGCCTTTGAGCTTTCCACTCACCAGGAAACCATTGAATTCTCACGATGCAATATATCAAATTAATTTTTTTAGCTATTTTATCTTACACACAAATTGATTTGAGATTTGCAACAGGCGTCCCTATTTTCGGGTTTGATGATTTTGACTTAATAGGGATTATTCCGGTTGAATTGCTTCACACGTAACCGAATTACAGGTACTTCGGGGTTTTCGATATTTTGTGTGATTTTTTGAGGTTTTTAGGCGCCCTCAACGCTACAATATAATCAATATTACAGAATCTATGCGAGATGTTATAAATTTTGAGAGGAGATTATTCAAGATTTTTGATATTATTCGAGTTTTGTTTGAATTGAATTAATCGTAGTTAGGATTTTCGTCAATTTTTCTCGCAATCGACATTATTTAAAATTTTCAGGGTAATTCGAGGTGTTTCAATTATTTTTAGGACAAATATTACTTTTTTCATCTAAATTGTTTATCATTAAGATTATTGAAGAATATTCTACGGTTCCAAGTTTATTCGAGATTCTCAGGAATATTCGAAATCTTTTCAGAATATCGAGATTATTTTAGAGTTCTAAGATATTTCGAGACTATTCCACTTTACCGAGGTCATTCGAGTTTCTCAATATTTACTTTAAATTTGCAAAGTGCTGTAGCTGTATGATATTATAGGATTCATGATACATAGAGATTTTCGATATTTTTGAATTAAGCATAGCATTAAATTACTTGATCTTACCCAGATGTGTCAGTGGCGGCTCCACCATATAGACAAAAAAAGCCCTAGACGCAAAATGGATAAGGCGCTAAACTTCGCGCTTCTACATATCTATGTTTTTCTAATAAAAAATTTGCAATAAACAAGAAAGAAAATAACTTGTCCGTCGAACTCCAGCCGTTTTGTTGAAATTTTCAAAAAAAAATACAACACCGGAGGAGGCTCTTAAATATATCTGCGAGAAAGTACTACCGAAGGTTTTCCTTGATAGCAGCCCGATATATAAATAAAATATTTCTTGAAATTGAAAGCCAATTCTATAAAACAATTGGTTATGTTTAATAAAAAAAAGGCGTTTAAAAAAGAAAGACGTTGTGTTAAAACTTGCTAAGGTCGCCGGGCTTGTAGAAATATTCCCGAGCCTCCGCTGGATGAAATATTAGCAATTCGAGATTTTGTGGTTTTTAGATTAATCTAAATTAATGGTCATGAAGATATACGATATTCTTTGTGATTTTTTTATTTTTTAAGATTATCGTAGGATTCTAAGTTTATTCGAAGTTTTTCGTTGCATGATAGAGACAGAATTGTTGATGAGAGATGTTTAGAATAAAGTGCATTTTCAATGCTATACTCTACATTGTTTGTCATTTGTAAGTTTGTAAGGCCCTTTTGAAAAATGAATTCCGTTTTATTTACAACCATTTTTATATCCCGATTGTAAAATTTTGATTTGTTTGAAATTATATTGATCGATTCTATTTAAAAAAAACATATCAACCGAAAAAACTAAAGTTGTTGTTGGAACAATGATTTAAACTACGTTTAAATACACATAATCTTGAGTTTTGATCACTTGATCATTTTATACCTCGGCCAGCGGTTTAAATATTGATTTGTTTACTGTAAATTAAATCAAAGTCACAATCACAAAAGAGAGCTTCTGTAGTACTCATACTCACAATTCAAATTGCTTTTTATTCATTCAAACAGCGAACAGAAGTGTTTGCTTATGGTAGTTTGATGTATGTAATTGCGAATGATAAATGTATGTTGCCTAAATATTGTTGGGATTATTATGATTGAAAATTAGATGAACTTTACGCATGCAATTTGAATAGTTTCGTTTTTTAATTTTAATTTCTGCATACTTTTGGCATCACTGAGTAAGGCACTATCGGGTTCGTTGCCGATACAATGGGGCACAAATAAATTTCACTTTAAATTTTATACTGGTCACACAATTTACAAATGAATATGTGGCCAAAATGTATTCACAATAAAATACAGACTGCGGATAAAATCCACCATCATTAAACGCGATAACTTTAAATTTAACTGTGTGTATGTAAATTTGCTTTTTATTTATTTTTAAATCTAATTTATTTCTATTTTTATATTCAATTTATCTTTATTTTACGAATTTAATATTTTTTGGAAAAATGGCGAGTATGTCGCGTCAGAAGTTTTGGAACGTGCGTGTATGTTTTTTTATTTTTATTTTTGACCACGGCAAAGACATTCATTAATCGTTTAGACTTTGAAACTTGGTTTTTGGTAAGAGTAGAAAATACAAAACCAAAACGATTTTGATGAATTTTGTAGATATACACTAATGCATCGTTATCGACGATATATCGTAAAAACAATAAAAAAAAAAAACTTTCTAAGAATAAAAACAGTGTAATTCAATAATATAATAAATATAATTTAAAATTCTACCAACTCCATCTTGAATGAGAGGGAATAAAACTCAGTGTCGCGTATTAAAGCGATGCTTTTTATTTTCAACCACTATCTCGATAATACCAATAGTTATAATATTTTTGGCAACACCAGACCAGCTGAATTATAGGAATAAGAATTTATTAGACGTAAGTATTTATATGTATTTAAAATATTTATTTTTATCGACTTATTTTATCGCGTGTGTTACACAATTTTTGCATTTACTCGTACTACTTGACCACATACAATTTTGCTATTTACACCACAATTACCACGTCGTATCACGTCATTTTTCATGACTATAGTCACATCACATCAATTTTCCTATTCTCTTAGTCGTTTGTTACGCCTAAAGTCACTTTATACGACTGATGTCACTTGAATTTTGTAAGTGACAGGCGACTACAACAAAATGGAAGGGCGAAATTTTCGTCCTAATATTTTTTTTAAATGTTTCTAATTGCGTGATTTGGTTCACTTGTTTAAATAAGCTGTTGTATAAATTAATACTTTTTTGTTTTAAAACGATTTTATTTGTAATTTGGCCGACATCTTTATAGTTACAGTCGTGTCACTTGAACCGACTTCAAGAATACCAACTTTCAAGCGACGTGACGTGACTGAAGTCACGTCGTCTGAAATGACACGACTATGGGAATTGGGGTGTTATTATTATAATACTGCCAAGTATATTTATTACGTATATGTACATAGGTATAATTCGTATAAAATACTACTTTTTACATTTTTCTACCAATTGTATTGTTTTTTTTATTTATGTAATTTATAGTCATCTAATTCTAATATATCTAAATAAAATAATGTATTTGTAAGACATTCGTGTTTATAAATAAGACATTATCAATTTTAATATTAGCACTAAAGAAAAGGAGGTCTAATCATATCATAACCTTCGTCTTAAGTTTTAATAAAAATGTTTAGAGATTAGATTATTTAATTGTAATAGTTACATTTTTAAGTGATATTCGAATAAATCTGATAAGGTTACCTGAGTAAGCCTTAATTGATTAACGTAAGAAAAAAGATGCATATACATAAGGGATAATCGCACCAATGCAAATTTTAGTCTACATTTTTGTCAATTGATTTGTGTTCACAATCTGTTCTACTCAGTGCAATAGTACAAAAAGGATTGTTTCGACATTTCGTTTTATCATTTGAGTGAGTTGATTTTTATATTGGGTAAAATGGCTGGATCTAAAAGGTTTACTTTTTTATTATAAAACAAATTACGAAGGAGATATGTTTTTCATGGACTTGTTGTTGAGTGTCTTGATATTGAGCCGCAATTTGGTTATCTTTTAGTAAGGAAAGATTTAGGGTTCTAAAATTATAGGTGAAGGATGTGATGGATTTTTTGGTAAAAGTGGAAGGGGCTAAAGTTGTTTGGTGTGTTCCTTTTCGATGGATACAATTTAACCATATAAGGCGATTATCACTGATGCTGGGGCGAAGAATTTCAATTTTGACGGAATTAATATAGATGCTGTAATTCTTCTCTCTGGTCAAGATATGATCTACTTGTGAGTGGTGCCGTACATCAGATCGTATGATGATTATTCGACGTCCTTTGGTAGTATGTACTATTAGTTGTGCTAGATTGACGAGTTGGCCTAAAGAGTATCCGTTTGCATTGGTTTTATGATGATATAAATTGTGTCCGATGTAGCTTCTGTCCCAATTATCTTGGCTTCCAATATGGGCGTTAAAATCACCAAAAATCACCACATCGCGGGTTTTTGGGCACCGATCAAGTATTGAGGAAAGTGTTGAGAAAATTTTGGGGGATAATCGCCGATTGGATGATGAGGTGTGTGTGGTGGGACATACACAGTGATGAAGAGAATCCGTCTTCTATTAGGGAATTGACCAAGTAAGGTGATTATGGCTCCATAATAATATTTAATTCCTTGAGGTTTGAGGATGGATTTTTTTCTCACGAGAATTCCCACACCTCTTCGAGGATTCTTTGGGTCTTTGGTGAGATACCAGGACAGCGATTTTGGTCGCAATTTGAGGATTGAGTTGAGAATTATCGGAAGGTAATAGTATTGGTAAATTGTATTGATGTCCAAAGAATAGAGAAAAACAGAGAATAAACATTTGAAATATAAAAAAAACAATTCAGTGTCATCTCATGCGTACGAAAGGTTGTACATATTTTTATTTCCAGTAATTTTCTGCAAAATTAAAAACTAATAAAATGGTTAATTGAAGAATGATTTAAAGATAAATAAATATTAATTAAAAAAGGCAAATAAGTCAGAAAAATATTTATAAACTATAATTTTAGTAATAATTTTAAGTTAGAAAAATTACACGACGTACATACTCCCTTTCCTGCGCTTGGATTAACACTAAAAGTTAAACTCACTAATTTACTTCTTACATTTTTCACATTATCCCTCTTCGATGTTAAACAAAAAAACCTTTTGCCATGTTATATTAAACAAAAAACTAAAAAATACGCACATTTGACAGAGTCTAATGGGCGTTTTTTTAAGTCTTTTGTTTAACATGATGCAAATAAGAGATAAAATGATACGAAAAAGAGGGATATAAAATATAATGTGGAAAATATAAGAAGTAAATTAGTGATTTTGACTTAGAGTGTGAATTGACGCGCAGGAAAGGGAGGATGTACGTCGTGTGTCTTTTTATCATTTAAAATTATTAATAAAAATATAGTTTATAAATATTTTTCTAACTTATTTTCCATTTTTAGCTAATTTTTATTTATCTTTAAATCGTTATTCAATTTACCATTTTATTAGTTTTAAATTTTACTGAAAATTACTGGAAATAAAAATATGTACAACCTTTCGTACGCATGAGATAACACTGAATGTTTTTTTTTTATTTTTCAAATGTTTATTCTCACATAACTCAAAAAACCAACAAATACCAAAAAAAAAAAAAAAAAGTTAAAAATATTTAAATGTGGCCGACGAAGAATGTAAAATTAAAATCCATTTATTTATGCTGCTTTTTGTTTTTTATATTGAAGATCACGAGCAATTTTTTTTGATTGCGTAATATATTGTTTTGGATTTTTGTTAACGAATTAAAATAAATGTCTCGGTTACAACAACAATAGATAGAAAAACATGAATTCCTCATGTTAGAAGATAGGGAAAAATAACTCAAGGCGAGCGGAAGTAACAAAAAGTTAAACCGATTTCACCCGCTTAGATTATTTTTGATACTTACCATCATGAGAAAACACACTAACACAATAAAAATATTTGACGGCACACAATAGCAAAATGTATATTATATGCCGTGTACATATACAAAATTCTCAATCCTCAATCCTCATTTTGCGACCAAAATCGATACCCAGGTGTAGTTTGTGGTGGAACATACACCCGAACTCATGTTGGTCTCTTGGAGCCGACAGAGAATGATATTATGGTGGTGCAAAAGAGTATCGATTGTGTTGCGCTTTTGTGCGTTGTTGATATCACGGATATTCCAGGTGCCAAAATAATATGAGGATAGAGTTATTGGTAAGTTGGTGGGAGGCGATGCACATAAGGGTTTTATGTAGTGTTTAGTCCCAAAAATGTCTAGAGCCTAGAAAAATGCACCAAATTGAGTATTTTTTTTTTTAAATACTCTTTATGAGATTCTTAAAAGATCCCTCATGAGTATTTTGCCTGAAAATTTTTTGTATGCATAGAAATCAGTACATACTCAGATATTTGTTTAAAAACATCACTTTTTTTCTTAACCCTTTGAAGCATACATTTTTGTGTTTAATATTTTTTTCTAAAATTTGGTACACATTGTTTTTTGCGGTCGCTACGTTCAAATATGGAGTTAGATTTTCGATATTGACAGTTGACAGCTGTCAATTAGCTCTCAAATCACTTTCATTTGTTATAAACCTTTAATTCATCCTTATTCTTTGTTTTTTGGGGCACTAATTTCAAATTTAGAGACAGATTTACGGTATTCACAATTGACAGCTGCCAATTACCTGTCAAAGTACTGTTAACTTATGGAAATCTCAAATGTATTCTCTATCTTCATGATATTTAGGTCACTGATTTCAAATTTCGAGTCAAATTTACAATACTGACAGTTGACAGCTGTCAATTAGCTGTTGAATTACTACCAGCTGTTAGAATCCTCAAACTAATCTTTCAACTTTATGTTTTGTGGGTCACTAAATTCAAATTTTGAGTCAGATTACTGATTTTTGTCAAGTGTCAAAATCAGTAATTTTTTCATTTACAAGCAGTTATTACTGACATTTAACAATCATGCAGACATTAATCATTCTAAGCAATTGAATAATAACTAATGCACATACCCTTAAAATAAATAGTAAAAACTGAATTTTTTCGATTACTAGCCATGAGAGATGAGAATAATGTTTTGAGAAACTTGTTGAAATGTAAAACATAAATACGAAATAACAGCGTACTGGTTTTTCATTAGGCATACTTCTTTTATTCAATAAAATTTTTTTATAATGTAATTTTTTATACGCTCGGTAAAAGTCTTTCTAAAAGATTATTTTGAAATTATCATGCAATTGAATTATAAAATTTTCTTTTCCATAAACTTTTCATAAAAAAATCATTAAAAATATACTGTAATAAATTATTTTATTTATTTTTTTTTTATTTGCTATGATATCCAGGGCATAGTTTTTAAAATTATCTATTAAAACTTTTAATCTAAAACCATTAACGCTATAGTAGCAATAAAATTTCAAGATAGTTTTAAATTGTCAAATAATAAATAACATTTTGTTTGCTTCTCATTTTTTCTCTTTAAGAAAATTCTATGAACAGAATGTTTATGACTTTCAAAAATTGTGCAAAATCTTTAGCAAATAGATCTGAATATTTTTAGGAAATAAAATATATAAATTTTTTCATATTGTTTTATCTTAAAAAAGTCTTGGAATTGGTAAACATATTCAAAAAAATTGAGCTGAATTAAAGAATAGATTTACTCATTCATTTAATTTAATCCATAATAAGCAAGATTTTAGTTTTTATAAGTTGATATTTTATAAAAAAAAAAATAGTTTTGATTCTTTTTCCACGTCTAATTAATATTTAAATAATATTAATAGTAAATATTAATAAAAGTAAAATTAAATATAAGGGTATATATTTTCTTTTTATTTAAGGATTTTAATTATTTTTTGTCAATTTACAATTACATAAAACGCACACTTATTTACCATGAAATTATTAAAAACAAAATAAAAAAAAATTTATCAGAAGTAAACATTTCTTGTTTGTAAATTTGTTTCAAAACTGCCTGAATCAAATTTTTATTCTGCTTTCAAACTACACACTATTACTATTGATTTTTGGTGGTTTGGCGTCTATTGGAGGGGGGGATCAAAGTTGAGTAGATTAATCTACCAGCTCCGTAAACTTCCAGTAGGGTGCACATCACGTGAGCTGTTCTGGTCTTGTCATTAGGCAGCTGCGTGATGGGTACAATTGTGTAAGGGGTAACCTGTTCACAATTCGCAAGTGTACGTACTGCCTCCTCGTGGCAACCACTGGTAACTAAGGCCACTTGGCACATTTTAGGCCATTTGGCACAACCCAAAGTACGACGCTAAAGGAGAAAACCTTGACAAAAAACCCTAATCTAAGGTGGAACAGCCGAAAGATGAATGGCTGATAGGTTAATCAGCCTAAAATATGCGGACTCTGGATACCAGGCACCCTCCAGTTTTATTTTTAGCCTTCCTGTAGTAAAGCTGGGTGACCTACAGGTGATTTGCAATTCCCAGCAACTCGTAAGAGTAAAATCAAACGGAATACGGGGCAGGAGTAGGAATATACGGGAGTGGCACAACCCTCTCGAGGTCCTTGAGCTCCAATGCTACCGTCTTTTTAGCGGAACTACATGCTGTAGTAAACATCTAGGAGGGAGAGCAATATGCCCAGATAGTATGTATCACGTACCGGGAGGCAGTATTGTCAGGTTCATTAAAACCTGAATATTGACTGGACGGATAATTAAGCAGGGGCCAGCACAATAGATCTTTTAGGTCGCAGTGCGAAGTGGCTGATCGCCCGCATGGCCCCCCCAATAATAATAATAAATACTATTGATTTTAATATAGAATTCTATAGTACAACAATTAATATAAAAATTAAAAAATTAATTTTGCACACTATTATTAAAAAAAAACTAATTTATCATTATATGAAATTTATTACTGAGTCTGAAACAAAAACTTTTTAAAATGAGTAGTTTTAAAATAAGTCATGGTAAATTATGTGATGTATTATTAAGCAATACTGACAAAAATATTAGTGATTTATGTCAGTATATTAAGGCAAACTATGATATATCCAATGAAAATTTAAAGCTGATCGAAAAGAAACTTACAAGTTATTTCATGCCTATTTTTAAAACTAAATTAAAAAATGCTCTTTATCGCCAAGATATTTTTAAAACTAAGAATGCCGAATGGTTAAACACGGAATTCCATATTGATTTTGACCAAATTCCAGAGCTAGGTAGAAGAAAATCAAACTTTAAAGAAAGTAGTAGATCTTCAAAGTACCGCAAAATACAAGAAATCACAGATTCTTATTCAGAAGAGGAAATCAGAAGAGCATTCTTTAAAAATTTACGTGATTCTGGTAAAAAACATTTAATTAAAGTAATTGAAGATTTGTTAAATGAAAGTTCTCAGGATAATTCATCATCTAACATAATACCTTTTTCGGAAGACGAGTGCATTGCACTTATTCAAGATGCTAAGTTATCAAAATGGCAATACGAACTTATTCGAAAACAAGCAAAAGAAAATAATGCTGATATATTTTTGCCTTATAAGAGACTTTTTGAAGCAAAAAATAATTGTTATGTACCATTTAATACTATAACTGAGAAAGAAGTGACTGTAAGATTGCAAGACTTATTAAACCATATAAGTAAACGTATTTTACAAATCCCAGAAGTCTCTGAAAAACTGAAAATCAAGAAACAGTATTCACTAAAATTGACGTCAAAATGGGGTTTGGATGGAGCATCAGGTCATAGTCAATACAAGCAGCGATTCTCTGATGGTACTAGTTCTGATGAAAGTATCTTTATGATTTCTTTTGTACCTATAATTTTAGAAATAGACACCCTTGATAACCAAATAGAAGTTTGGAAAAATCCACAACCTGGTTCAACCAGATATTGCTGCCCAATTAAATTCTTTTATGAAAAAGAATCTCAAGAGCAAACTCTTTTACGCGTTACAGAAATGAAAGAAGAAATTAGTTTATTATTTCCATCGGACATAGAGATTAATGAAAGTAATTTTAAAGTTACGCATAGTTTAAAGTTAATAATGATTGATGGAAAAGTATGTACTGCATTGACAGAAACAACTTCTCCAGCAACATGCAATATTTGCGGAGCAACACCCACAGAAATGAATAATTTAAAAAAAATTTTGAATAAAGCAGAAAAAAAAGAAAACTTTCAATATGGTTTATCTACCTTACATGCATGGATTCGTTTTATGGAGTGTATTCACCATATAGCTTACAGATTGAAATTTCGTAAGTGGCAAGCAAAGGAAGAAGTCGAAAAAAACATGCTAAAGACAGAAAAAACAAGAATACAAAAAGAATTTCGTGAAAAAAATGGGCTTCTTGTAGATTATCCCAAACAAGGTTCAGGGTCTTCCAATGATGGTAATACGGCGACGAGATTTTTTCAAGACCCCAAATTAACATCAGATATAACTGGAGTAGACAAATCGTTAATTGAAAGATTTGGTATAATCCTGCAAACATTAGTTTGTGGAATCGCTATAGATACCGAAAAATTTGGGAACTATACTCGAGAGACAGCGGAGTTATATGAGCTGTTATTTTTGAAAGTGGTATAAGTCCAATTTTCAAAAAATTAAGTTGATGATAACAGTAGACAAATAAATGACAGTATAATCTTTCTAACGGTAAGAAATTTCTAGCCAAAATAAAATCAAATGCATCTCTAATACTTGTGCAAAAAAAAAGAAAATTCAAAATCCCGTATATTTTTGCATTTATTGTTTCTCTATTCTTTCATTATCTCGTTTCAACAAACTATGGACTTATACCACTTTCAAAAATAACAGCTCATATGTAAGTTTGTATAATTGGGTTTACATGCCAGTTTCTGTACACAAAATGTTTATTCATGGTTCAAAAATTATTGAAGATTTTATAATTCCAATAGGTCAACTATCTGAAGAGGCTCAGGAGTCTCGAAATATATAAAGCATTTTCGAGAATTTAATACTCGAAAATCTTCAAGAATTTTTACAAATGAAGACCTTATGCATAAGCTACAAATAACATCTGACCCATATATATCTAGCATTAGAGAAAAAGCTAAAAATAAAAAACATATGCTTAATGTCTTCATTACTCACTTCATTACGGCACTAAAATTATTAAAGTTCACAAATGATGATGGACAAGAATTTGAAGAACAAAATTGAAATTAACTTAAAATTATTTATTGCCTATCTAAAATACTACATTAAATAAAATATAATTAAAAAAAAATAAAATAAAAATAAAAAAGAGGTGTAAATCCGTCTGAAAACCTCCACGTGGTATACCTTGGGTAATTCTAATTTCAGCGGTTCAACTGCTTAGAATGATTATTGTCTTCATGGTTGTAAAATGTCAGTAATAACTGCTTGTAAACGAAAAAAATTACTGATATTGACACTTGACTGATTGGCAACTGTCAGGCGTCAATATCAGTAATATGACTCAAAATTTGAATTTAGTGACTCAAAAACATGAAGTTGAAGGATTAGTTTGAGGATTCTAACAGCTGGTGGTAATTCGACGCTAATTGACAGCTGTCAACTGTCAGTATTGTAAATTTGACTCCAAATTTGAAATCAGTGACCTAAATATCATAAAGATAGAGAATAAATTTGAGATTTCCATAAGTTAACAGTACTTTGATAGGTAATTGGCAGCTGTCAATTGTGAATACCGTAAATCTGTCTCTAAATTTGAAATTAGTGACCCAAAAACAAAGAATAAGGATGAATTAAAGGTTTATAACAAATGAAAGTGATTTGAGAGCTAATTGACAGCTGTCAACTGTCAATATCGAAAATCTAACTCCATATTTGAACGTAGCGATCGCAAAAAACAATGTGTACCAAATTTTAGAAAAAAATATTAAACACAAAAATGTATGCTTCAAAGGGTTAAGAAAAAAGTGATGTTTTTAAACAAATATCTGAGTATGTACTGATTTCTATGCATACAAAAAATTTTCAGACAAAATACTCATGAGGGATCTTTTAAGAATCTAATAAAGAATATTTAAAAAAAAAAAATACTCAATGTGGTGCATTTTTCTAGGCTCTAGACATTTTTGGGACTAAACACTACATAAAACCCTTATGTGCGATGGTGTGGTTTCAATAATGGTGTAAAGATTACCGGACGTACGGAAAACGCGTTGAACGTTGTCAGCGATACTTTGTATATGGGAATTTGATGAGGTAGAATTTGATTGTGATAAAGTGTTTGATTGTGTTTTTAGATTGTCATAGGATCTTGAGAAGATGTTGAGTGTGGCAAGGAATTTGTCTTTTAAAGATATTAGACTATCGTAATGGGTTCCATTATATAATAAATGAATTTCGTGTATATAATTACCGCCATCCGGAATGAAAATTGTTGGACGCTGGGTGGAAGTATGATCAATGACTGATTGATTTTGTGGTAATAAAGGTATTATAAATTTTGGTTACCTTTCTATACATTGGTTTTTGAATTGCACTGTAATATGTGGTATAACTGCATTAAAAAGACAGTTGCCATCGGAGGGAATGGCGTACACTTGCATTGTATTTTATTTTATTTTGACTAAGATGCATACAGAAATATTAGTCGAATTTTGTTTAAAGCGTTTGCTATTTTTCTTTTATTTTTGTTCTATTTTAGCTTAGGATAAAACCAAAAATTTGACGGAAATGTCAAATTGTTATTACTTTAGGGGTGAATAAATGTTGAGAACAGGGTGTGTGTATGAATGATGTTAGGCGTCTTCAATTGAGATGTTAGTGTGTTTAGGAGTAAGTAAATCCTGAGAATATCCTGGGAATATTTTGATGATGCGAGGTGTGAATGCTGGATAAGAATTTTGGTTTTTGGTTAATGAGGATAAATGAGCTGTTCTGTCCGGTGATATGGTTTAAATAGGATAAATTTTTTCCCGATATGAAAATTATTGTAGGTTGGATCATGGAAATGACGGATTATGGGCTGTGTGACTTTATGGTCTGTTTGTTGTGAAGTGAGGTGTGGTAAATTCTTGGTGAATGTTGTAAAGGGATTAAGGGTTGAGTGGAGTCTTAACTAATTGTATTTTATTATTACATTTAAATTTTAATTTTAAGTTTATTTTATTTTATTTTGATTTTATTCTAATATTAACTTTATTTCAATCTGATTTTAACTTTATTTTACTTTGGTTTTTATTTTAATTTTAATTTTAATTTTATTTTATTTTTTGTTTTGTGTTTTCTTTTTTATTTTTTTTTTTAATTTGTTTGTTTAGCATTGTGTTGATCTGGTGGTTATATATATTACCAACGAATCAAATCACTAACTGTTAATTAATCGGCATCGGGTTTTGGCTGGTTTTGTGGTTTTAGTAGATCGATGTTGTCCTTTAAGTTGGTTATGTTTAACATGGGTCAAAATTGTGGATTTCTTATAAAATTCATATAATTGTTTTTTTTTTTAGTGGATACGTGGGAATGATTGATGTGTATTCACTTTTAATTTTATTAATGTATTAATTTGTTTTATTTTTCATATGTCATATGTCATATTTCATATTTAGTATTTAATTTAATTTAATTTTTAGTTGATAGCTTAGGTGCCTGTATCTGGGGGTAGTCTGACCTTGGTAATAATTCTATTTTTCAGCTAGATTTTATTTAATGTAAAAGGCTATATGATGCACGGGGAGTCCGTGTGTTCATGCTATTACGTTTGGCGGTTCATAAGCATCAAATAGGAAATAAAGGAATCGTATTATAAAAGTTTTCTAATATTTATTTGGTTTAAGTTCAATGTAGAAATTAGACATAATTGAGTAATTTTAAGTTGAATTTTCAGAAATGCAGATAATTTCTTGCTAAGGAGCTAAAGCACCCTGTTATCATATAGTGTAAAAGTGTATGGTTGTGTGCTAAATATATTATCATTTATATCACTGACATTTTAATAAGTTAAATCCTTTGAATTATGGTGTAGCCGGTTTTTAAAAAAATGGATAAATATTTAATTTTAATTTTGTTTTCAAACTTGGGAAATTCCATTTGAGCTTTATTCGTGGATGTCCTGTATACATGTAGGGCTTAACTAAATTATTATTGGTATATTAAACTTTTTGCGTCGTAAAGTGATCAATATTTGAATTATATTGCATAGTTTTATAAATAATTATCTTCAACATTATTATTGATTTCCTTTTTCTAGATCTGTGGGAAATTGCTGATTGGTTTGGGTTTGATTTTATGGTTAAATATATATTTTTAACTTTTATTTTTAAGATGTATGATAATCACGATGACAACCATTGGTTTACCGTTGTGCGGTTTTCTGTTTGGATTTTTTAGTTTAATATTATATTAATATTATTAATATTTTTAAAAAAATTTATTTATTTGTTATATGGGAATTAATTTATAATTTATTTCAGAGAATTGTGGTGTTGTCCTATGCTGATAATTTTTATCAATTTTTAAATATTACTGAATAATCATCCTAACTGTCGGCGGTGCCTGGGTGTTTGTAGCCGGGCTGATTCTGTCACTACTAATTATCCTATCCTATCCTTAGATTTTGCTGTGTGTGAAAGGAGCACGGTGTTACCCGGCCAGGGTTGGACGTGGAGCTGTCACATTTGTGTGGGTCGGAGGTGGTTGTGCTTTCTTTGTTGTAATGGTGCTTCGATGTCCTCAATGGAGAGCATTCACCTGTGTCATAAAGTTGGTACGAATCAATTCTTCTAGAATTTGTAGCCTTGAATTGGGAAGTCTCCATATTTGTTTTCATAAAATGTTAATTTTTTTTTGTAATGTATAATATATCCTGTTTCGTCCATTAATATATTTTAATTAATTTAGTTTTAAAATACTTAAAGGGATCTCTTTTTTAATTTGCTAATAAATAACCCAATTTTCAGAATAAACATAGTTCTAGAATTAATCATTATTATAGGGATCAAAATTAATCCCGAATTTCAAATTTAAATTTTAGCTTGAATCAACCCTCCAGGATCAACAAATAGTGAATAAGCTGTAGTGTAGAAATTGTATTGTCCTGTGCTAACTATTTTTACTATATAATTACTAACAATTTACTCTTATCCTTCGGCTGGGGATGGATAAATGGGTGGACGATGTGTGCCCCGGAATAGTGAAGATCCTGTTATAATAATTAGTAATTTAAGTAATAAAATTTGTTATTATGATGTTTATTAATTAAATTTAGTTTTCAGAGTCGTCTGAGAATTTTTATATTAATTTTATTTGTTTTAATATACTTGTAGTACCTAATTGAATTATTAAATTATTAATAACTCTAGGTGTTGTGGTGCTGTAATATTATCATTTAAATCATTTTATATAAATTTTATAAAATAATTGAATTCATAATTATATATTTTCTTTTCTGGATAGGAAATTGATGATTAGTTTTAAGTAAAATTTTATGTTTAAACGGTTTAATGTTTATGTTAATTCTTGTTGCAGTAAGTAATAAATATTTAATTGGATCTAAAAGGACCATTAATAAGGAAATAAGCGCTGTTATTTTCAATTTTTATAAATTATTTTATCAGGTAAATTAATGAAAGGCGGACAAGGGTGAAATTACAACATTAATAATTTTTGAAGTCCTGTTTAAGATTTAGGATTTAGGGAGTCCTGAGTATCCGGCCCTGGATTCCAGAGAAATCATCATCTAATAATGTAGTTAGATTGTGCTGTCTTGTGCTAACCTATTTATTATAGATTGTACCAATAATTTACTAACTATCGATCGCATTGGTGTATGTAACCGGGTCGAGTCTGTCCCAACTAATAATCTTATCCTATCCTTCGGTTTTGTTATATGTGTACGGGTGTACGGTATGGGCCCGGGAGTCCGGGAGATCCTGCTATAACGCTTGGTCGTACACTCATAATCAATCAATCAATCAATCAATAAAACCAATTACGAAGAAGATGAAATTGTTAAGAGTTTGCAAATTCAGTTTCGATCTGATGATGGGGATTAAGAAAAATTTATTCTTATTAATCTCTCGTTAGACTAACTTTACCATTATTAATTTGTATATATAGAAAGTAACCATGTCGTTGTAGTATTAGCAAATTACACGCAATACACGGTATACCATAATTAGCAATTTATTCGCTATAGCTTGACGACCAAGAATGCATTTTTCTTTTTCCTCATCATTAGATCGAAACTGAATTTACAAATGGCAAACTCTTAATAATTTTACCTTCTTCGTAAAAATAATTATCTGGCTCTGTTATCCAGAATAACCTAATGTTTCAAAACCAACTTGGTTATTTCTTAATGTAACGTAAACGAAAACACATTTTGTTTCTTGTAGTTTTTTTAATGCTGCCAAAGGATTTATTCGTGAATCCTTCTACAGAAGAAAGTAACAAGAAGTATTCTAATCTTAAGTTAAAATTATTACATAACTGCTCTACCTATTTTTTCATGAGTAGTTAACGTTTACAATTTCAACTACCGGTTATTTCGAGTGTGACAACACTTACGTCATTCGTGTTATGACGGAAAAATAGTTTAATGTTTGACATTTACGAAATGGGTCGCTTTAAACTTGAACAAAATTGGGAAATATATATTA
The DNA here is from genome assembly GCA_958295665.1 of Tipula vernalis. Classification (NCBI taxonomy): domain Eukaryota; kingdom Metazoa; phylum Arthropoda; class Insecta; order Diptera; family Tipulidae; genus Tipula; species Tipula vernalis. The sequence goes on from OY282560.1 coordinate 204,936,080, forward strand.
TATTGTCAAAACAATTTACGGATTCGGCAGCTAAGAAGCCAAAATTCTTATTTCTTAGCTCATTGGCGCAATTGATAAAATTTCCAACTTTAATCAGAATCCAGTATTTTAATTCTTAAATTTCGACTTTTTATATTGGAAAGTGGGCGAAATGTTGAGTACATTTTATTTGTTTTTCTGGTAGTCAAAACAGGAATACTTTTCCGAACTTTGGAAGGCTTTTCCAAAAGCTAACATTGTCAAAATTAAAATAGTATTCATTGTAACTCGTTTTATACCTCTGGCTTTGATATTTTTCAATTTTTTTTTTTTATTCTTTATTTAATGTCTTAAGTAACGTAAGTAAAAATATATCAAACAACATGCACCTGTATAAAATGTTTCAATTGAAAAAATATTTCGAATATCAAAACAACTAAAAGCATTGAGGCTTAGGTAAATAGTACAAGGTAAACTAACAAAATGTTCACAGGTGTCTGATATAACTAACGGCTGAACAAGCATGCTCTTAATGTCGCATATTAGGAAACTGTTGTCAGTAACTTTTTTTGGTAATTTTCTGTTGCGAAATTACCAAAAAAGTAACTGTCGTTAGTTTTCGAGTATGCGGTATAAATATTAACATTATGTATGGTGATGATTCTTCGGTTGACCCTAACACAAAAACAAACAAAATAAAAGATCACAAATAAGTTATAAAATATTTAGAACTACATACTTTCAATATTGAATAAACATTGCAACATTATTATATAACCGATACTAATGTCCAAATTTGTTTGCTCTCTTAATTACAGATTTATGAAAATGAGACACAACTTCAAACATTTCAAATGGAACACTATTCACCGAATGAAGTGGAAACTCGAATGCAACATCGTTTAGATCATTTGCAAGCAAAATGTACTGAATATGGATTGGACGTTAGAGGTAACGATTCGTTACACAAACCAAATCCGTGGGAATTTTTAATTAATAAAAAATATAAATTAGTATGGTGAGTATAAAACAATATATTATATGAAGTATGTAAGTACTTCATTTAATCATACTCGAAAAAATTGATGAATTACATAAAATAGAAAAAAACAAATTTTCTGGTTACGATAACAATTTATTAAGTTTATGCATTGATAATTTCATAACACAAAAACTAATTACTTCTTGTGGAGTTTTCAAATGTTTCATTCCTAAAATACAATTCGTTCGGATTTGTTTTTGAAATAACGACAAAACGATAGAGTGGTTAAAACTGTGGCGTTTGGATTAGACACAAAAAGAATTTTTCATCATCTGATTGCGATTGGTGAGGACAAACTATAGGCTGGCATGAAGTAATGTAATATGCCGGTGGTCTGTGGAAAACGTACTTTTAGCCGTACGCCCTCAATTTGGCTACTGCTTAAGGTAGGAAATTACCTTTAGTGCTGACATACTGGCAATTTATTATGCTGTAACGAAGGAGCGAGAATGGGTGATGCGAAAATTAAAGTAAATTTTTCATCATACGAGTATATCTTATCCTGTTCACGTATAATCGTAGTCCTTAGTGTAGTGTGTAATCATGAAAATTTTTATTGTTGTGATCCTGGAGATGGTTCTATTCGGATAAATGATAGACCAAGGATTACTGACAGCATATACTTTATTTTTAGTTTGTGTGTAGCTTGTCGCGGTGAAAATCCTTCTGCTGTTTTTTTCCATATGACATCTGCCAGGCGGGGTATATCCCGGCTTGCTAGGATAAGGTCGTGCAGACTGTCATCGTAACACTTCTCCCCGTTTTAAGATGCTGTTTATAAACAGTTGAAATTCTTATTTGAATGATTGCGATATGAATGATTATAATGATTACAATTGTTTCGGATGTGAATGAAAATAAATGGAAATGGGAAACTGCCTTGTTTAGCACACGTCGTCTCCGAGATAGGCGGGTGGAACTCCAGCTGTAGCTCGTTGAGTTCTTCGTGGAACTTGCTCCTGGAGCGCTGGCAAGTCTTCTTGTTGATCGTCCAGTGAGTCTTGCAATGAGTCATCTTCTTGTACTTCCTCTTTCTCCTCCTCGGGTTCTGGGATGATTTCGGGCTCAATCTCTTGCTTTCCTGAGACCTGGATATCAAAATTGTCCAGAAGAACGTTGTGGCCATCGTCGAGATACGTGTAGTGTTTTTTTAGCTGATTTGCATGAGCAACGATCTCTCGTATATCGGTTTGCACCTTGTAATTGACCGTTCCCATTTTACACACGACTTCTCCTGAAACCCAGCGCCACTGGTTGTTGCTTAAGTGGGTTTTAACGAAAACTTTGTCGCCGATCTCAAACGTCTTTTCCTTAGCACCGTGGTGAGTGTTTAACTGCTGTTCCATCTTGTGGTTTCGTTCTACTATAGCTTTCGTAGTTGGCATGAGCAAATCGAGCTTTGATCTTGCTTGTCGTCCCGTTATCAGCTCATGCGGCGATTTCGATCCAAGGTTGTATGACGGTGTGAAACGGTAGTGCTTAAGGAACTTTCGCAAGACTTCATTAGCGTTTCCATCCTTCTCAAGCTTTTTGAGTCCCTGTTTCAGCGTCGAGCTTCTCGTTGGATTTTCGGGTAGTTTTTTTCCGCTGCTGTGAATGAGCGTGCGACATACATTACTGGGCGCAACGACTTACCGGGCATCTCATGCATTAGACTTGCTCCCATTCCATAGCTTGAAGCGTCAGCGGCAACGATCAACTTCTTAGTTGGGTCGTAGTGAGTAAGTCCGAGGCCAGATGCTAGAATTGTCTTGAGCTCGTCGAAAGATTCTTGATGTTTTGTTTCCCATGCAAACGTGATATCATCTTGAAGAAGCTCGTCTAATCGGCCGCGATGTTTCTTTATACCAGGAATGAACTTTCCGTACCAAGTGACTGCTCCTAGAAATGCCTGAAGTTGCTTGACGTCTGTTGGAGGCGGAATGTTCTGAAGCGTCTTGATCTTTTCTGGGCTCGGTTTAATGCCGTTAGTGTCGAGTATGTGGCCAAGAAATGCGAGTTCTTTCTGACGGAACCAACCAACACTTGTCGATTTTGAGGTGGAAGCCGTTCTCCTGAATGCGGCTTAAAACTTCGTACAGATTCTTGTCGTGGTTGATTTGATCTGTTCCTCCCACAATGAAGTCGTCGATGAACGGAAAGGCGCCCTTTGCTCCGCTCATCATGCTGCTCACAAGTCTTTGGAAGATTCCCGGTGCTGGCTTGACTCCTGGCTGCAACCGATTGACTTTGAAAAGTCCGCAGTGAGTGTTGATGGTCATCAGCGTCTTTGAGTCGTCGTCGAGCTCGACTTGAAGGAACGCGTCTGAGAGGTCGATTTTGCTAAAGAGTTTGAATGGTGATAGCTGAGCAAAAATCTCGTCAGGCGTTGGCAGTGGAAATTGTTCCGGTTCAAGCGAATCATTTAAGCCAGTTGAGTAGTCGGCGCAGATTCTAACTCGTCCATCCTTCTTCTTGACAGCGACGATTGGTGCGGCGTATGCTGAGTATTGCACGAGGCTAATCACATTTAAGAGCTGCAACCGTTTGATTTTGTTCTCGATAGGCTCCATAGCGGCAAACGGAACTGGACGGCTGTTGCGGAAAATTAGTTTTGCACTTGGTTTGAGCGTCAGCGATGCCTTTTGGGTGCAAAGGCCGAGCGAATCGCTGAAAAGGGCTGGAAATTTGATCCTCAACTCGCTTGAAAACTGCTGTGAAGCGTCGAGTTGGACGTTGTTGCAGACGCTGGCGATGGGAATATTCCATAGGTCGAGAGCTTCCATCCAGTCGCTGCCGAGGACGTTCAGCTTGTGGAGCTTCAATCGTGCGGTGAATTTTCCGAGCATCGACACCTGATCGCCTGAAGCGCTGATTGCTTGCTCTTCGCATGGCGTCAACGGCGGTTCACCAATCTTTTTCCAATTTTTCTCGGATATAATTGTCCAGTCGGAGCCAGAATCCAGTTGCAGGCGAAGCTTGTGATCATTGATGGCTGGTTCAACAAACTTGCGGGTAGAGATCGATGCTGTTGTGACTGCCAGACTTTGACGACGTTCTGATCTGTGGCTAGGTCTGCTTGCTCTTGATCGGAATCTGCGCAGGAATTCGGTCGCCGAGGTACAATGGCCAGCTTTGTGACCCTTTACCTTGCAAGTATCGCAGATTTTGTTCTTGTACGGGCAATCCTTATGCCAGTGGCAATCACCGCAGAAGTAGCAGTTGTTAGAAGGCGTGTCCAATTTTTCTGTTGATTTGTGTGTGGATTTCTGCCGACCTTGCTGTTGCTGTCCTTCTTTCTTTCTGAACATCTGCATCACATCGCTTCTCAGTGCTGAGTTGGAGTGTTGGACCATCAATTTCTCGTCTTTGAGACAAGACAACCGCTTTGCTAGCTCGCAGACATCGTTCCGCTTCAATCTGGTCACTGTGTCTGGATTGGCTGCTGCTGCACGGGTTATTTCGACTTCCTCGAGCATAATGAGACGTTTTTCGAGAACGAGTGAGTCTTCAGCTCCCGTGAGCGCTTTGACGAATATGAGAACCTTAAAATCGTCGGCTGTGCACGTGGCAATTTCGGATTTTTCGCACTTCCTGTTGACTTGGCTTGCGAAATCGTCCCCATTTTCTCCTGAACCTTTAGCGATGCTCAAACACTTGTAGCGGAGTGTGAAGACCGATTCTTTCCGTCCGAAAATCTTTTTCAGCTCCTCGACTGCTCTCTCGAAAGTTATGGTTTGTATGGTCTCTGGCAGGATGCGGTCAGCGAAACGTCGGTACTCCGAGGTTGACAACTTCTCAGTGTGCAAACTCACTCGCTGGCGGACCGTCAATGTCTGTGCTTCCTCTGTGAAGATGTGCTCGTATCGAGCGTACCAGCGGTCGAACGTTTCACCGTCCTCCGGGCAGTAGCCGAATTTTTCCATTCGATCGGACAGATGCTTGTGTATTTGTGCCGCTGCTGGTCGGTGAACTGCATCCGCTGAATTTGCTGGCGGAGCGTTTCGCTGCTGAACCATTTGTTCCATGATTGATGCCATTTGTCGTTGGTTTTCAGTCTGAGCTTCAATCAACCGTTTGATGAGTTCTTTCATGATGCCGAGGTTATGCTCACTTGTCAAAAAAAAAAAAACGTAAAATTCGCTTTATCCTCGTCGCCACTGTTGTGATCCTGGAGATGTTTCTATTCGGATAAATGATACACCAAGGATTACTGACAGTATATACTTTATTTTTAGTTTGTGTGCAGCTTGTCGTGGTGAAAATCCTTCTGCTGTTTTTTCCATATGACATCTGCCAGGCGGGGTATATCCCGGCTTGCTAGAATAAGGTCGTTCAGACTGTCATCGTAACATTTATACCTTGAGATTTTTAGAAATTTATATGTTTTGAGGTCCCCTGAGTCCGAAAAAATGGGTTTCGAAATGGTGTCTATTTGTCAGGCTGTCAGTCTGTGTCCTCTCTACAGCTCAGATGGTTTAACCAATCGAACTGAAACTTCAGATTTAAGCTTTTTTGATGAATTGGGAGGTCCCAGTGAATTTTACTCCAAATCGGCTAACCGGAAGTGGCCACTCCCTTGGTCCAGAAAATGTATTTTGCAAATATCTTAAAAAGTATAAGGTTTACAAAAAACTACTTAACACAAATATTGTAATCCTTTTATCGTTTTCTCGTTTGAAATCGTTTCGATTCAAAATATCACCAGGAATGACTAACAGTTTTCTTTTTATATTTATTTCTATTACATTTAATTGAGATTCACATATATTTTTATTAATTTTGTTTTATTTTATTTTAATCAACCTACGTCGACTACGACCGGATTACATCTATTCTTTTTTTGATTTCTTTATCTAGATGTACAATTATATTTTAGGTTTACATTACATTACATTATTCAAGGTGTTTATATATACATATATATTATTATTTTTTTTTTGTTACATCACAAAATATTTCCAAAAAACAAAAAAAAATAAAAATAAAAAATAAAAATTCTCTGTTCGTAAAAGAAAATCGTGTGTTGGCCACAACCTCCATTTTTTTAAAAAAGGATCGTGTTTTCTTATTTCGTGCGTTGTCGAACTTTCTCGTAAGGAATTGCGAAGTGCCTTATTTTACTATCACATTGTTGGTAGGTAAGTTGTTTTATTCACACGGTGCAGTGCTGTGTAAAATAATTTCTTGAGTGGTGTCGCTTATTCGTTCTGAATAGTCTGAACGTACTTTTAGTTATTTCAGTCCCTCTATTCCATTTTTAGGCCGTTCTTTTATTTGTATGGAATTTTTAAGATGTGTACTTTTTCAACTAAATCTAGATGGAATAATAGGATTATCCTCTGATTTGATGTTTACATACATTATAAATGTTCCATGTTGAGTGAAATAAACATGTTGTTTTATGAATGCAAGCAATTTATCGAAAATTTCAGGGCATGGATCGATTTTCATTATTTCTATCAATACATTTTCAGAGCCAACATGTTGTGCGAACTCAACCCCTTGGTATTGATACCTTGACTTAAATGACATTTTATTTAAATATTTAATACTTTTAAATATAAAATAAATGTCAAGCTAGCAAAAATCTGTGTTAAAAAAGAGCAGCCGCATGCCAGCCCGGGCGCATGCGCGACATTATATTACTTGGCGACTAGATTACATGTAGAGTTGTGATTTTTGAAGATTATCCAAAATTTTCAAGATTATTCAAGAATACTCGACTCGAGATTATTATTTATTTGGGACTGTTTTCAATATTTTCGAAATTATTCAAGGTATTCAATTTCGAGATTATTGGTAGAGAACAATCGCAATTCGTGGAGATGTTTCCAGATAATATAAGATTTTTGCAATTCTAGTTCTGTAGATTTTTTACAAGAATTTAGCTATTCTTAAAGTTAATTTGCTTCTTTTTTGCGGATTATTCCGCACATTTATCAAGATTTGTCACTTTGTTCGAAATTTTCAAGATTATCAAGTCGCAAATTACAAGGATCAACAATGATAAATATGAAATTATTTAAAATTATTCAAAGAAAATGTATTTACATCTTTCTTGTGAGAAGTGGCTAATATGGAATTTATTCAGTTATCTGTAAATAACACTACGGTGTTTCATTAGAAAATGTAGCAACCACAATTCTCTATATTATTAAGAGAAGTAAAATAAATTTTATTTTCAAGGTTTTAAATGGTTCAAATTAAATGAAAAAATGGTTGGTGCGAATGGGTTTCGCATTAAAATATATTCTAATAACAACATTAAACTGACCAGTTTGGAAAACACTTCTTCTTTCATAAAGCCATTTATTGCCAAACCTCCAAACAGCTGCTTATTAGGCCAATAACAAAATAATCAAAATGTTTCAACCAATATGGCTGGACAATATGCCCCTTGGATAGCCTAATTCGATCCAGTGATAACATTTCTAAAATGGAGTCCCTTAAAAAACTAAATAATATTAACATTTTAATATGAATCCAATTAGATTTCTCTTCTTATTAGGTTGAAAAGACATCCTGGTTTGTCCAGACATGTTCTGGTTTTTCAAACATCTGCGGGCAGCCGCAAGGAAAAGAAAATATCTTGATGATCCTGGTTTTGGCGACAATGTAAAATTTAGGAGGAACCAGTGAAATAATGATTTCAACAAAATTTAAATGTTTTATTTAGGAATTTGAACTCCAACCCAAATGACTAGCCCAAGTCAGCCCAAAAAATTCTTCAGGACGTGATTTAATCTATTTAACATCTCCGAAATGAAGAATTAAAGAAGCCCAAACCAATGGAGATTTCTGAAAATCCGCTAACTTGTTATAATGAAACAAGTACTCACACCAGTTATAACAATGAGTTCCATACTCATTGTTATAACTGGTGTGGAAGAGGATCTCATGAGAGAAACAGATTGGGTACTGAAAAGGAAGAAAAGACCTACCAAAAAACGAAAAGCAGAATTCTCGCCTGAAGTTGGAGATCATTCGCAAGCTAATGTATTAGTAACTGGTGATACTAATACCAAACGAGCTAACCAGCAACAGCAACAAAATCAGCAACAAAATGTTGTACCGAAAGAAAAGGCGCCTCCGCCAATTAATGTAATCGGCATAACAGAATTTGCTAGTATACAATCTATAATGAAAGCAGTGACAGCTAAGGAATATAGAGTAGTGTCACTAAACAATAACGTGTGGAAAATCAATACACCAGATTCCGATACATATAGAGCTCTAGCAACAAAGCTCAATGCGGAAGGTAAAGAATGGTTCACATACGAAGATAAAAACGAACGCGCAATTAAGGTTATGGCCAGAGGCCTTCATCCAACGTGTAAAAAGGAGGACATAATTGAGGACCTAAAGGCAAAAGATCTGCAAATAGAAGATGCAGTAAACATCCTAAAACGAGAGAGAGGTGAGAACAATCAAGTCAAAAAAGGGGGCTTCCACTCTTCATGCTTACGTTTAACAAAAAGGAGAAAGTTGAAAACATCTTCAACATCAAAGCAATTCTCAATATGAGGGTTAAAATAGAACCACTTAAGAAAAACACGAGGCTAATACCTCAATGCAAAAAATGCCAAGGTTTCAATCACACGCAAAAATATTGCAGACGGGAGCCAAGATGCGTAAAATGTGCTGGAAAACACAACGCGAAAGAGTGTACAGAAAGTAGAAACACCCCTGCAAAATGTATAAACTGTAAAGGGCATCATCCTGCAAATTATAGAGGCTGTGAAGTAGCCAAAGAACTTCAAAGACTAAGAAACAAAATTCATCAGTTTCCTCAAAACCCTAGGGTTACCAGAGAAAAGAAACCAACTAAAACCCAAGCGGAGCCAAAACCACCAGGTATAGGTACAGAGCGGAAAAGTTATTCACAAATTGTACAGCAATCATCTAATGTTACGAATGATAACCCCCTTGAAAGGATTTGTCGAAGCATAGAAGTCATAAATATACGGCTAGCAAAGCAAGAACGTGGTCTAGAAGCTTTATATAAGCGTCTAGATATGCATCAAACCTTGAACGAGGCAACAGCCCTCATATACTAAAATGAGCAGATCATTAAGAATTGTCACCTGGAACGCGAACGGACTAGCGCAACATGTTCCAGAGCTAGAAATTTTTCTAAATTTAGAAAAAATAGATATCTGCCTTATATCGGAGAGCCATTTGACAAAAACATCATTTATTAAAATACGTGATTATGAATGTTACCATGCTGTTCACCCAGGAGGAAAACCCAGAGGAGGATCAACAGTAATAGTGAAAAAGAATCTCAAACACTATGAAGAACCTAGTATAGAAGAAGAAAGTATGCAAGTTAAAACCATAAAAGTTGAAAATAACAATAATAATGAATACAGTATTTCCTCTATCTACTGCCCTCCACGCTATAATCGGAACAAAGAAGATTATAATAGACTCTTTAGATCACTAGGATCCAATTTTATTATTGGTGGTGACTTTAGCGCAAAAAACACCTATTGGGGATCAAGACTTACAACCCATAAAGGAAAAGAGATATTCGAAGCCGGACGAGTAAATAACTGCGAGTTCCACTCTGGAGGTAAACCAACATACTGGCCTGCTGATATAAATAAAATACCAGATCTCATTGATTTCTATGTAACGAAAGGGATCTTCGAGTATTACATGTGCGTCGAAAACAGCGAGGGGATATACTATCCGATCATACACCTGTTATCATGGCACTCAGCACAATGATAATTAATAAGGATAATCTGCCTAAATTAACAAATAATAGAACTAACTGGGACCTATTCCAAGAACTAATTGAAATGCAAATAAATCTACGAGTGCCGATTAAAACACCGGTACAGTTGGAAGACGAACTAGAGGTATTTAACAGTACTATTCAACAAGCAGCATGGGAAAGTTCTCCTGCTAGCCACACCGAATCCCGTAGGAACCTAAATTATCCTATTGAGGTCAGGGAGTTAGTTAGAGAGAAACGGAAGGCAAGAAAAACCTGGCAAAGGACACGCGCCCCGGAAAACAAAAAAATCCTCAATTTTCTATGCAATAAACTAAAACAACTTATAAAAGAAATTAAGAATGAAACTATTAACAAGTACTTAAATGGTCTCACCGAACATAAAGATACTGATTACTCTCTTTGGAAAGCAACAAAGGGATTAAAAAGAACCAAAACGCATGTGCCGCCTATTAAAAATGGGGAAGGAACCTGGGCCAAAAGCGACAAGCAAAAAGCTATTCTATTTACAGCTCACCTGGAAGACACCTTTCAACCTTTACCTAGGCAAACAGCAGATGAAAACATAATAACAATTAGCAAAATTGATGAATATAATATTCGATGTGTAACATTACAGGAATTAAAAAATGAGATCAAGTGTAATTTGAACGCCAAAAAAGCTCCAGGATATGATTTAATTACTGGACAAGTCGTAAAAGCCATTCCCGAGAAGGGACTACGAAAATTGGTTCAAATGATCAATGCTGTCTTCAGACTAAAATATGTCCCACGGCAATGGAAGGTTGCTGAAGTAATTATGATCCCCAAACCAGGCAAACCAGCGAACGATAAAAAGTCGTACAGACCGATTTCACTACTTCCTGTAATTTCAAAATTATTTGAAAAATTACTGCTCAAGAGACTCAAGCCAATAATAGAAGAGAGAAATTTGATTCCACCACACCAAATTGGATTTAGAGAAAATCACTCTACGATAGAACAAGTTCACAGAATAACGGATATAATCGAAGCCTCACTTGAGAATAAGAAGATATGCTCCAGCATCTTCTTAGATGTAGCACAAGCTTTCGACAAAGTTTGGCACCAAGGACTTGAATTTAAATTGCATCGAGATCTACCAAAGCAATTCTATCAAATTCCTAAATCTTATATCGCAGACCGACATTTCCGTGTAAAATATAACCGAGAGTACTCTGAACTAAAGAGAATATCAGCAGGCATACCAGGGTAGCGTACTGGGTCCTATATTGTACATCCTGTACACCAGAGATATGCCAAATACAGAAGGTGCCACCATAGCAACATTTGCAGACGATACAGCTATTCTGGCGACTGGAAAGTGTATATCAGAAGCAACGACCAAACTTCAAAAAGCAACCGACACAGTGAGTAGTTGACAAAGAAATGGCGCATTAGCCTAAACGAAGCAAAATCGGTTCACGTAAACTTCACAAACCAGAAAGTTAACTGGATTCCAGTGAAACTTAATTCAAGGCCGGTTCCAAATGTAAATACAGCCAAATACCTCGGCATGACTCTCGATTGCAAGCTTAGATGGAAAGAGCATGTTAAAAAGAAAAAAGAAGAATTGAACATTAAATATAGGAAAATGTATTGGCTAATAGGTAGAAACTCTGAGCTTACAATACATAACAAATTGCTACTCGTATTATATCAGCAAATACTTAAACCAGTATGGACCTACGGTATTCAACTTTGGGGTTGTACCAAGAAGACAAATGTACAAATGATTTAATGTTTTCAAAACAAAGTGCTGCGTGGCATTGTAAACGCACCATGGTACATTAGAAATGATAACCTCCATAGGGACTTAAACATGGAATATGTAAGTGAAGAAATACAAAATCATGCGAAGAAACACATTCAGCGGATATCTAGGCACCAAAATGCAGACATACGAAGTTTGTTGGATACCACCAATGCAGTAAGAAGACTTCAAAGGCAGAAACCTTTGGAATTGGGCAGTTGTATTTAAGTAGGATAGAGAAAAATAATTACTATGTAAATTCAAACGGGAGTAACCATTGGGCTACTACCCGTCAAATGTGAATCTTCATTTAAGAAAGATAAATTACTAAATGATTTGTAAATCAGTTGTAATATTAAATAAAGGAAAAAAAAAATAAAAAATCTCCGAAATAAAATTTCACTAAAATACATCGACAAATGTGTATGTTGCATTTGGTGCTGGAGGCGGAGAAAATTCTCTGGCATGGGAAACCAAAATTGGCAAGTCCATTTTTTAGTTTATGATATCGACTATAATGTCATTACTACGAGTAGTGTTCCAAAATATTTCTGTCGTTGCATTATATTTTATTTTAAAAATGCCGATCCCAGTCCTACCTTATTACCGAAAAATTCTTCAGGCCATGAATAGGAACTACATATTTATAGAATTTAAAATATATAGCAGATAACCAATTTCAGTAAAATGGAGACTGAGAAGATAGTTTGAATTATCTAAGTCAATACAAATAACTTTGGAGAGTATAATTTTTGATTTAAGGTATCAACCAAAATATTCTAGGCAGTTACCCGCAATATTTCCTGAATTTGAGCCATGGTTTAATTAAGAAATCTGACGCCAGATGATATGGCCGATGGAATTTTCCAGAGCCGGAATTAATCAATTTTATATTAGGAACTACAAAAAAATCTACTTAACGTTTCAACTGGATATGTAGTAAATTGCCTGTTATTTTATTAAAAAATATGACCCCAAATGAGATGACTCAAAAAATGTTCAGAGCGTGAATAATTCGGTTTATATTAGGAACTAATAGATATAAAACTTCACTAAAATTCATTGAGAAACGTGCTCAATTTGGTGCTGGAACTTGGCACTGTAGAAAAGGTCTGCTTATGAAACCAATTTTTCTTAAATGACCGAAGTATCGCTAGTAGTGTCCCGCAATATTTGTTGAATTCTGATCATGTTTTATTTAAGAAACTCCATTTCTACCCCAAATGGAACGGCTGCGACTATACACCAATTCCATTAAAATTTAGTATCTGACTTTATCAACAGATTTGATGGTCAATGAAATAGTTGCAGCACCTCTAAATTACGAATTAAGTTAACGGCTTTAAAATTTTTTTAGGAGAGATTTCACAACCTGCAGGTATAGCAATTTTTTTCTTAATGAAATACATAACTTTTTCAAACTTTTTCAGGCTTCGTCCACGTTTAACCATTTTTGCCTTGGTCACCCTAATTCTTATCGATTTTCGAATTGGATTATAGACGAATATTATGAATTAATTTTTTTTTAAACTTCACAGGAATATTGTTGTCACTTATGATTGTGTAATCGATTGTATTTTCCTTATAAGCACTTATCGAGTTTTAATTTATGCAAATTATGTTTTCGAGAGTAACAGCTCAGTTCTAGATTTTTGTTTATTAAGACGTGTCCTGTGATATATGATAAATATTTTGTAGTTCTAATTTTTCACATTTATTTGAAAAATACTCCTGTTCGAATTGTGTAATAATTGTTTGGCAAATTTCCCCGCCTCATATATTTGTTATCTCACTTGAAATACAGTAATTTTCAAGAAATACGAAGATTATTGGATAGAAAATGACAACTTCTAACGTCAAAGGTATAACCAAAAGTAAGCTTCCTGGCTCTTTTATATTGCGGCTAGGTGGTGGCATATTTAAAGAATAATTAGGGCTGTTTATCTTTATATAAATGTAAACGATTTTGAATAAATTTAAGCATTGAGATTCATAGGCTCGAATTCTTGAATTCGCTATAAAAGTCGCCGATGACTTTAGTATAAAGCAATTTAAATTTTCGACTGAAATAACGTATTTTATTAGAAAGTCACCGGTGGGTTTTTTCGGGCAATTTTCAAGAATACGGGCCATGCTATTGAATTGTTAAGAATTGGTCGAGAAAGAAATGCTGGCACCAGAGAGGTGTTTGGAAAACAAAAATATTATTTTGAATATTGGACTGTGTGTAAATATATGTGTATATGTAATACGAATAGAACAAGCCGATATGAGATATAAACATCCCCAGAAATAGGAAATTGACCTAAACTCGTATACGACCAATACATAAACCATAAATTGAACTATTCACATAAATCATTAAACAATATTCTGTTTCTGGATATTTATCTCTTACACTCGCAATAACATTCATTAACGCATAATTACGCAATTTAATTCCAAGTCTTAGTTGCAAAAATGGTTCCTCATTATAACGAATGACGAAAATTCTTTTCTTTCAAGTAAAACGCTAAGGCGACCATATCAATCACACAATCTAATAATCTGATAATTTGGGTGTAAGCGGTTATATCAAATAAATGTCAAAAATTAGTACTAAAAAATATTTATCACAGCTAGCAATATCGAAAAACTCTTTGAGTCAACACCAATTATACATTTAGATTTTTAAACTTTCCACAAATCTGTGAGCAGAAGCCTTGGGTCGATCTATTTTAATGAAAATAAATAATAAGTTACATCAGTTCTTCGGATTTATTATTTAAATATTTGTCGCATCTCAAAAATTAATTTAAAATCTTTTTCTTTCCAATTACAGGTGCAATGTATTTAAAGCAGCATCCACTTCATGGATGTATAATTTTAATTTATTAGCGGGCTATCAACCTTATGTTTTAGATAAAACAAATGTTGTACCGTTAGTATTAGCGCGAAAACGATACCCTAGACCTAGTGAAGAAGAGCTGTTAGCCGCCGTAAATATTTCTACTACATTTTTAATTGTTCGTCATCCATTTGAACGCCTTTTAAGTGCATATAATGATAAATTAAGATTTGCATGGCCCAAATCGTATCACCAAAAAATGGGTTATCAAATCATACGCAGATATCGTAAAAGGAAATTAACAAAAGGCAAGGTATTTGGTGGAATGTGGTAAGTCATTGCTATACATAACAAGTCATCATTAACAAATTAAATTACAAATTTTTCACAGGCCAACATTTTCCGAATTTGTTAGTTTTTTGGTGGATGAATTTCGTTTGCATCGTGATGTAGATATGCATTGGGTACCAATTACACAATTTTGTACTCCGTGTCAAGTGAAATTTAATATTATTACAAAATTTGAAACACTAGATTCGGATCAAGAATTTTTAATCGATAAAGCAAAGCTACGAAGCTTAATATCGCCACGATGGAAAAATCCGGGCAAAGTGAAAAATACCAAAAATTTAATCTTGGACTATTATTCTCAGTTGACAAGTGATCAACTACATAAATTATATAACATATATAGGTGAGTGTAGATTTCTGAATTTACCAGGCATTTTATTTTATATTCCATTTAAACAAAAACGATAGCAAATGGAGTTTCATTTTCATTTTTAATTTCAGATATGATTTTGAATTATTCGGCTATACAGCTGACGAGTATTTTGAAGCAATTCTACCTGAATCTACAACTCATATCACTAAGAAATAAAATTTCGTAAAATTAATAATAATTTGTAAAAGGAATTGTGATTTATGTATCTAAAATGTTAATTTAATTTAATATTTTTTTATATAATATTTTGATTTTAGATTTGCATTGTAGAATTATTAAAAATTATTTAAATTTAATAAATTTTAGCAATTTAGACTGAAAGTTATAAAAGACAAATAAATATCTCACCATAAGTTTAAATTTTAAGAATCAATTGAAAAAAACAAAACATTGAGAGAGTAAATTTCGTTTTTGTTAATTACAACCAAAATTAGAAGTATTTGATAGAACAGCGAAATTTTAAAACACATCGAGACAAATTCATCCTATATGTGTAGTAGTTTACTGTAGTAGAAAATCCTTAAAATGTTCATATCCGTCCCATTATTTCATAGAAAAAGCGTGAGAAATAATAATTATTCATATAATTTGTGCTCAAAATATAAACGGTTCCCCGAAAATTGATCGAAACACAATTTTACAAAAAACAATTTTACTAAAAACAATTCATAGGAAAACAATTCAACAAAAAACAAATCATATAACCACAATTATACGAAAAAACGGGATGATATCAAAAATGTCGAAGGGCCGAATGTCGAAGGGCCGAATTTCAAAGGGCCGAATGGGTCGAAGGGCCGAATGTCGAAGGGCCGAATGTGTCGAAGGGCCGAATGTGTCGAAAGGCCGAATGTGTCGAAAGGCCGAATGTGTCGAAGGGATGAAAGTGTCAAAGGGCCGAATATCGAAGGGCCAAATGGGTCGAAGGGCCGAATTTTTTATTTTTTTTTTGTTTTGTTTTTAGAAATATAATTTTTAAAATTTGTTGTTTTAAGCAATATTTGGTAATTTTTTTTGTCAAATATAAATTAATTTCTTATGAATTTAGGTATTTTATTATATTTAATCTTTGGATATTCTATCGACAAAAATATTGCATTAATTGGAGGTTTATATTTTGCGTTCTTTTTGGTATTATCAAGCGAAAAAATATTTGTACTAATTGTCCTCGACTTGCGACGGTTCGACTTACGACAATTCGAAGTTACGACGGCGAAAAAACACGTTTTTTTTTTATTTCGATTTTCTTTTCGTTCAAATTTTTTTTCGAAAATTACTGTATACATACTTATTTATCATTTCATATTTGTTTCCTCTTTAAGCATACATTTTTTATTAAATGTGTATTGCCCCTTTTTCATTCCTTAAAATAAAATTTTATTTTATTTTACAAAAAATCAGTAAATTTATTTCTATTCAATCATATTCGGAGAAGTTAATGTTAATTTTTCATACGTTTCATCATAGTTTAACATTTTTATGTTTGTTTTAAAGTTAAATTCAAAATTTTGTTAAGTGCTCAATAAGTAAGAAGATTCAGTTGATTTTTATAAGCAATAAATACCGTCATTTCTTTAAATTGAATATGTCAAATAAACCTGGGCCGAGTAAAACCATTCACAAACGGTCGAGAAGTGTCATCGATTTAGAAACCAAATTAAAAATAATAAAAGATAAGGAAAAAGGAAAAACAGTAACTTCAATAGCTCGAGATTTTGGATTCAGCCATTCGACGATTTCAACAATTTTATTAAAAAAGGATGAAATTCGATCAGCAGTCAAAGAATGCACGTCAATAAATGCCACAATAATATCCCAGAAAAGAAAAGGGCCCATTAACGAAATGGAAAAACTATTGATCATTTGGATGGATGATCTTATTCAGAAACGCATGCCACTTAGCTTAGCTATAATTAAAGCAAAAGCGCTTAGCCTTTTTGATGACATAAAGAAAGGTAACAGCGAATATGCAGAAAATTCATTTTTTGCCAGCAATGGTTGGTTCCAGAATTTTAAGCGTAGGTCTAAATACCATAATGTTAAAATAAGTGGAGAAATAGCCAGTGCCGATGACAAAGCTGCAAAAATATTTATAGAAAATTTAGACCAAATAATCCAACAAGGGAATTATTTGCCTGAACAAATATTTAATGCGGATGAAACTAGTCTTTATTGGAAACGGATGCCACAACGCAGCTACGTCAATACCGAAGCTCATACTATGCCAGGTTTCAAGGTGTTTAAGGAGCGCGTGACTCTTTTATTGGGTGGTAATGTGGCTGGATATAAGTTGAAACCCTTATTAATTCACAATTCGAAAATCCTCGAGCTATGAAAGGAGTAAACAAGCATATGCTTCCGTTGCACTATTTTTCCAATAATAAAGCGTGGATGACAAGAATAATTTTTGACGAATGGTTCAGAAAATATTTCATACCAGAGGCAAAAGCATATTGTGATCAGAAAAAAGTTCCATTCAAGATACTCTTACTTTTGGACAATACGCCAAGTCACCCACCTGGTATAACAGATTTGGACGATAACGTAAAAGAGGTTTATTTGCCTCCCAACACTACCTCAATTTTTCAGCCCATCAAGGTGCTATTTCCACTATGAAGGCATATTATCTACGAAAAACTTTATCAAATGCTGTTGCAGCGATAGACAAAGATGAAAGTTTGACTTTACTACAATTCTGGAAAAACTACAATGTTTATAGCGCAATAAAAAACATAGGAGAAGCCTGGAGTGAAGTGTCAGGAAAGTGTATGGACGGTGTTTGGCGGAATCTGTTAAAGCGTTATGTGGGAGATTCATCATCGACAGATGAAACAGTGGGCGAAGTCAATAGTGGAATCATTGAAATAGCCCATCATCTTAATCTAGAAATAGGAAATGAAGATATTTTGGAAGTTATTGATGCTGCTACGGAAGATTTAGAGCTGTTGGAAATTCAAGAAGGAATTGTTGAAAATTGGAGCGATGATGATTGTGATGTAGACATCGTAAGCACTGCTAAAGAATTTAATACCAAAGAAATGACGACGGTATTTAAACATATTGATGATGCATTAAACATCTTTGAAAATATGGATCCTGATGCAGTACGTTTTGCAAAAATAAAACGATCAGTTAATGATTCTCTTGTTCCTTACCAAGAAATTTTGAAAGAAAAGCAATCACGTAAAGTGCAAACACAAATTGACAATTATTTTAAAACTGCCAATTAAAATTATTTTATTTAAAATTGGAGCCGACACAAATTTAAAAAACAATAATATAATGTTTATATTTTTTTTATTATTAGAAATTTGAATTATATAAGTAATTTTCCAATTTTTTTTTATACTGTATTATGAAATTATGTATTATGTTATACTTATTACTAAAAAGGAATTCTTATTTTTAATTTTCTGGATTAATAAAAAATACTTAAGTAATTGAATTACTAAAAAGGTTAACATTATTTGCTTAGCTGAGCTGATTTTATCACAAGTAAGTACTTATTCCATAAAATAAACATATTCCTCGACTTACGACTGTTTCGACTTACGACGGACGTTCTGGAACGGTGGCTCGTCGTAAGTTGAGGACTATTCATAATAGGTATTTTACCATAACCAAGTCTTATTATATCAATATAAATGGAATATATATGTAGGTATACACATATGTATTACTTTTGTAGTATAACCCGCTCGTAAATAATAACAAAAGGCGAAGGTTATGTTTTTCAAATATGCGTACCAAATGTAAATAGATTTTAAATAAGAAAAAAGAATTTTGTCATAAAATGTCATAAAAATTCAATTTCCTCCTGTTTTTTAAACTGATGATAATATTCTTTCATTTACCAACGATGTTATTTTCGGGAACATTATATAGTTTATTACTATTATTTTAGAAAAAAAAAAGTAAATAATGAATCCTAATTATCGGTCGGCTTTCTTTCAATCTCACTAAACGAAAATGTATTATTTTTCTCTACACGACGAACACATAACAAACAAAGGGATGGAAAGATTTTTAAAGGGTGGATCTACAAAAAAGAGTTTTATTGATGTTTTTCATTCGTCCAATCATAAATTACAACATTATGTAATTTGGTAATCCGTTTATTCCATATAATCCGCTCCTACGTGCGGCACGCAGTGCGACATATTTGCTGATCCCGGCTCCTACGTCCCCCGAAACTCAAATCTAAAGCCCCTCGGAGGGCTAAGCGGGAGGGAGCGCAGCGACCTCCCGCGTGCCCTTGAGAGTTACCGAAGCCGTTAGCCTCTACAATTCCAAGTTAAATTAGTCGATGTAATTTTTCTTCAATTTATTTTCTTCAGAATAGATAAAAAAAAATACGGGAAATTGTTATGCAAGATTTTATATTGCAATATTTTATAATTGCAACTTTTTGTAATTGCAATATTTTGTAATGCAAAATTTACATACCCAATTCAGTTTTTCTACGTCCCTTATTTTAAGTTGATTTTTTATATGAGTAGACATTTATCTACTTACATCAAGATGGTTCATATTCAATTAATAAAAAACAAATTGTAATAATTACACAAATTTTATTTAAAATTATATTTCCGGAAGTTAGTTTCTCTTCTTGAGCTTTTCTCCTTTTTCTAGATATTTTTGTCCATGATGCAAATAGGTATATAGAATAACCAAAACACATAATACAACATTATTTATTTATGATTATGTACATGGACACATCAATAAAACTCTTTTTTGTAGATCCACCCTTGAAAAATCTTTCCATCCCTTTTTTTTATGTATTCATCGTGTAGAGCAAAATAATACATTTTCGTATAATGAGACTGAAAGAAAGCCGACCGATAATTAGGATTTTTTGTTCCAAAAGACAAATTCCACCAATTACATTTTTTGTTTTCTAAAACAATAGTAATAAACTATATAATGGTCTAGAAAATAACATCGTTCGAAATGAATGAATATTATCATCAGTTTAAAGAAAAGGAGTAAACTGAATTTTTATGACATTTTATGACAAAATGTTTCTTTCTTATATAAAATCAATTTTCATTTGGTATGCATATTTGAAAAAAATAACATTCGCATTTTGTGATTATATACGAGCGGTTACACTACAAAAGTAATACATATGTGTATACCTACATATATATTCCATTTATATTGATATAATAAGACTAGGTTTTGGTGAAATACTTATTATGTACAAATATTTTTTCACTTGATAATACCAAAAGGAACGCAAAATATAAACAACCTCAATTAATGCAATATTTTTGTCGATAGAATATCCAAAGATTAAATATAATAAAATACATAAATTCATAAGAAATTAATTTATATTTGACAAAAAAAATTACCAAATATTTCTTAAAACAACAAATTTTAAAAATTATATTTCTAAAAACAAAACAAAAAAAAAATTCGGCCCTTCGACCCATTCGGTCCTTCGACCTAATCGGAGCTTCGATATTCGGCCCTTTGACACTTTCGGCCCTTCGACAAATTCGGCCCTTCGACATTCGGCCCTTCGACATTCGGCCCATCGACCCTTCGACATTCGGCCCTTTGAAATTCGGCCCTTCGTACCCATTCCGATGATCCAGTCTCGGTTAACCAAGCAATGTCGAGACATGATGCAGTAGATTGGAAAAATGCAATGCAGGATGAAATAAATTCATTAATGGAAAATGAAACGTGGTCATTGGTCGATTTACCGTCAGGCAGAAAGGCTATAAAATCGAAATGGGTTTTTAAAACGAAAACAGATTCCGATGGTAATATTGTGAGACACAAAGCGAGATTGGTTGCCAAGGGTTGTTCTCAGATTTATGGTCTGGATTATGAAGAGACATATTCACCTTGTTGTGAAACACAACACATTAACTTATAATAAGCCAATTTCCGCGGTCACACAACTTTCAAGGTTGATTTATAATTAGTAAGTCGCACTTACATAATATTAAATTTCAAACAATAAGCGCATAATTATAAATATTTATCAAGGCCATTTAAAGTTGTAAAATCGCAAAATAAACATATTCATCAACATAACATTTTTCCGTAATTTTCCGCGACTCTTCAAAATTGCATTTCCGCGTATAAAAATGTTAT
Source organism: Tipula vernalis (assembly GCA_958295665.1). Classification (NCBI taxonomy): domain Eukaryota; kingdom Metazoa; phylum Arthropoda; class Insecta; order Diptera; family Tipulidae; genus Tipula; species Tipula vernalis. Next base: position 204,957,262 of record OY282560.1, read on the forward strand.
GTTCCGCGATGATATGTTTCCGCTTAGCTTGTAAGATTTTCCATATATATAATGGAAATTCTTACAGGTAAGTGATAGTTATAGTTATAGTTAAGTTACAGTCAATCCAAAGAGAGTTATAGTTAAATTCAGTCAATCCAGATATAGTTACAAGTTATAGTTATAATCAAAAGATATTCATTATTAAAATTTAGATAGTTCATAGTTAACAGTTACACAGTTCAAGTTTTACTAAAAAATAGAAAAAGTTAACAATATAAGAATATAACGAAATATAAGTAAGGATTTTGTTAATAAAATATAAGTGTATCAAGTATAGTGAAAGTGTTGTTAGTCTTTCCAAAAAAAATATATTAAGAACAAAGAGGTAAGAAAATAGAGATTATCATATCTCATTTATTTAACTTAATATATAAACTAAAACAACCTGTAGTGTATGCATCGATTAGAGTATTGATGGCAATTGCTGTGAAACACAAGTTGAAGGTTCATCAGATGGATGCTGTTACTGCCTTTCTTCAGGGTGAACTTCATGAGGAAATTTATATGCAGCAACCTGAAAAATATAATGATAGAACCAAGCAAGGGTGCAGACTAAATCGGGCAATATACGGACTAAAACAAGCTGGTAGAGAATGGAACATGAAACTCGAAGCAGCACTCAATTCATTTGGTCTTGAGAAATCAAAAATGGACCCGTGTGTTTACTTCATCAAAGGTAATCACTTAATTTTGGCCATTTATGTTGATGATATACTTATTTTTTGGAAGGACGAAGCTCAATTGAAGAAAATAAAAGGGGCTTTGAGTACAGTGTTCAAGATGAAAGACATGGGACCGGCTAAAGAATGTGTTGGCATTCGCATAACTCAAGGCGAAGATAAAATTCAATTGGATCAATCTGCTGTAACATCCGGCATAAGTATGTTACTTGTCCCATGGAATACTTGGTGTACCCACTGTACGTTTCATTATGTGACAACATCAAATTAGATATTTTGTTTTTGATTTTTGTGTGTTGTCGTTTGTATTCCCCTCTTCATTGAGCAAATAAATTATTTTATTTAGTTGGTGAGTCGGTTGTAGCATTTGATACGGGATAAGACAAAAACAAAATCCAAATCAAAGAAGAAAATAAAATAAAATGTGGAATTGCAGTCGACCATTTTTGGACAACTTCAATTAAATAAAAAGGCAAAAAAAAAAAAAAATTAATAAACGCCGAAATTGAAGAGTAAATAGAAACGCAATCTACAAGGATCCAATTTTGTTATGAACATCATAATTATTACTTTAATAAAATTATTGTAATTATAAACTATAATCTTTATCAAGTCATAATTGATAAATAGTTTACACATATTGTTAGTGAATTGTGTTTAAAAAAAAAAGAAATTGTGATTTAAAACTAGACAACAATAAAAGTGAAACAATTTGTATAAAGAAAGAAGGAAATTTAACTCGGCTGAAAACCGCAACACGAAGATTGATTGTGCAGTTGGACACAATCGTGCTGAAAGATAAATTCAATAAATAATAAAAACATAAAAAAACCAGATCAGGAGTAATTTGGTGGTAGCAGAGGTCCGGCCGCGTTTCGGAGGTTCCTGAGTGCTCAAGGTCAACAGTTTGGTAGGCGGATATCATCTTGTATGCTGCGGAACTACGGTGTTGTATCGCAACAGGGTGGTTACGGGAAAAAGGAAATAATCTTATACATATATATATATATATATATTTTATTTTTATTATTTTTATATTTATTAACATATTTACGAGTTATTCAATTCAAATTAAATTTTTGAAATTGATTCAAATTTTGTTCCATTTACGAGTATAATCAAGTCTCTAACATTTTTCTTTTGTTTTTTTATAGTACATTCTGTTTTAGAGATATACGCGGATTACTAGTTCAGGTTGTTCCCTGGAAGCGCTTTCAACGGATCGCCTCAGCGAGTCGTCAGGTAAAGAATGGTGTTAGGACTTGAGTGTAATTTTGATTAAAGTTCTTATAATAAAAAAATTATGTCAATTCATTTTGTTAACCGTAATACATGAATTTTATTTCCGGAAGATGAGTTGCTAAGTTTATGAAGTTTGATGTAGATTGCAAGGTGGATTGGTGTGTCGGCGATGGAACGTATCAATTTTTTTTAATTTTTTTTTAGTGGCCAATCACTTGCTTGCGTAATCGATGAACACACCCCCACGACTAAAGTTACCTCTACCGCCTGAGCTCGGGATTAATATGGCCACGTGTTCATTTGGCAAGCAGGATAAAGAAAGTTCAGTTTATGCTAGCGGAAGGTCGTCTGTCACCTTCTGGCCTCCGTTACATAATGGCGCCCAAGCAACCGGTATTAAAAGAACTTGTTGAGTGAAGAGGTCAAGATTAATCGTGCTTTTTGGTGTTCCGATCAAGTGCTTGAATGTTTTCGCCGTGTGCTTGATGATATTCATGAATTTTGTCGTTGATACCAAAATTGTTCACGGATCTGGATGCTTTACGTTAATTTCATGTTCTAATATTTTCATTTTTTTTATTTTATTTTTTTTTCAGTACTGGAAATGTATTCGCGACTTTAGATGGTTTGAATGTAGGGTTCTATTTCCTTTCAACCAGCATTCCACTTATGTGTTGATATGTTGTGACATTGAAAGAAATGTTGATTTCCTACTTTTAGAGACCTTATGGAGTTTAGCGATGATTTTCTCGGTGCCTTTATATTTTTACTTTGTTACATTTGATCGTCCAAGTATTTTGTTGATCGACAAGTTACTAAACAAGTAAAAATTCGTATTTAATTCATTCCATTTACAACATAGTTCGCCGCACACTTGTCAAGCTTCGCAATCTACAGCAAACCATATTTACATTCAAATTTCTAATATTTAATTGAGTAATACGTATACTGAATATTGGTGTTGGTTAATTTATTAGTTTTATTAATATTCATTATTTGTCGTTAATATTTATTTATTCCATATAAAAAAAAAAATTATATTCTTAAGTGTTTTGTGTTTTGTCAGTCTGTGAATTTAAGTATTTAATTATTATTATATTTATTTTGAATTATTTAGTATAAAAAGGTTAATTCGAATTCTGTTATACTGTTTCTTTTCAAAAGAATAACCTCTAGCGAATACTGCATTTCGACCAGGCTCTAAGCTTCGCTGATTTTTTTTTCTTTTCATCCAATAACATATTATAATTACATACGTTAAATTTTAGTAACCAATTTTTTCATATTTATTCATCATGGATGCCAACCTTCTAAATCCAGATGAATTCGACATTGAATGTCTGACGCGGGGTATTACTGGGAAGTCGTTAACAAAATTAAACTCTTTAAAGGAAGCATTTGCAAATGAGCAAGTAAATTTATGTTTGAAACCATACCGGGCTCACCAAAGTGCACGTCAAAGGCCTATTCGTGAATTGAAGAAGTGTAGTATTAAAATAGACGAACATTCAGAATGGATTGCTAATGTTGATACTAACGAGTTACCGAATCAAAACGTCCTCCGTAAGGCTGAAGTACGAATGTTGCATGTCAACGGACGACTGGAGAGATTACTATACAGTACCAGGACTTACAAACAACAATGTCGAGACCTTCTTGTTACCAGTTCATTGATTTTATCCGTAGTACAAGGATGGATGCAAGGGAAAGATAATCTGGATGATAGCATAAATAAAATTAAGGAATCCAAAAGAGGAGACCAAGAGCAACTATCCACCTCAGAGGAGGAATCCGAACAGAAACTATCCGAACAACCAGCAGCAACTAAAGACCGAATCCTTCCGTCAACAATTATACGCACGACTTATAGCGATGAATATGACGATGATGAACCAAGTATTAGGGGAAACTTGGCTCACTCTTCTGCTACTGTGACATCTAAAGCTGGTCGTTCGAAGGCTCAACCGGTCAAACCCCTGCCATCTAAGGCTAACCACCTAAGCCAGTGGAAAGTTTCCTTTAGCGGAGCGCCAGAGGATTTGTCAGTAGAACGTTTTCTATTTCGCGTCAAACATTACGCTATGACTTATGAAGTTTCACCAGTGGAATTGGTAGATGAAATTGGAGTCCTGTTAACTGGTGCAGCATCCAATTGGTACTGGTGCCATATCGAAAGAAACCCTAACCTAAAGTGGCATCAACTGGAACGCGATTTCTTGGAACGATTACAAGATCGGAAATCTGATCATGATATCAGACGATCTATAGAATCCAGGAAACAGCGAGTAAAAGAATCCTTTCGTGATTTTTATAATGATATTTTAGCAATGTCGTTACAATTCCGTCATCCACTCGATGATTCGGAAATATTACACCTTTTGCGTCGAAACATGAGGATTGGTTTGCAAGTGGCACTGGCTGATAGAACTATTGATTCAATTCCAGAACTAGTACGTAGATGTCTGGCAATAGAAGATACGTGGAAACGGACTGGATATGATGCCGAAGCAATGTGCTCCCGCAGAACCATTCACGAATTTACGTGTGACAATGCTTATCCGTCATCACCAAGCGATTTCTCCGGTTCGGACACAAACGTCAGTGTAAACGCTATACAATTGGATAATAAGCAACGGTCAAATGTTAGAGGTTCTTTTCAACCAGTGACTAACATTTCTCGCAATTCTCAAGAAAATAATTTGCTCGTATGTTGGAATTGCGCGGATATAGGGCATACCTATAAATATTGTGGTCTGGATATTACCCATAGATTTTGTTTTGGATGCGGTAGGTCAGGGATATTTATGCGTAACTGTTTCAAGTGTTCGGGAAACAAATCGTCGAGGTATCGAAGCCCTGGGAATACGACGCCTCGTGGTTCGATGACTCCCAGAACCAACATGGAGGACCAAGCGTCGAATACCGATCCCGAGCTAAACTCGCGCCCTCTAGGCCTGTTGAAAAAATAGACCCAAACAAGTGCGTACCTTACCCTGCTTTATCTAATACCCACCTGACTGGTCCACTTATCGATTCAAATTGTGAATCAACAATTTTTCATTGTTCAGATCAGACCCCTCAAACCTTTAGTATGAAATGTCGAAATCGTTCACGCCTGTATTGGCAAAATAAAACCATTTTACGCAAAATTATCTCGGAAACATGTTTTTCCAGTCTTTCTAATGACACGGTGGATCCACGACCGTACGCCAACATAACAATTGATGGGAAACCTTATTGTGGGTTACTTGATAGTGGTGCCACAATTACGGCGTTAGGGTCTGGAAGTGAAATGTTTCTAAAGGATCCAAGGTATAAGGTTCATTATATGCCTGCGACTGTTAACACAGCATCTGGTAAATCAGAGAAAGTTGTTGGTCATATCTATGCTTTGGTAAAATACAATAAGTTTGAAAAATTGATGAGAATTCACATTGTTCCTACTCTGCAACAAAAGCTCTACTTGGGAATAGACTTTTGGAAAGCTTTCAACATCCAAATTACACCAATGTCAATTTCTGAGTTAGCAGATGGGGATGATCTTAAAGTAAAGGCTGATAATTGTTTGAAACATGACCTTACTTTTGAACAATCAGAAATGCTATCTAGGGCAATTAAGAGGTTTCCGTCTTTTGAAGAGCTTGGTCTTGGTCGCACACATTTATTGTCCCATCACATCGATGTTGGAAATGCAGCACCGGTGAAACAACGGCATTACCCTGTATCTCCTGCTGTCCAGATATCTCTTTACGAAGAGTTGGACAGAATGTTAGCCCTCGGCGTTATTGAGGAATCCACTAGCGCATGGAGTTCCCCGGTAACATTAGTCCGAAAGTCAAATGGAAAAGTCCGAATGTGCCTAGATGCCCGTAGACTGAATGAAGTGACGATCCGGGACGCCTACCCACTGCCTATCATCGAGGGGCTCTTGAGTCGGTTGGATCGAACCAGGTTCATCTCGAGCATCGACTTGAAAGATGCCTTTTGGCAGATCCCGCTGGCTCTGGAGTCCCGCGATAAGACGGCGTTTACGGTTCCTGGTCGACCTTTATACCAGTTTTCGGTCATGCCGTTCGGGCTTTGTAACGCGCCGCAAACGATGTGTAGGCTAATGCACCGGGTGATACCACACCAGCTCCATGAGCAGGTGTTTGTTTATTTGGACGACCTCCTCATTACGTCCGGAAATTTTGATGAACATATCAACTTGCTTCATCAAGTAGCCTCTCTTCTTCAAAAAGCCGGGTTAACTGTGAACTTAGAAAAGAGTAAGTTCCTGTTGAAGGAGATACGTTATCTAGGGTACGTGGTTGGCGACGGTTGTCTTCGAGTAAACCCAGATAAAGTAAAAGCCATTATGGATTTTCCGGTTCCAAACACAGTGAAAAAGGTTCGGCAATTCTTAGGATTGTCCGGTTGGTATCGGAGGTTCATCCCTTCATATGCCACTTTGGCAGCTCCGATATCTGATTTGCTGAGAAAAGGTAAAAAATTTCTTTGGAACGAGAAAAGCCAAGAAGCCTTTGAAAATTTGAAGCTTGCTCTAACTACAGCTCCAGTTCTAACGCACCCGAACTTTGACCAGCCTTTCTACATCCAATGCGATGCAAGTACCACTGGCATTGGAAGCGTGCTCTTTCAGATTCGGGATGATGGTGGCGAGCACCCTATCGCATATAGGTCACAGAAGCTTAACGCAGCACAGCGGAACTACTCCATAACCGAACTGGAGTGTCTGGCCGCTGTGCTCAGCGTAAAAAAGTTTCGGGCATATGTCGAGGGGTACCCGTTTACCATCATCACCGACCATGCGAGTCTTAAATGGCTCATGGGCCAAAAAGATCTTTCTGGAAGACTCGCTAGATGGTCTCTAAAATTACAAGCCTTCAAATTCGACATCCAACATCGCAAAGGTACCCAGAATATTGTTCCAGATGCGTTATCAAGAGCTTTCGTGGACAGTATACGATCACCTTCGGAGGGTCCGATTTTGCATGTCGATCTCGATGATCCAAAATTTCAGGATGCTGACTATTTGCAGTTGGTCACCGCCGTGGAAAACTCCCCGGAGCAGTATGTCAATCTTCGAGTGTCAAATAACAAAATTTACGCGAATCCCTCGAATCGCTCTGACAATATGCTCACTGATGTTCCTGTATGGAAACTTTATATACCTCGTCCTTTGACTAATGATCTTATTTTTTTAGCTCACGATCCTCCGTCATCCTCGCACCTCGGAAGCGCTAAAACGCTGGAAAGATTGCAAAGACTTTATTTTTGGCCGGGAATGGCTACTCAGGTCCAGAACTATGTGCGGAATTGTAAGGTGTGTAAGCAAACCAAGGCTCCGAATCGAGCTCTACAACCACCAATGGGACAGCAAATCCTTGCTGTACGGCCAATGCAACGACTGTATATGGACTTTTTAGGGCCATACCCAAGGACAAAAAACGGACATGCCTACCTGCTGATCGTTTTAGATCTGTACACCAAGTACATTTTTGTGAAAGCATTAAGAAGTGCACTCGCAACAGACGTATGTAAGTTTCTTGAAGAAGAAATATTTACCGTTTTCTCTGTTCCTGAGTCCATAACCTCCGATAATGCTACGCAATTCAACGCGTTATGCTTAAAAGGTCTGTTAAATAGATATGGCGTAAACCATATTCTGACACCAAAATATTCCCCCCAGTGTAACGCATCAGAGCGGGTAAATCGTTCAATACTTTGTGCCATACGCGCATATATCAAAGAAGATCATCGGACGTGGGACAGTCACCTACACGAAATTGTATCAGCGTTACGTAATGTAAAACATGAGTCTACCCAATACTCTCCGCACTTCTTGATGTTTGGGCAACACTTGATATCTCATGGGAACGATTACCAATTGTTGCGTGACTTAAATTTGGTATCTCACGGAGAATTTAGCGTTGAATCCAAACAGAATCGTCTGAGTTTGTGTCAGCAAAGGGTTTTGTCAAAACTCGAGGAGGCACAAAAGCGAAGTGCACAGGTATACAACCTGAGGAGCCGAAATCGTGAAATATCTGAGGGTCAAGCAGTGCTAGTCCGAAACTTTTCTCAAAGTGACGCTGCCAAGAAATATTCAGCAAAATTAGCACCAAAATTTTTGGAAGCTAAAGTATTACGCAAGATCGGAAATGTCGCATATGAGCTGTGCCGCCCAGATGGCAAAAATATCGGAATTTATCATGCCAAGGATATACGAACCTGACAAAAACACTAATAATCCCATATACATAAGTTTATTAAGTTTATCATCATAATATAGGCCCGGCTTATGAGACCTCAGTGGTCGATGGGTACGTTCCCACGAATGTAACATCCGGCATAAGTATGTTACTTGTCCCATGGAATACTTGGTGTACCCACTGTACGTTTCATTATGTGACAACATCAAATTAGATATTTTGTTTTTGATTTTTGTGTGTTGTCGTTTGTATTCCCTTCATTGAGCAAATAAATTATTTTATTTAGTTGGTGAGTCGGTTGTAGCATTTGATACGGGATAAGACAAAAACAAAATCCAAATCAAAGAAGAAAATAAAATAAAATGTGGAATTGCAGTCGACCATTTTTGGACAACTTCAATTAAATAAAAAGGCAAAAAAAAAAAAAAATTAATAAACGCCGAAATTGAAGAGTAAATAGAAACGCAATCTACAAGGATCCAATTTTGTTATGAACATCATAATTATTACTTTAATAAAATTATTGTAATTATAAACTATAATCTTTATCAAGTCATAATTGATAAATAGTTTACACATATTGTTAGTGAATTGTGTTTAAAAAAAAAAGAAATTGTGATTTAAAACTAGACAACAATAAAAGTGAAACAATTTGTATAAAGAAAGAAGGAAATTTAACTCGGCTGAAAACCGCAACACGAAGATTGATTGTGCAGTTGGACACAATCGTGCTGAAAGATAAATTCAATAAATAATAAAAACATAAAAAAACCAGATCAGGAGTAATTTGGTGGTAGCAGAGGTCCGGCCGCGTTTCGGAGGTTCCTGAGTGCTCAAGGTCAACAGTTTGGTAGGCGGATATCATCTTGTATGCTGCGGAACTACGGTGTTGTATCGCAACAGGGTGGTTACGGGAAAAAGGAAATAATCTTATACATATATATATATATATATATTTTATTTTTATTATTTTTATATTTATTAACATATTTACGAGTTATTCAATTCAAATTAAATTTTTGAAATTGATTCAAATTTTGCTCCATTTACGAGTATAATCAAGTCTCTAACATTTTTCTTTTGTTTTTTTATAGTACATTCTGTTTTAGAGATATACGCGGATTACTAGTTCAGGTTGTTCCCTGGAAGCGCTTTCAACGGATCGCCTCAGCGAGTCGTCAGGTAAAGAATGGTGTTAGGACTTGAGTGTAATTTTGATTAAAGTTCTTATAATAAAAAAATTATGTCAATTCATTTTGTTAACCGTAATACATGAATTTTATTTCCGGAAGATGAGTTGCTAAGTTTATGAAGTTTGATGTAGATTGCAAGGTGGATTGGTGTGTCGGCGATGGAACGTATCAATTTTTTTTAATTTTTTTTTAGTGGCCAATCACTTGCTTGCGTAATCGATGAATACACCCCCACGACTAAAGTTACCTCTACCGCCTGAGCTCGGGATTAATATGGCCACGTGTTCATTTGGCAAGCAGGATAAAGAAAGTTCAGTTTATGCTAGCGGAAGGTCGTCTGTCACCTTCTGGCCTCCGTTACACTGCGTATGCTGAGGAAATATTGAAACGTTTTGGCATGCAAGAATGCAAACCGATTTCGACACCGGCGGATCCAAATCAAAAATTGTCATTAAATATGCCGATGAGTAAAATTAATGGCGAGGAAGTCAAAAATGTGCCATATCAGGAGGCTATGGGCTCATTGCTCTATTTAGTTCAAGGCACTCGTCCAGATTTGGCATTTGCGGTTATTGATGTCAGCCGATTTAATACAAATCATAGTTTGGCTCATTGGAAGGCAGTCAAAAGAATTTTTCGATATTTAAAAGGCACCATCGATTACAAGTTAACATTCACAAACGAAAGTGATAGTGAATTGGTTGGTTATTCAGATTCGGACTGGGGATCCGACATCGATAAACGGCGATCGTGCACAGGCTACGAGTATGTATTTAAGATGTGCAATGGGGTAATAACGTGGAGTAGCAAAAGACAACCAACGGTTGCTTTATCAAGCACAGAGGCCGAATATATGGCATTGGCTTCGACGGTCCAGGAAGTAATTTGGTTGAAACAATTTTGTTCAGATTTTCTTGATGAAATCAATACTGCGACAACGATTTTCTGTGACAACCAGGAAGGAAGCAATTAAATTAGCCGAATCAGAAGGGTTCAGACAACGTTCTAAGCATATCGATATCAAGTATCATTTTTTACGTGAAAAAGTTAAGGATTCAACCATTAACATCAAGTATACTTCGACTGACGAAATGGTTGCTGATGGTTTAACGAAGGCAATCACCAAAGACAAGCAAGTTTTTTGCAATAAACTCATGAATTTGCAATAAGATGTGATTTATGTTTGATCTAATTTAGATAAATCAAGTAAAATCTGTTTATTTTTTTTAAAGTTTAATTTACTGGATATTGTTAAATTATTGTAATATTTTTAATTGGTTAAAATTTAAAATTTCTTTAAGATTTCAATTAACGATAGTTTGTTAAAATAATTTGAATAGTTTTTGAATTTGAGAATTTTAAAGTGAGGGTGTTAAAAAAACAACTCTGATAATTCATTCTGATGTAATAGCAGGCAACGCTGCATTATTATTTAGACATTTGTTTGTGGTGATTAAAATACATTCATTCGAGTGAAATATGGTATATAAAAGATAAAAGTCGTGTTTTATAATTTCAACAAGGACAAAGGAAACTCCCGTTCCATAGGACTCCCAAGGCAGAAAAAAACATAATGAAAATTTTTGTAATCCAATTTCAAGAATGCCATTTTAGATAGAGTTTTCGTAAAACTTTGACACTAACTCGGATTACGAAAACTTTCGTAATGGTTAAATAATAGTATCCTAGTCAATGAGGTCTTTAATTATTATAAATTACTCAAAAACAAATCCTTAATAAGCTTTTATCAGTAAGGCAGAAACTGCCTCAATAATTTATAGAGGATAGTCGAGTATGCGCTTTCATTTTTTGTTTATTAATAAGAATTTTTTTCTAACCCTCATAAATTATCAATTCGCAGATATTCGCAAATTCAAGTTAGCCATTCTATAAAGAATTTAGAAGCCTTGAATACGAGGCGGTTGAAATTTATGTACGACAAATCTTTGTCCAAAATTAATTGGTTTAAGCTTAAGATTTTTTGTTGTAAAAACTTATTTGTTCCTCCTTGTGCGACCAAAGTTACACCCGATATGTGTATTGATTATTTTGTCATGTTATTTTCTACAACCATAGTAACTCGGCAAAAAACGCGGCTGGTTGCCGCACAGAAATTTCAACAGTCTCACATTCAATGTTCCTAAAGTCTCTACAAAATGGGTAATTTGAATTTGCGAATAAAAAATTAGGAATTTTCGTTGACAGTCTTAAAATTAACCTTTTTTGTATCGTTTAGAAAGTTTTTGTTTGACTTTAAAAGAAGTCATAAAACATAAAAATAAAAACGAACTACAGCGTCGGAAAATAGACCAAATTCCCTTCAATTAAAAAGAAACAAAAACAAATTTAATCTGACGTTTGACCAAGATACAAGCGTTTAAAAACAGGGTAATTTTTTGGAAACAATTTCTGTTGCGTTTTATTTTGGCACAGTGTATGTATAAAACAAATGTCAGAAGATATTGAACTGCATGGTGTTTTGAATGTAGCAGGGGAGTCCCTGCATGCAGCTGCGTTAGATTAAGTGAAGGCCGCAGACCTCGCGTTAATTGTTGAGCACTTTTTAATATTTCTTTTGTTGCCACAATTTTCAGTTTACTATCTAATCAAAAATTTAATATAAATCCAGATCATTAGAACGGCCTAGATCTGTCCTAACCGCGTGCATAAAAATAATCGATTATTATTTTTAATATAATACACGGGCAGAAAAATTTCTTTACCGATCCATAGTTAACCCTGTAAGGGGGCATCCATAAATTACGTAACGCCAAATTTTAGCTTCGGACCCCTCGCCCCCCCCTTGTGACACATCTGTAATAAAGTCTCAGACCCCTCCCCCACAATAATTACGTAATAAAATTTTTAAACTATAAATTCATATTTCGTCAATTTAAAAAATTTAAATTGTTAAATACATATTACCATTCCATATACTCCTATATAAATCTTCAATCCCTCATTTGTCTGCAGGAGTGGTAGTGGTGGGGGTAAAAACTGTGTCGGCATAACGCTAAACAAACTGCTCCGCAGTGGGATGCAGGGATGCAGCACTTTAGATTCTCACATTTGATGGTTTGCAAACAATTTTGAGTTGTTCGCAAGTCCCTCGCAATCCATTCGTTGATCATGGTTCTATATCATTACTATTAATTTCGGAATTTTCTGGGTGAATATATTCGGCGATTATTGGAAATCCATCGATAACAACATTATTCCACACTGAGACCAAAGTTTTACCAGCATGGGCGAAATTCTTCTTTTCGATGACAATATCAACTGTTTGTAATTTGCTGCAACAAAGATTGCATCGAGATTGTATTTCCGGAAGTGAAGTATTGCTGTTTGTATAACTTTACGGTAGCGAGGGTTTTCATCTGGCCCCCCATCAACTGTGATAATCGCGACCGGCTTTACAGTACCATCGAACTTTGTGATATCGTCAAATTCTGGAAGCGTTAAAATTCGATCGAAGTCCAATGCATGAGAATATGCTGTAGACGAAGAATATTTTCCCGATCTAATGGCTATATATGTTGGGCCTGAGTATTGCACGGCCTCTTTTCTTCCATACATCCCACTTTGTATTACTATTTCAGCATAAACGGACGGAATAAGTTTATGTCTCTCTGCGGCTACCCAATCATGGTCGGGTAATGACATTTTGTACTCAATATGCATCAGAATTGGTGCTTGTTTGTTTCCAGCTGCAAGACCTAACACGACTCTGGCCTTGTCGTCTTGGCTCAGAAAGCAAACTTATTTTGGCCCAAGTACCGACGCTAGCTCTTTTAACGCATTAATTGTCGCCGTGCAGAATTTAAAATCATAATGTTTTTTATGGACGTCATTCTCCGCTCTTATGAGTTTGACTAGCACGGTTTTGATATGACGTTTACCCTCGGTTGTATTTAAGCGTCTTGGCAAGAGTCTAAGATACGTTGCACTAGCGCAAGACGAGCTCGATCTGACACAACTTTCCTGGCTTCTGGATTCATATCGATCACGGTTTTAATTTTTCGTTTTGAACTTTCTCTGTATATTAGCTGTCGTTTTTGTTATTCTTTTTGTTTTTTAGCTCAGCTTCCAATACAAATTTCCTTCTTTTCAATTCTAACAGTTGTGTCTCATTTTCATCCGTGTTTAGACCAGTATATAAATTTTGGTCCCAAATTTCCTCACTGCCTCATGAGAATTTTGTATACGTACAAGGAGTATAAGATACATTTTGTTATTGTGTTCTGTCATTTTCGTTGTTTGTATTAGTGTATCGTTTTGTGACGGTAAGTATCAAAAATAAGCCAATCGGTTGAAATCAGTTGAAATCGGGAAAATTTTTTGATGCTTATGCTCACGTGTGAGAATATTTCACTTGCTATGAAGCAGGAGAATTAACAATACATACTGTGTTGTTCGTTGTAAATATTTTTTGAATATTCTACTTTTAGTAAAGTTCTATTATTGTATAATAAAAAAATGTATTTCTTTAGTTTTAACTTAACATGTTTGTTTATTAATTTTTTAGATTTCGTGTTGCAAAAGCAGATTAATTTTTTATTAAAAACTTAATTAAATCAATCAAATATTGTGTAAGTACAGTTTACATTATGTAAAGGTTACTAAAAAATACTTACACTGAAATACATTCAAAATACATAATGTAAACTGTACTTTCACAATATTTGATTGATTTAAGTCATTTTAATATTAAAGCCATCAAAAAATTCTGTTGAAAATTTGATAAATTTAAACAAATCGAGAGTAATCGCAATTTGTTTTAACAAGCTGTATTTGAAATTGATAATGATGTTTTACGAAACCTTTTTTAAGTACAGCGTCACATACATATGTATGTACCTATTATTAAAACTCTTTTTTCTTATTCCTTTATTTTCTGTTTAACTTGGTAACTACTACATGCATTTTATACATTTTTCCAATACCATATGGAACGTAAACAAAATCATATGGGATTTTCAAATTCATTATTTTACATCGTCTTTATTATCAATTTAAACGAATTTTTTTTTTTATAAATATAAATAATTTGAAATTAAATATATCGAATTGCAGGTTGTACATAATTTTAATTGAAATTAATAAAATTTTAATACACAATTTTGCATTTTAGTCAATTGATTTTTATTTTCAAACATCGTCATCTTCGTGTCCCTTTAAAAATTTCATTTGTATAGGAAACCCTAATCTCAACAAAGAACACAAAATAACTACATATACGAAAAACTAAAAAGAGCATGAAGAGCATGAATAGTTAAAGAGCATTCGAACACACACACAATAACTAATACCATTACGATCCGGTAATTCTCGCCTCACCGACTCATGAGACGACCAAAATTTATGTCCAGTTCTTTTTTTTTCGTTAACAAATCCGATATTAACGTGTTAGTATTGGATAGATCTGTTTCTAATTTTTCTTGAGCTGGTCTGGCTTGCATCTTCGATTGGCCTAGCGTTGAAGAAACGGCCGAGACGTTTATATTGTCGCTGGCAGTATCAGGTAATGAAGGCAAGATTTTGGAAATTGTTGCCGCTGGAGATGAAGATGAAACGGATGAATTAGTAGCTGAACTTACTGTCGATAATGGTGTACAAGCATTGCTCCAATATACCAAAAGCGAGTCCTTTTGACGCGTCGCTTTAGTTTTAAGAGCAACAACACGATCATTTATATTTTTTCCAGTTCTGGGTTGCATTTCAATTGATTCCACAATTCAGTTACTACTACTTGGCGTTATCTTTTGCTTTTGGAACTGTTTGCACTAAAAAATGTATCAAACAATGCCTTGTATAAATCGGCATTTAATTTAGATTGATTCATAATTATAAAAATCATAAAACATCATTACAACTAATTTAAATTCTAATAAAACTTTAATTTAGAACTTAATTTTTTATTATTTTTAACATTATAAATTTAAAAAAAAATATTTATTTATTATTTATAATTAAATAAACGATTTAATCACTTTTAACGAAATTTATTTGTAGATTCGAATGGAAGATTGGAATACGATTACCAAAATATGGTTGTCACGGTGATTTTTGTTTATTCCTTTCATTTTTATTTGTTCGTTTTTCGATGTTTCGTTCTATTGCCATTTTCTTTCGAATATTAAATGGTAGATGGAGTAGCGACTATCTAGCTGAATAAATTACTATAAAAAATATATTTTACAGTTAAATTAAAATTCGCTAAGTAACACAACCTTAAACCCCTCTGCTGATTAACAGAAAATCAGATACGAATATTTATCTATGCCGTGAAATAGGTTTGCTAATATTAACTAAACGACAAACTATTGTAAATAATAATTGAAATTATTGAATTCTCGAATAAAACATTATTTCGCTCTAACATCGCAATATTTTAAGCGCTGTAACAACATAATCGAGATTACAGACAAAATCCATCAATTTTTTGATGATTATGTACTTTAATCTATAATTGAAACATAATAAACTTAATCTCCGTCGTTCGGACTATAAGTAAATCTAGATTTGCTAGTTAATCGAGATCACTAATCCGTAGTCTGAACAAAGGATTATATTTTCTTTTTTTTTGGCCTAAACTAAAGATCTATTTACTTAAAAAATTCTCATTTATAAAAACAGTTTTTTGCCCTATTTTCGGTTGTTTCAACCGTTTTCAAGGCAACAAAATTTACTAAAAAATAACCAATTGTGTACATATAAATGAATATTTCGTCTGTATTTCTCATTGTCAACAAAATAAATTATAAATTCCATTTCTAAATTAAACAATTAATGTTGGCAAGGTTCGTTCTCCAAACCCAATATAGAATAACTTATTGACATTTTAAACCAAAAATGTAATGTAATTTAAATACTGAGCAAACGGCAGCCGTCTATCTGCATTGGGTTTCTCAGGCCCGTCAAAGAGGCTTGAAATGATTCAATGGATACTTATACATAAAGGATTTCACATAATACTTTTGTGAGTTGAGCGTGAACCTTTCCGTTTTTTATTTATTAACTTGTCTTTAAAAGACTAAAAGTTAGTGTCGGTAAAAAATATACCGCGCTAAATAGTATCAAAATACTTGCTACTAAAACCAATGACTAAGACAATGTTACGCTTCGTTGGATGGCGTACATGTCAAATATTTGTATGGGTAAGCACCGAAGAGGGAGAATTAACGCACCACTGTGCATATTTTTTTCGGTGGTTTGTATATCCGAACTTAGATGGTGTTGTGTAAAGGCAAGTATAAAGAAGCCGTTCGAAAAAGAAAAAATTGTTTCCTTCGGTCATCTGGCATCAAGATCCCACTGAAAGAAAAAATATTCATACAATAGAAGTCAGAGATAATAACTTGGACAATAAAATCAAAATACAACTAAAATGTATGTTAAACAATGTTTTACCACTCTTTGGGTCTATTGGGAATTAACCAATCATCGAGACAAATATAAGAGCAGAAACCAAAACCACAACTACGGAGCCCACAAAATCATATCCATACCCCATCAATATGAGGGCCGAGGTGGATGAACAGATTAAGAAACTTCCTAACGTTGGCCTTACGCCGTCAAAATATCCTTATAATTCACCAATTTGGATTGTGGAAAAAAACATTGATGCTCTAGGAGTCAAAAAATACCGGATGGTTGTAGATTTTAAATGACTAAATGCCGTTACCATATTGGACTCTTATCCAATACTAGATATAACAAATACTATTGCTAATCTTGGCAACTCCAAATATTTTACAACCATAGATTGGACATCAGGATTCCATAATATAAAAATGAAAGAAAGCGATATATCAAAGAGAGCATTTTCCACACTGGTAGAGACGTGTGGAGTTGCTAGCCTCCCATCGGGCGCGTCCCCAGATGGCGGATATGGTAAACTCTAACCACCTAAGGGTGGTTCCCTGAAAATAATAATCAATATGGCGGACCCGCAGGGAAACGGATACCCAGTGCCAGCGACTTTGAGGGGTGAGCAAGCGGGCTCCCAGTCGTCGATATCCAATGACCGCAATACTTCAGAGGTAATGTATTCTGAAACTCCATTTCGAAGAAGTTCCATAATGCCATGATAACCAACACCCTCAACAAGAAGTGTTGAGTTAGTAAATGGAGAACTCCGTAGACAACTGTGTAAGATTGAAAAAGTTACATCGAAGTTAAATATCTTAAGTCAGAAAATGAGAAACTGAAATATTCCTTACAAGCAAAGGGACCGGACGATGATAATACAAAATTTTTCTTGAATGAAAATTCAGTTTTTCACTGCATCCTTTTCATAATCAACGCATAAAATCGCGCTAGTGAAGTAAACCCACAGAAAAAAGTAAAATAAAAATAAAGATACAGAAGGAAAATGAAAACGATTACATCTAATTTATTTTTGTGTATTTTTTCAACCTTTTCCCTTTAATTTATGTGCTTAAAGTGTGCTTCACACTAAATGTTAGAAGTGGTTAGTTAGTCCAAAGCTTACCTAAATATACCTAAATAAATATTATAAATTTCAGTTATTAAACTACTACCTAAGTGACAAAGATACCATGCTTCTAAATGTGGAATTTGAAAAGCAAGAGAAAATCACCCAATTCCTATATACGATTCGTTGAATTTTTCGAAAAGCCTCAAAAGTGCTTTACCAAAATTAAAGGAATTTTCATTGTCGAAAACGAATAGTGATGTGATTGAAGCAATTTCATTTTTCACAACCAGATATTTGTTTGGCATCGAGGGCACTGAGATCGGAATAATTAAATCATTGAGTTTAGTGTGGTCGAGTGATAAAGAAAAACACGATTCTGTCACAAATGCCTACTTTCGAATATTTTTCTCGACCGATAAAGAGGGCAGATCTCATACTCTTAAGGTAGTTGAGAACTTGACAAATTTCTTTAATTTTTTAACAAAATGTTTTTACAAGGCTTTTGGAATTTTAATAAGGCATTGGATCGAAAGTGGGGTAATTGAAAATATGATAATTCAAGTTTTGTTTGAAAAATTCACGATGAAAATTGAACGTACAACAGAAGATGTAGCAAGAAAAGCTTTACAAATACTCGTATTGTATTAGCATCACGGTAAATATAAATTTAATTAAGACTTTAGTTTTTGAAAATCTGAATTCATCTTTAATTTCAGCGCATCAAATTCATCAAAGTCGCCCAGGCGAATATACCAATTCTTCAGGATTATGGTCTTCTTGAATTTGGAATGAAAGATCTTATAGTTTATTCATCCGTACTAACGTTGTTACTAGATTTAGTACACGACAAAGACGATTCCAAATTTCCAGATGAGTCCAAACGATCAACTCGTTCAAACTATTAAAATAACTTATGTACGACTATATTTTGGAGCGGAAAATTTTAAAAATGTTGTTCCCATTATTATATGAAATTTTACAAAAGATCGAGAAAAAATCGGTTGCATGATTGACCGAGGACGAGAAGAATAATAATGTTGGCGGCGAAAATTTGAAGCTCTCCGCTTGGTTGATGGCACCGATATATTTAATAAATATATAAATATACATATGTATATTATTTAATTATTTTATTTAAATTTGAGCTGGAGTAAAAGAAATGCGACTAACGACATTAATAAATTCATTATATCACAGCAATTCCTTAATTGCGTGTTTTTTCTTTTGTTTGTTGTACCAAAACCATACATCTTAGATAATTTCTTTATAATGTAAGTAAGGGGATTATTTGTGAATATGTGGAACACTATTAAATAAATTCAGGAATGCCACAAAAATATCCGGGTATAATTACATAAATTATATGATGACCAAAGGGGAAATTCAAGAGCTCGCGCTGTATGCTCGCTGAGGCTCAATTACCGGATGGATTTTGTCGAACACGAAATGATTCAGCGCTAGAAAGCTTGATTTGAGCAAAATACGAACATTAAAAAAAAAGTAAAAGTTTTATTAATCAATTTATGATTTGAAAAGCATAACATACTTTACCAAATAAAATAAAACATTAAATAAATTAACTAAATACGTTAGTTTAAATTACGTGTAAATACTTAGTTTCCCATTTAACAGAATTATTGCATTGTTAAAATATTTTCAAAATTGAAAAAAACGATGTGTAGCCAACTTCATAATATAAAAAAAAAAATTTTGTTTTTACAAAACAAGTTCTTACGTCATTGATTTCGTTTTTATAAGTTTATAGAAAAAGTAAATTTCTACAATTTTATTTTAATTATATTAATCAAATTACTAAATTTAAGTTATTTGTTTTAAAATATGTTATACTCAAAGGTTTGATTTAAATATAAACCTAAAAATATTTTCTGTTACGAGTATTTTTCATTCATAAAATTTTAATCAAAAATGTTCAATTTTACATGGGTTCTTATGGGGGGAAATCGTAAAATGTATCCCCCTTAAATTAAGCTTCTTTTAAAATTGGTCTGAACCTGACGGCTTGTATATTTAGGTAAGCTTTGGTTAGTCAGTCAATCAGTTAGTAGAACTTTACTTTTTTTATTATTGTTGTATTTGCATGTATACATTTATATACATCTGTTCGGTACTAAACAATTTTACTTTCTTTACTTTTGGCCGTTGATTGTAACTAATCGTGCGAGATACGCTTAAGTTAAAAGCAAAAAAAAAATTAAATAATTTATGCTAAATCGTGTGTTAATTTTTCAGTTGTATTTTTTTTTAATTACTGATTTGTTTTCGGTTCTAATTATTTTCAATTGAAATTTTTAAGTAATTTTTTTTTTTCGTGTTATATGTGAATATTATGTACATGTGCAATAAATAACAAACAATAAATATAAAAGGTGCAATACCTATAACAAGTGAAAAAATTTTAATTTCTACAAAATTTGTACATGTCGTCCGTGTATTTAGTATTTATAAATGAAAATTTCTAATGAAAGTTTAAAATGTTTAAGATATGTAAGGATTGTGTTGGTGCGATATACAAGATGATGAAATGATTGAGGAAAAGATTTTCATTCAGAAAAATTAAATAAAATCAGCAACAACAACAAGAAGAAAATTATTATTATTTTTTTTTATTTGTTATTGATAGTTTGTGGGGTACCGAATTAAAAAATGCTGAACCAAGGAAGTTCTTTAAAAATGAATTAAAAAAGTTGATTTTTGTATGAACAGCTGCGACTTATATTAATTCTTTTTTTTTGTTTTAAATTATGAATTAAAAAAAGCGATATAGGAGAAAAAGTAAACTCAAAAATGAATTAAAAAAGGCTTATTTTGAAAACGAGATATTTTAATATGTTTTTAATAATTAATAATTAATAATTATCCATTAACCCATAAAAAAAATGTTACAATTTGGCAACATAATTTTTTTCTTTCTTTGTTGTCGTGTTTTATGTGATGTAATCCTTCGAGTCAAGTTTTGACTAAATTCCGGTTTTCGGGGGGAAAATATTTTATTTACCATGAAAATCTAACAATTTTCCACTAAATTCTAGAGAATCTCATTTGTATTTCGTTTAATACGACAAAATCTTGCAGGAAAAATGAAAAAACAAAAAGGTTACAGTCTTCCAATTAATAGCAAAAAATACTAATAATAATTTTTTCCACAATACATCCATTAATCAGTGATTATACACATCAAAAAAGATCTTTACTAAAAATTAGGTTAAGAAAAGTCTATGTAGTTCAATTTATCTTATCGTCGATGAAGATGCATTAGTCAACAGAAGAAATCAACAGAAGTTTCAGTCGTAATGCATTAAATGCAATAAATTATCATAAGATCCCCAACAATTTCTGTGAGCTGAAAACTATTGAGGTAAAACGGTTTAATTTTTTTTAAAATGGCATTTTTGCTCTTGCTGGAATCAGCTAGTTCATCGTCAAAGTAGATTTTGAACGATATTACTTAAGCATCAGTAAGCATTATTAGTCCAGTGTTTGACGGTAAACATAGGTTATTACCTCAGAATTTTTACGGACAAAACCGATTGACGTGAAATTTGGACAGTAAGTAGGGAATGTCTCAAGGAACAAAACGTACAATAGTGCTGATGTGTGTTTTTACCCTTGGGTGTAGGTGCCACTCCTTGTCGGGGGCGAATATTAGTACACTCAAAATAACCACAGAAATCGATAGAGGGATTAATTGTAAACAAAAAATATTTTATTAAGTTATTCGATAAATCAATATTTTCCGAGTTATTCGCGATTGAAAATATTGATTTATCATCTAAAAATATGCAGGTTTGAAAACCATTTTGCCGGGAATTTCAAAGACTAAAAGGCTTGATGAACTTCCTTGAACCCTTTGTTTTCGAGATTTTTGAGTTTCAAGGGCTTGCGGAATGTAGTCCTAGAATTTTCATTCTAGAAAAATAAAAAATAAAGCAACATTTTTTGCGAAAAAACCTAAATTTTTGTACGTATTTTCATTAGTTTTTGAGTTATTGTGAAAAAAGGATTTTTTTTTCCAAAAATTTCAAAAACTCTTTCAAAATTGAATCAAACTTTTTTTCAAATCTAGGCATTCGAAACCGTTCAAACTTCTAGAACATATTACTAGGACCTAAATAAAGTACCTCGTAAATGAATTACGTATAATTTCAATTCTTGCGGTTAAGCCATTGGTTTCATTTAAGATTTTTTGTTCGAAAAACAGTCACCTTCAACGACCCACAACTCGGTTCGTATTGTTCGTACCACCCCAGAAAAGCACACATCGGCACTATATAACTTTTGTTCCTTGAGCCATTCCCCACTTACTGTACAAATTTCACGTCAATCGGTTTTGTTCGTAAGAATTCTGAGCGAAAAACCGTGAAACACTGGACTATATTGCGACTTGCTAAAGGGTTGGTGAAAAAATTCGGAAACCATTCCTCCCTTGCTTCGACGTTAATCGATAATTGTGAAGGTTTTCCAAAAACGTTCCAAAAATAATATATGCTCTGTCATGTATTGGTGCGACAATCAAAAAACTCATTGATGAACGTTCAATTTAAAAAGATTTCCTTGTTAATGAAAAGTTCAATGACCATCGGTCTAATAATGATTTCCTGTTGGGCTATGCAATTCCCAAGAATGAAACATCTCATACCGTTAGAACCGAATTAGTGCTAAGTAGTGCTCATTGGAAAAAATTAGTGCTAGGCCAGTATGTAGATTCCAGTTTTGTGAAATGAATTGGATTGGAACGGAATTTTTATTTTTCTCACATTTTGTTTTCTCGCTAAATAATTTCGTTCTAAAAATTTGTATTCTAGTTCTCTTTGCGGGATTTACTTTTACTATTATCTAGTAAACATGTCAAAAATTGAAATAATTTGTCTTTTTATTCAAAGTTTTTCTTGATTTGTCGACGAGCTCATGCATTCGAAGTGATCATTTGTCGCTTTGAAAAATAATAAATGAGTTTTACTTTGGCAAGTAAGATTTCGAAATAATAAAAAAGCTTTCAACAAAACTATATGATCCCGTTCAACAATTTCATTTAACTGAACAAAGAAGAACAAGTAAAAGGTCGGCGGACTAAACTCCTATACCTTTAAGGCGGCTGCACGAGTCCGTCTCGTGCGCGTCGCATTTTGCGACGCGCTTTTTAAACCAATCAAAGCACCCTAATCTAAAAAAAATGTCCCCTCCTGAGTTGAAAAATGTGTATTTTTTCAACCTTTTCCCTTTAATTTATGTGCTTAAAGTGTGCTTCACACTAAATGTTAGAAGTGGTTAGTTAGTCCAAAGCTTACCTAAATATACCTAAATAAATATTATAAATTTCAGTTATTAAAGTAAGAAAAAGAAGAGTTGAAAAATGTTTAATTTTAAAGCGCGTCGCAAAATGCGACGCGCACGAGACGGACTCGTGCAGCCGCATTTAAAATTAAACATTTTTCAACTCAGGAGGGGAAATTTTTTTTAGATTAGGGTGCTTTGATTGGTTTAAAAAGTGCGTCGCAAAATGCGACGCGCTTTTTAAACCAATCAAAGCACCCTAATCTAAAAAAAAATTCCCCTCCTGAGTTGAAAAATGTTTAATTTTAAAGCGCGTCGCAAAATGCGACGCGCACGAGACGGACTCGTGCAGCCGCCTTTAGTGTTTTAGATTTTATTGAATGAAAATAAAATTTTACTAATAAATATTTAATTTTATTCCTTTATTGTACATATGGGTTTTTACATTTACTAACGGCGTTTCCCCTCTCTTACCCCACTTTTCCTATGACCAAAATTTCAATATGTGCTCTAAAATCTGTGGAAAAATTA
The DNA here is from genome assembly GCA_958295665.1 of Tipula vernalis. Lineage (NCBI taxonomy): Eukaryota > Metazoa > Arthropoda > Insecta > Diptera > Tipulidae > Tipula > Tipula vernalis. The sequence continues at coordinate 204,980,897 of OY282560.1, forward strand.
AATGATTAATAAAAATATATTTAAATCATCGCTTGCCTTCCCCGAGCCAAATCTACACTTTAATTCACAATAACTTAAGGATAAATTCCACGACACTAATAATTATATTTCACCGTTAAATTCCACGACAAAAAATTTTGACGTTTCATTCCACCAAAAGCAGGATTTATTTTCTCATTCCACTGAACCGAAATGCGAAATTCTCGTTTAGAAAAAAATTTCATTTCACTAAATAATTCTACACAACCGGAATCTACCTAGGTATAAAGTAGCCGAGAAAATGAGAAACGAATTTTCGTATTTCGTCTGAAAAATAGTTAAAAATACAACAATTAAACTTGATTTTTAGCAAAAACCAAACAACACCAAAAATCAATTAACTCCATTAGTAAAAATCATTGAACAAATTAATGCTTTCCACAAAAATATAAATTCTTACAGTTTTCATATGGAAAATGAAAATCAATCCAAGATACATTATTTATTCAATAACTTCCGAATTGAACAACCCAAATAATTGATTTAAACTATTTCCGATAGAAAATATTCTAGAAACTAATGTAAATGTTGTGTCTGATTATATATGCATTCCGTTGCGGTTGAATTTGTGCTAATCCAGAACAGGCCAGAATCAATTTAGGAATTTTGGGAATTTATGGAACAGGGTCTAATGGCGTGACAACCGTGATTATATCTAAAAACGAGTATTAAGGTTTAATTAATTAAATATCATTGCGTTATTCCTTGCGTCCCCTTCCTTCTGCTACGGTAATATTCCTAAATAACAGGCTTCGATAAATCATTTTGATCGATTCTTTAATGAAATCAAAATGACAGTTATTTACCTATAAGTCTTTACCATTATTAAATATTTTATTTTAATTTCATTTTTTGGTACAAAAATCCAATTTCAACAAATTAGAAATAATTCACAAACAAATCGAAAAAGCATTTTCGATTAATCGTTTATAATCCGATTAATCGAATAATTTTAAACGGTCGCTTAATCGATTAATCTAACTATGCCCTGATCAGGATTACTGTGATCGAAATATGCAATCAAAAATTTTGTTTTGCTGGAAAGAAATATCTGTCAGTCATTCTGACGATTTTATATGGTTAAGTGTCCCCTTCCTTAGGGAATAGATACTACTTATGGATTGTCCCTTTAAGGTTCATTTTGTTTGTTTTATTCCCGCAGCAGCCTGTTGTTTTTTTTGATTGGGATAAACCTTCATTTTCGATGTGATTTCACAAATCGGTTAAATTTTTCTGGTTTCCGCTGAAAACAGGGTTCGGTTATGCTTTTTTTAGGCGAAATATGAACATAATTTTCCGGCTTTCTCAGTTCATGAACTAGCACTAATTTTTACCAATAAACACTAATTAACACAAATTTGCTGTTGTTTATTCGAAGTTTCACTTATTTACACCAACAATTAAATTTTATTAATGCACTAGCAGTTTCGTTTAAATATAATAGTCGATAAAATGTAATCTGTTCGTCCGACTCTTTCGCAATGCACTTTTAACGTCCTACGCAGTGGGCAAAGCGAGGACATGATTTACGTAAACTATCTGCATATTGCAATGCTTCTTGCTAGCTTTTATTGCTGAAATGAAAGATGTTTTGTGTCATGAATTCGGCATTCAAACAGAAAGTCACAAATGCAAACACCACAGCTTTAACCTCACTGCCATTTGATCGGTTGGTTTAAAATTGTTCTGGTTAATCTAGGATTACCATAAATTCAACCGCAACATTATTTGAATGGCTACTGATCTAACGCAACGAAATATGTAATCACACATAACATTTTCAATTCGAAATTTTGTGTCTTAGATGAACCAAAGTATTGATTGATTTTCATTTTTCATCGTTTTATCAATAAAAATAGTCGAAATTTTTATTAGCACTAATTTTTTCCAATGAGCTCTAATTGGTACTCAAAAAGCTTCCCTGATTTTCGCCGAGAATTAGATTTTTTTAATACATATTATCAACAAATTTTAAGTGTTTGTTTATTTAGTGTTTCAATCCGTTCTGAAGCTAGAGACACATACGTCCCTTTCTTAGCGTGCTTTTCAGACACAAAATTTTTATTGTTTTCTAGAATATTTTATTTCAGAATTATTTTAAATCAAATACTTATGTTGTTCAATACGGAAATTATTGAACGAATAAAGTCTCTTTGATGACTCGATATAGTGCCATTTAGAAAATAGTGGTTGATTTATGAATGAAAATTATGGAAATTTATATTTTTATAGAAAGCATCAATTTGCTCAACGTGTTTACTGATGGAAAATATTAAGATAATTGATTTTGATTGTCTAGCTTCTGCTGAAAATCAGGTCATTTTTGCATTTTTTACCACCTTTCTGCCGAAATATGAAAAACCGTTTCCCATTTTCTCGGCCCTAGACTAGCATTGATTTGTTCCAATGTGCACCAGTTAGCACTGATTCGTTTCTAACTGTATGAGAAGTTTAATTCTTAAATTCGTTAGTTTCCCTGCTGTAGTTGTTCATACCATTGCCAGTAATCCTGGCCGTTTTTCTTTCTTCAGCTTAGTTTTCGAGATAAGCAGCAAAAAAAGAGCGAAAAGCCGGCTTACCGGCATCGTATCACAAATGAAAATGGAAAATTGTTGTTGAAAATTTCTATAGCAACAAAAAAGCTCTTAATAATTGTTTCCCGTTCCCTCCTCATTTTCGAGAAAACAGCATAAATCCGAAAACATACCTATTATTACACTTTATGGTGTAGCTCCGTTTCATTATAACGTTTGTATATGTTTTAATTACGCATAATTTATTGATGTTTTTACACATTTGAATAAAAGTTTTATGGTTAATCGTGCTTAATAATCGGTGCAATGTCATCGTGTCGCGTATTTACTCTAATTCTGAATATTAAGATATTGTTTTTGTTTACGGTTTCTGTAATGAAAACGCTTGCTCGATATATATGCCAAAAAGTTGCTTGGTTAGCTTAATTTGTAGCCGTTTAAAGGAAACTGGATCTGTCGGTATGACCCTTAGAGGTGTTGGTATTTTATCAACATTACATAATGAAAGAATGACGTCTGCTATTTTAAATAAATTCAATAATACTATAATTCACCAACCAGTATTCGAAGGGTGGGAAGCGAATTAGCAATCCAACAACTAGAATTTGGAAACTCTTTGGTACAATATATTATTTGGTAAGGGTGCAACAATTATTGCCGCAAGACCCTAAACTGATCAATTCACATTTAACAGGCATGGGATTATTAACCAACGAAATGCCCATCAATGATTCCAGTATAATTTTCATTTAAACGTTTGGTTGGGAATAATCAAAAACCGTTTGGTTGGGCCATATATTTTACCAAATCGGCTTAATAATAAACTTTTCTTCGTTTTTGATGACGAAGAATAAGGATTCAGGTAAAGCCGTTGTTGAACAATACCAGGTGTGTAAATATTCCGAATGTACCTTTCGACAAACAGTTTTCGGCACCATTGTTTTCTTTTGACATCTGTCAACAACATCCAATTCAAAACCATACAAGTTTCACACAGTAACACATGTTTTTTACGTATTAAAAATGTCGAGTTTTGTGCTTACATATTACGATTTGCGGACATCATTGAACGTTTGTTATCATTTGAAGAAAACTGCTACAGAATCATACCGAATGCTTGTCGAAGCTTACGTGAGCATGCTCTTGGTAAATCACAATGCTATGATTGGTTTAATAAATTCAAAAGTGGTGATTTTGACGTGAGAAACGAGGAACGTTGAAGACCACGACCAGGATGAGGATGACGCTGAAACGCAAAAACCACTCGCGGATCAATTGAATGTGTCGCGAGAAGCTATCTCCATACGTTTAAAAGCCATTGAAACATCCATAAGCTGGTAAAATGGGTTCCGCATAAACTAAATGAATAACAACAGGAAAATCGAAAACCAACTTACGAAATGTTGCTCGCCAGAATTGTGACTGGCGATGAAAAAAATTCAATGCGGAAAAAGTCTTGGGGTTATCCAGGACAACCATCGACATCGACTGCAAGGCCAGTCGACGGAAGACAATGCTCTATATTTGGTGGGATCAGAAGAGTGTGATTTATTTTGAGCTGCTAAAACCTGGTGAAACCGTAAATACTAAACGTTACCAACAACAAATGATCAATTTGAATCGAGCTTTGCGTGAAAAACGTGATTTTACTTCTTTATAATGCACCATCACAAAAGCAAAACCGGTCAAGGAAACGTTGGAAGCACTTAATTGGGAAATACTTTCACATGCGGCTTAACGAAGCGGCCATACTTGGCTCCGTCCGATTATCACTTATTTGCATCGATGGGGCACAGCCTTGCTAACGAGCAGTTCACTTCCTAAGAAAATGTGCGAAAATGGCTCGATAACTGGTTTGCCTAAAAAGAAGAACAGTTTTTCTTAATGTATAAGAAAAATGTATAACTAATAAGGGGCAATACTTTGAATAAAATACTCTTAACCATTATCATATGATGAACGTGTACTTTTTACTAAAATATTCCGGTTTCATATTTACACACATGGTAAATATAGAACACATAACGTACTGTAACGTAGCGCAACAATGATTTTCTTCTTTCAATTCTAATTTTAAGTGTGATCGCCCCATTTTTTTTTTAAATGGCCTGGATTAATGGCTTTTGAGCTTGCTACTCACCAGGAAACCATTGTCAAATTAATTTTTTTAGCTATTTTATCTTACACACAAATTTATTTGAGATTTGCAACAGGCGTCCCTATTTTCGGGTTTGGTGATTTTAAACATTTATATAAAATAAAATTTAAATTTATACATTGGAAATGACTTAATAGGGATTATTCCGGTTGAATTGCGTCACACGTAACCGAATTACAGGTACTTCGGGATTTTTGATATTTTCTGTGATTTTTTTTAGGTTTTTAGGCGCCCTCAACGCTACAATATAATCAACATTACAGAATCTATGCGATTTTCGATATTATTCGAGTTTTGTTTGAATTGAATTAATCGTAGTTAGGATTTTCGTCGATTTTTTCGCAATCGACATTATTTAATATTTTCGAGGTAATTTGAGGTGTTTCAATTATTTTTAGGACAAATATTACTTTTTCCATTTGAAATGCTTATCATTGAGATTATTGAAGAATATTCTACGGTTCTAAGTTTAATCGAGATTCTCAGGAATATTCGAAATCTTTTCAGAATATCGAGGTTATTTTAGAGTTCTAAGATGTTTCGAGACAAATCGACTTTACCGAGGTCATTCGAGTTTCTCAATATTTACTTTAAATTTGCAAAGTGCTGTAGCTGTATGATAGAGATTTTCGATATTTTATGAGATTTTCAAGCTTATTAAAAGAAATTGTACGAGATTCTATTATTTTTCGAGATTATTCAATATTTTCGATACTATTCGAGTTAACCTTGGAGCTGAATTAAGCATAGCATTGAATTATTTGATCTTACCCAGATGTGTCAGCAGCGACTCCACCATATAGACAAAATAAGCCCTAGACGCAAAATGGATAACGCGCTAAAATTCGCGCTTCTACATATCTATGTTTTTCTAATAAAAAATTTGCAATCAACAAAAATGAAAATATCTTTTCCGTCAAACTCCAGCAGTTTTGTTGAAATTTTCAAAAAAATACAACACCGGAGGAGGCTCTTAAATATATCTGCGAGAAAGCACTACCGAAGGTTTTCCTTGATAGCAGCCTCGATAAATACAATAAATAAAATATTTCGTGAAATTGAAAGCGAATTCTATAAAACAATTGTTTAATAAAAAGAAGGCGTTTAAAAAAGAAAGACGCTGTGTTAAAACTTGCCCAGTGGCCTTATTCTGGTAATTCCCGAAGAACGGCGAATAATATTTTTTTACAGCAATTATTCCCAGATACATATTTCCAACTTTTTATTCCCCATTTTCCTAAAGTAGATTCTGTCAATTGGGGAATAAATATACAGGGCGAAATAAATTTAATTATATCAAAATTAGTTTAATAACTCTTATTTATTACAATACTATCTTTAAAATTATTAGGTAATTTAACCCTTACAAACAATATTAATATTATTAATTATTAATATCAACATATAAACAAACATTTTCGTTAAAAACCTATTCCCCATCAATTCTTTCATAAAATCGGTGTGGAAAAACAAACGTCAAAATTGCTGTAATTGGGAATAATTTTTTCCCAATAAAAAATCTTTCCCGAACACCAGAATACACTTTGGGGAAAAGGGAATAATACTGCAACAAAATTTAAAATTTCTATTCCCAGGGAATTACCAGAATAGGGCCACAGGTCGCCGGGCTTGTAGAAATATTCGCGAGCCTCCGCTGGATGAAATATTAGCAATTCGACATTTTGTGGTTTTTAGATTAATCTAAATTAATTAATGGGCATGCAGATATACGATATTCTTTGTGATTTTTTATTTTTTTAAGATTATCGTAGGATTCTAAGTTTATTCGAAGTTTTTCGTTGCATGATAGAGATAGAATTAGTGATAAGTCGATGTTTACTGTACATTTCATTTGTATTTTTGTAAGGCCCTTTTGAAAAATGAATTCCGTTTTATTTACAACCATTTTTATACCCCGATTGTAAAATTTTGATTTGTTTGAAATTGTATTGATCGATTCTATTTAAAAAAACCATATCAACCGAAAAAACTAAAGTTGTTGTTGGAACAATGATTTAAACTACATTTAAATACACATAATCTTGAGTTTTGATCACTTGATCATTTTATACCTCGGCCAGTGGTTTAAATATTGATTTGTTTACTGTAAATTAAATCAAAGTCACAATCACAAAAGAGAGCTTCTGTAGTAATTGTACTCACAATTCAAATTGCTTTTTATTCATTCAAACAGCGAACAGAAGTGTTTGCTTTTGGTAGTTTGATGTATGTAATTGCGAATGATAAATGTATGTTGCCTAAATATTGTTGGGATTATTATAATTGAAAATTAGATGAACTTTACGCATGCAATGCATGGGTTGCCTCATGGGCCAGCCGCCTCTATCGCTAGGAATTTGAATAGTTTCGTTTTTTAATTTTAATTTCTGCATAGTTTTGGCATCACTGAGTAAGGCACTTTACAGCCGTTATAATAATGGAGGAAATTTTAACAGACCGTAAATCCATACAAGACAGCATAATCGCACCATTATCTTTTTATTGCCGTTGGATTTTTCCTCATTTGCAATATTTTTCTCATTGATATGGGTCTGACATTCGTGTTTTGACTTAAAGCAAAACTTCGTTTAGTTCCAAAAGTTGATAAAAATAATTTCTTGCACACTTCGTGATCATGTAGAACGATTCCGTATTTTAGAAAAAAGCCCCTTCAAATTGTTGGATTATATATATAGTCGCTCGTTCTGTTTGGTTTTCCAGCACTAAACTGGTAAACTAGTTTAATTTCCAAACACTAAAGAACATTTTACTTCGAATAGTACATTTTGGACCTAAACGGTTTTGGTTCATCACTCCTTCTGTTTGTCTTGTCTAAACATTTGATTTTGATTTGTAGTTTTCAAAGTATTTTTAATGTCATTACAGCCATCCGCAGTTATATTTGAACTACTCTCCATTGATGCACTTGGCTGGTTAATCAAACTAGCATTTGTCGTCGAAGTTTCCTAAGAATCGCTTTGTGATAAATTAATACTGGATCTGTGGGACTATCACTATTATTATCGATTCCGTATTTATATAGTGATACTTCGATTAGGAGGTGGTAAAGCCTTCTCCAATTCCACTTACAATATTGGCCAGGTGAAAATATTGCGGGACTACAAAACACAAATTTCGCAAAAATTTGCTAATAATTCAAACAATCTCCCAGAATTCATGAGCATCTTCAACAATTTTGAACAATCTGTAACATCATGCCAGTAACATCAACGGCGGCTTAACCTAGATAAATCTCGAATAACCGTCAACAATAAACTCGAAAATATCGAATAATCTCGAACACTAGCAGTCGAATTTAAATGAAATTTGCACAATTATTTCAAGGACCTCGAAAAATCTCAATTATTAACTGTATCCGTAAATCAATAATTTACTAGGAACATGGAGTAATCTCAAAAAACTCGAATAATCTTAGAATTCTAGAATAATCTCGATATTAAGAAACAATTTGAGATATTCCAGAAAAAAGGCATGTGAAGCAGCGAACTCTCATCACCAACATGCGAGCATTTGGACAACGAGAGTTCAATGAATGGGTTTTGCAATTGGGCGATGGCAGATTGCGAAATGATCTGGAAGAAGCCGATCCCGATTTAGTCGAAATTCCTGAGGAAATGATAGAGCGTGAAAACATCATTCGATCAATTTTTGGAGTTGAAATTCGAACAACAACTGCTGATGAAATCGCCGATGTCGCCAACAAGATCATTCTCAGTCCAAAAAATGTTCATGTCACAAAGCTCAACAATGCCATTATCGATCTTTTACCGGGAGATACAACAACCTTCCTGAGCATTGACTCAATGATCTCCGACGACCCGAACGATGCAATCGATTTTCCAGTCGAATTTTTGAATTCTCGGACCCCCTTCTGGCATGCCTCCTCATTCACTGAAATTGAAAGTTGGTGCGTTCATCATGTTGCTAAGGAATTTGGATCCAAAGAAGGGACTTCTGAATGGAACTCGATTGATCGTGAAAAAGCTGTTCAGGAATTGTATCAAGGCGGAAATAATCGCAGGCAGCAATAAGGGAGCGGAAGTTTGCATCCCCCGAATCGACTTGGAACCAAGCGAGAGCAGCTTAGGATTTCAAATGAAGCGACGACAATTTCCCTTCATTTTGGCTTTTGCAATGACGATTAACAGAGCTCAGGGACAATCATTCGATAAGGTTGGGGTGTTTTTACCAGAACCTGTTTTTGCTCATGGCAAGCTTTATGTAGCTTTAACGCGAGTACGAAATCATGAAAACCTTAGAGTGCTGATCAACAATTTCTCATACAAAGGCGCAATAATAAATGATAACTGTATATTTACAAGAAATGTTTTGATAAAAGAATTATTGAATTAATATTAAATTGTCTTATTTCGTATTATTTTAGGAAAAAAAAAACAAAAAACATTTTACTTTTCAGGCTATGGGGCCATATTACGTAACGCTTCATGGGGGTGGCTTAATGATTTGTTACGATTTGTTAAAGATAGGGAGGAGTGAACATAGATCATATCATTGATAGCCCGTTTTCTTAATTGCAAAATTCACTTTCACGTGATTAAAATAATTTAAAAATGTGAATACTTTTATGTTACGACTGGGAGAGGGAGGGGTTTTGAAATATGTTACGATCTTTTAGGAAGGGGAAGTAAGGGGTATAAAAAGCAAATAAATATGTGAACTACTATATTTTGAGTTTTCAGAAACTTCCGTCAGTTTTGACGGGTAATTACTAGTAATAGAATAATCTTGAAAAAACCAAAGCCACTTAGGATCTCGAATAATTTAAAAAATACCAGCCTTAGCAAAACCCTGAATAATCTCCAAAATGACGATAATATCGAATAATTTCGATGTCAAGCTATTCAACGCTTTTTAAATCTGGAAATCTTTCTAGATTGTGAGCTCTCGAAAGTCAAGAAATTAGAATCGAAATACCAAGAGCTATATAGTCGATGAGAAGGCTTAGCGATAGCCGGTGAAATTGAAATGTGGGTTTACCACCCAGAAAAATAAAACTTGGAAAACAAGTTTCTCGAAAATAAAATCCCAAAAAATAAAATATCGACGCGACAAAATCTCGAAAAAAATCTAGAAAGCGTCGGTAATTAGGTTATTCAAAATGATGCATCAATAAAATTTGCCATACTTAAAAAAGAAGAAATTTTTTAGGATCATAATGCTAATAGTTTTCTTAAGAAAACTCCACATCGGTTAAACGAAAAATTGGTCAAAGAAGTAGAAAATTTTACCTTGACCGTGTTAAGAAAGAAGAAAATATTTTACAATTAATTTAACAAACAATTCAGCAAATATAGTATAAGAAAAAAAAAATCGCGATTTTTATTCTTTATCACTTCTCCTTCTAAAAGAAACCTCCTTTTTCACTTCTCCTTTTATGACTTCATCTATAAAATATTTTATTTTTAAATGATTTTCTTTCAAGCAAATACGAATTTATATCACAGGTCCAACATCTTTTAAGACATTTTCTTGTTCCATTTCATACAAATTGATTTACAAGTCACAAAAGAATAACATTTTATAAAATCTAGAAACCATTTATTTTATCCAGATTTTTTTTCGAAATTATATCTTTCGAGATTTTTTATTTTCGAGATTTTGTCCAATTCGATATTTTTAAAAGCGATTTGCGAGAATCTGCCCAACCCACATTTCCATCTTTGTAGAACACATGGTTATCCCTTACCATTAAATGCAATGTATTGCGCAATTGAGACTGACAATTTGCTTGCGGATTCTAATTTTTTTTGTGACAATTTTTTTCACTAAATTTAATAAATAATTAATAAATTAATTATATGATTTATTTAACATAATTACCTTTTGAAATGTTGAAAAATAAAAACAAACAAGATACAGGTTTTACACTTCTAATTGAACCTTTTACACTTCAAATTAAACTTTTTACACCTTAAATTCAACCTTTTACACTTCAAACTCAACCTTTTACAATTCAAATTCAACTTTTTACCCTTCAAATTCAACCTATTACAAATTATTAAAACAAATTTTATCCCGTTTAATCCCAGAATTAAAATTGTTAGAATTACATAAATCATTGAAATTTTTGATGGTGGCAATATAAAATTTAATAATTTTGTTAAAAACAAAATTTCCAACTGTTCGGAAAAATTTAGAGAAATTCTATTGTCAAAATATTTTTTAACCTAATCGTTTGAATTGATCATCGATGGTTGTTTCATTCACGTCTCCTACAGCAATTTGGTTTCAAAAATTCAACAACTGTGCAGGTATTGCAGTTTGCAGCCAGTGCAGATAATATTATATCACTACAGGCACTATAAAAAGACTTGTTATATCAGTTTGGGTAAAATCAATTTCTGAAGGGAAAATGTCTCGAATATTACGTCCGTCTTTTTCTTGAGAAAATATGTCGCCAGATTTTAATTATAAATAAAATTAAAATACAGATTCCTTCCTGGGACTTTTTTTCACCTTATGAGTAAAATCTATAGTATACTCAAAATTTCAAATACACCTGTCCCTCGATTAACACGGTACTTGATTAACACGGATTTGATTTAACACGGTCAACGAATTGAGACAAAGTCTTGATTAACACGCACAGAAGTTTCGCCGCGTTAATCAAGTACCGTGTAAATCGAAGGATAGGTGTATTAGTCGCGATTAACACGGTTTTGAGTTACACGGTAATTTGGCGGAACGTAATTACCGTGTTAATCGAGGGACAGGTGTACAAATAATTATTGGCCATCGTGATTCCATTCAAAAATGTAACGGCTATACGAATGATCTACTTTGTTAGTTACTATAGCTGTTGCGCTACTAATATTGCTTCAGTTGAAATAGATATTTTGTAAGCAATCGTTTTATTGCGTTAGAAAAATATTTTCATCTTTATAATTCTTATATTGCCACTAATAAAATAATGTATACTAAATACAGATTGATTAAGAAATAAAATTTGTTTTGTTAAAAATAATCTGCAAAAAGTTGAATTTGAAGCGTAAAAGGTTCTATTTGAAGGGTAAAACCTGTGTCATTCGTATTTTACGATGTCCGCCACCTAAATAACATTCGGGTTTGGCTTTTATAGTTTCATAAAATCAGATAAGGTTTGGAATTTTTAATTTCGTAATAGTGTGGATATATGAAAATCGATTTAATGCATGCATTTAATGCAAGAATTAATTGTCTGGAGGTAGGTACCGAAAATAATGTCAAAGCATTCCCCCGCAGAATCGGTTTCAGATATAACGTTGGAACCCGAAGCATTTTGATGCTGTTGTCTTTTAATTCAAAAGGTTTTGGATTTCCTTTTGTAAACTTTCTAAATTAACTGTATATTGATTTTTATAGTTGTGATCACGATAAACTAAACTAAAACGTATGATTGAAAAATCGCCTTGTTTTGCGCAACGCGTCATTCCAAGACAGCTCAACTAATTTTACTAAGCATTCTGCAATCGAGTGACGCATAATAGATGTGCTTACAAAACCAAAACGATTTTGATGAATTTTGTAGATATACACTAATGCACAGTTATCGAGCGATAAAACAAAATTTAACTTTCTAAGAATAAAAATAGTGTAATTCAATAATATAATAAATATAATTTAAAATTCTACCAACTCCATCTTGAATGAGAGGGAATAAAACTCAGTGTCGCGTATTAAAGCGATGCTTTTTATTTTCAACCACTATCTCGATAATAGCAATAGTTATAATATTTTTGGCAACACCAGACCAACTGAATTATAGGAATAAGAATTTATTAGACGTGTAAGTATAAGCTAATGTATTTAAAGCGTAAAAGGTTCTATTTGAAGGGTAAAACCTGTGTCATTCGTATTTTACGATGTCCGCCACCTAAATAACATTCGGGTTTGGCTTTTATAGTTTCATAAAATCAGATAAGGTTTGGAATTTTTAATTTCGTAATAGTGTGGATATATGAAAATCGATTTAATGCATGCATTTAATGCAAGAATTAATTGTCTGGAGGTAGGTACCGAAAATAATGTCAAAGCATTCCCCCGCAGAATCGGTTTCAGATATAACGTTGGAACCCGAAGCATTTTGATGCTGTTGTCTTTTAATTCAAAAGGTTTTGGATTTCCTTTTGTAAACTTTCTAAATTAACTGTATATTGATTTTTATAGTTGTGATCACGATAAACTAAACTAAAACGTATGATTGAAAAATCGCCTTGTTTTGCGCAACGCGTCATTCCAAGACAGCTCAACTAATTTTACTAAGCATTCTGCAATCGAGTGACGCATAATAGATGTGCTTACAAAACCAAAACGATTTTGATGAATTTTGTAGATATACACTAATGCACAGTTATCGAGCGATAAAACAAAATTTAACTTTCTAAGAATAAAAATAGTGTAATTCAATAATATAATAAATATAATTTAAAATTCTACCAACTCCATCTTGAATGAGAGGGAATAAAACTCAGTGTCGCGTATTAAAGCGATGCTTTTTATTTTCAACCACTATCTCGATAATAGCAATAGTTATAATATTTTTGGCAACACCAGACCAACTGAATTATAGGAATAAGAATTTATTAGACGTAAGTAAGTATAAGCTAATGTATTTAAAATATTTATTTTTATCGACTTATTTTATCGCGTGTGTTACACAATTTTTGCATTTACTCGTACTTCTGACCATACACAATTTTCTTACTTAATCTTATAATACTGCCTAGTATTTATTACGTATATGTACATAGGTATAATTCGTATAAAATACTACTTTTTACATTTTTCTACCAATTGTAGTGTTTTTTTGATTTAGGTAATTTATAGTCATCTAATTCTAATATATCTAAATAAAATAATGTACTACTTGTAAGACATTCGTGTTTATAAATAAGACGATATCAATTTTATTATGTTCTCTTGTAGCACTAAAAAGAGGAGGTCTAATCTTATAATAACTTTCGTCTTAAGTTTTAATAAAAATGTTTAGAGATTAGATTATTTAATTGTAATAGTTACATTTTTAAGTGATATTCGAATAAATCTGATAAGGTTACCTGAGTAAGCCTTAATCGATTAACGTAAGAAAAAAGATGCATAGACATAAGAGATAATCGTACCAATCAACAAACTTCTACTCAGTGCAATAGTATAAAACGGATTGTTTCGACATTTCGTTTTATCATTTGAGTGAGTTGATTTTTGTATTTTGTTAATAGTTTGCAAATTCAGTTTCGATCTGATGATGGGGATTAAGAAAAATGTATTCTTATTAATCTCTCGTTTACCATTATTACTTTGTATATATAGAAAGTAACCATGTCGTTGTAGTATTAGCGAATTACACGCAATACACGGTATAGCATAATTAGCAATTTAGTCGCTATAGCCTGACGACCAGGAATGCATTTTTCTTTATCCTCATCATTAGATCGAAACTGAATTTACAAATGGCAAACTCTTAATAATTTTACCTTCTTCGTAAAAATAATTATCTGGCTCTGTTATCCAGAATAACCTAATGTTTCGAAACCAACTTGGTTATTTCTTAATGTAACGTAAACGAAAACACATTTTTTTCTTGTAGTTTTTTTAATGCTGCCAAAGGATTTATTCGAGAATCTTTCTACAGAAGAAACTAACAAGAAGTATTATAATCTTAAGTTAAAATTATTACATTACTTATCTACCTATTTTTTCATGAGTAGCTAACGTTTGCAATTTCAACTACCGGTTATTTCGAGTGTGACAACACTTACGTCATTCGTGTTATGACAGAAAATTAGTTTAATGTTTGACATTTACGAAATGGGTCGCTTTACGCTTGAACAAAATTGGGAAATATATATTATATTGTCAAAACAATTTACGGATTCGGTAGCTAAGAAGCCAAAATTTTTATTTCTTAGCTCATAGCGCAATTGATAAAATTTCCAAATTTAATCAGAATTAAGTATTTTGGCTTTTGATATTAGAAGGTGGCCGAAATGTTGAGAACACTTTATTTGTTTTTCTGGTTGTCAACACAGGAATACTTTTCCGAACAATAATTTTCCCTTGTTGTTTATTCAGGCAATATATACTCTACTTTAGAATGCTTTTCCAGAAGCTAACATTGTCAAAATTAAAATATTATTCATTGTAACTCGTTTTATCCTTCTGGCTTTGATAATTTTCAATTTTTTTTTTTATTCTTTATTTAATGTCTTAAATGACGTAAGTAAAAATATATCAAACAACATGCACCTGTATAAAGTGTTTCAATTGAAAAAATATTTCGAATATCAAAAAAACTAAAAACATTGAGGGTTAGGTAAATAGTAAAAGGTAAACTAACAAAATGTTCACAGTTGTCTGATACAACTAACGGCTGAACAAACATGCCCTTAATGCCGCATAATAGGAAACTATCGTCAGTAAATTTTTTGGTAATTTTCTTCTGCGAAATTACCAAAAAAGTAACTGTTGTTAGTTTTCGAGTATGCGGCATAAATGTCAACATGTGATGATGATTCTTCGGTTGACCCTATAACACAAAAACAAACAAAATAAAAGATATTCGTGACTATTACAGAACTCATTCCTACAGGAAAAATTCCAATAGGAAAATTTGGTATCACAGAACTCATTTTGTAGGAAAAAACCCTACGCCTAGGAATTTTAACTCCGAAATGTAATTCCTACAGAAATTGCTACCACGAAGAATGGAGGAAAGGAAAATATGTAGGAATTTGACGCAAAATTCTCCGACAAAAACTTTGGCGGAATTGTAAAGAAAAACTAATAATTCGTAATCTACTTTATGTGAGAACCAATAGTTATGGACGAAACCAACGTCAAAATACTTAATAATTTTCAAGGCGATGTTTTATTAAAAATATAAAATTTACAATTATATTGCATTTCTTACGCCATATTTGTGAAAACACTTTACGGATTCGGCAGCTAAGAAGCCAAAATTTTTATTTCTTAGCTCATTGGCGCAATTGATAAAATTTCCAAATTTAATCAGAAGCCAGTATTTTAATTCTTAAATTTCGACTTTTTATATTGGAAGGTGGCCGAAATGTTGATTACATGTTATTTGTTTTTCTGGTTGTCAACTAGTGATGGGCTAAATCGATCTTTTTTGTTAAAAATCATAGGAGAAAATAAACAAAACAGAACAAAAAAGATCGATTTAGCACATCACTATTGTCAACACAGGAATACTTTTCCGAACAATAATTTTCCCGTGTTGTTTATTCAAGAAATATATACTCTACTTTGGAAGGCTTTTCCAAAAGCTAACATTGTCAAAATTAAAATATTATTCATTGTAACTCGTTTTATACCTCTGGCTTTGATATTTTTCTATTTTTTTTTTATTCTTTATTTAATGTCTTAAGTAACGTAAGTAAAAATATATCAAACAACATGCACCTGTATAAAATGTTTCAATTGAAAAAATATTTCGAATATCAAAACAACTAAAAGCATTGAGGGTTAGGTAAATAGTAAAAGGTAAACCAACAAAATGTTCCTAGGTGTCTGATATAACTAACGGCTGAACAAGCATGCTCTTAATGCCGCATATTAGGAAACTGTCGTCAGTAACTTTTTTTGGTAATTTTCTGTTGCGAAATTACCAAAAATGTCGTTAGTTTTCGAGTATGCGGCATAAATATCAACATTATGTATGGTGATGATTCTTCGGTTGACCCTAACACAAAAACAAACAAAATAAAAGATCACAAATAAGTTATAAAATATTTAGAACTACATACTTTAAATATTGAATAAACACTGCAACATTATTATATAACCGATACTAATGTCCAAATTTGTTTGCTCTCTTAATTACAGATTTATGAAAATGAGACACAACTTCAAACATTTCAAATGGAACACTATTCACCGAATGAAGTGGAAACTCGCATGCAACATCGTTTAGATCATTTGCAAGCAAAATGTACTGAATATGGATTGGACGTTAGAGGTAACGATTCGTTACACAAACCAAACCCGTGGGAATTTTTAATTAATAAAAAATATAAATTAGTATGGTGAGTATAAAACAATATATTATATGAAGTATGTAAGTACTTCATTTAATCATACTCGTTTAAATTGATGAATTACATAAAATAGAAAAAAACAAATTTTCTGGTTACGATAACAATTTATTAAGTTTATGCATTGATAATTTCATAACACAAAAACTAATTACTTCTTGTGGAGTTTTCAAATGTTTCATTCCTAAAATACAATTCGTTCGGAATTTTTTTGAAATAACGACAAAACGATAGAGTAGTTAAAACTGTGGCGTTTGGACTGGACACAAAAAGGATTTTTCATCATCTGATTGCGGTCGGTGAGGACAATCTATAGGCTGGCATGACGTAAAGTAATATACCGGTGGTCTATGGAAAACGTACTTTTAGCCGTACGCCCTCAATTTGGCTAATGCTTAAGGTAGGAAATTACCTTTAGTGCTGACATACTGGCAATTTATTATGCTGTAACGAAGGAGCGAGAATGGGTGGTGCGAAAATTAAAGTAAATTTTTCATCATACGAGTATATCTTATCCTGTTCACGTATAATCGTAGTCCTTAGTGTAGTGTAGTGGATTTGTAAAAACGATCCCCACTATCGGCGTACACGTGGTCCATATTGTTATTCACTTCCATTCAAATTTAATTTTTTTTCGTTTTTACATTCGAGTTCCTATTTATCAGGTATCAGGATTACACTGTCACAAAAAGTAAAATCAATTAATGTATTCTATCCAGCGTAAACAGAAATTGACTTACTATAGAAATGCCCAAGAAATTACCTTTTTTTGCGAATTCTAGAATTAAGTGCGTCGTAAAGTCAGTGTTGTTTCCGCTGATAACTTAGCAATACCTTCGATATTATTCAACTCCTCAACTAATAGAAAGTCATTTTAACCAATCAGAGTAGGGTTTGCCAAAACCCGTAAAACCGGTTTTATTGTTTTAACCGGCTTTCTGAAATTAGGATCTTTAGAGTACAAAATGTTAAAACACAAAACAATCTGATGTTATTTCAGTTTTTACTTTCTTGTACATAAGTAAAATAAAGTATAGTAATCATGAAAATTTTGAACCTTGAGATTTTTAAAAATTTATATGTTTTGAGGTCCCCCGAGTCCGAAAAAGTGGGTTTCGAAATGGTGTCGATTTGTCAGTCTGTCAGTCTGTGTCCTCTCTACAGCCCAGATGGTTTAACCAATCGAACTGAAACTTCAGATTTAAGCTTTCTGATGAATTGGGAGGTCCCAGTGAATTTTACTCCAAATCGGCTAACCGGAAGTGGCCACTCCCTTGGTAATCCTTTTATTGTTTTCTCGTTTGAAATCGTTTCGATTCAAAATATCACCAGGAATGACTAACACTTTTCTTTTTATATTTATTTCTATTACATTTATTTACATACATATATTTTTATTAATTTTGTTTTATTTTATTTTAATCAGCCTACGTCGACTACGACCGGATTACATCTACTCTTTTTTTTGATTTCTTTATCTAGATGTACAATTTTATTTTAGGTTTACATTACATTATGTACAGGGCTGGGGAAAACAAATTGGGCAAACATATTTTATTACAAATTGGAGTGTTTTTTTGCTAAAATTACAAAACTTTTGAAAGCAATTAGCTTATTGTTTCATTTTAAATACATGTATGACCTAATTTTTTTAAGAAAAAAAAAATGTACCTACAATTTAGGGGGAAAACCCGAAAAATGCCAAAATATTCAAAATACGTTGATTCGACTTAAAGTAATGGAATAAATTAAATATTTATTTTTTAATTTTTGTTTTTTGTTTTTTACTGATTTATAGAAATTCTATCTTTAATATTAATATTTTGTTGGACCGCCATTTGCTTTTATTACAGCGATACCTCTGATTAATTGAATTTTAAAAATTTAAATTAATATTTATTAAAATATATGACCCCAAATAGTTGACTCAAGAAATTTTCAAAGCGAGAATAATTCCGTTTATATTAGGAACTAATAAATATAAAATTTCACTAAAATCCATTGACAAACGTGCTCAATTTGGTGCTGGAACTTGGGACTGTAATAAAGGTCTGCTTATGAAAGTAAAATACAAATTTTTGTTTAAGACCAAAGTATCTCTAGCAGTGTCCCGCAATATTTGTTGAATTCTGGCCATGTTTTATTTAAGAAACTCCATTCCGACCCCAAATGGAACTGCTGCGACTATAAACCAATTCTATTAAAATTTAGTATCTGACTTAATCAACAAATCTGATGATCAATGAAATAGTTGCAGCACCTCTAAATTACGAATTAAGTTAACGGCTTTAACATTTTTTTAGAGAGATTTCACAACCTGCAGGTATAGCATTTTTTCAAATTTTTTCAGACTTCGTCCACGTTTAGCCATTTTTACTTGGTCACCCTACTTCTTATCGATTTTCGAATTGGATTATACACGAATATTATGAATTAATTTTTTTTATAAACTTCACAGGAATATTGTCGTCACTTTTGATTGTGTACGATTGTATTTTCCTTATAAGCACTTATCGTGTTTTAATTTATGCATATTATGTTTTCGAGAGTAACAGCTCAGTTCTAGATTTTTGTTTATTAAGACTGTGTCCTGTGATATATGTATGATAAATATTTTGTAGTTCTAATTTTTCACATTTATTTTCTGTTCGAATTGTGTAATAATTGTTTGGCAAATTTCTCCGCCTCATATATTTGTTATCTCACTTGAAATACAATAATTTTCGAGAAATACGAAGATTATTGGATAGAAAATGACAACTTCTGACGTCAATGGTATAACCAAAAGTAAGCTTCCTGGCTCTTTTATATTGCGGCTAGGTAGTGGCATATTTAAAGAATAATTAGGGCTGTTTATCTTTATATAAATGTGAACGATTTTGAATAAATTCCAACATTTAGATTCATAGGCTCGAATTCTTGAATTCACTATAAAAGTCGCCGATTACTTTAGTATAAAGCAATTTAAATTTTCGACTGAAATAACGTATTTTATTAGAAAGTCACCGGTAGGTTTTTTCGGGCGATTTTCAATAATACGGGCCATGCTATTGAATTGTTCGAGAAAGAAATGGCACCAGAGAGATGTTTGGAAAACAAAAATAATATTTTGAATATTGGACTGGGTGTAAAAATATGTGTCTACATGTAATGCGAATAGAACAAGCCAGAAATAGAAAATTGGCCTAAACTCGTACACGACCAATACATAAACCACAAATTGAACTATTCACATAAATCATTAAACAATTTCCTGTTTCTGGATATTTATCTCTTACACTCGCAATAACACTAATTAACGCATAATTACGCAATTTAATTCCAAGACTTAGTTGCAAAAATAATTCCTCATAATAACGAATGACGAAAATTCTTTTCTTTCAATTAAAATGCTAAGGCGACCACATCAATTACACAATGATATACAAATTTTTAGGTGTCAAAAATTGTCATAGGATTTTACTGTGATAATTTGGGTGTAAGCGGTTATATCAAATAAATGTCAAAAATTAGTACTAAAAAACATTTATCACAAGTAACGAACACAGTCTTAATACCGAATAAGCAAACATTTAAAAATATCGAAAAATTCTGGGTCAACACCAATTATACATTTAGATTTTTAAACTTTCCACAAATCTGTGAGCAGAACCCTTGGGTCGATCTATTTTAATGAAAATAAATAATAAGTTACATCAGTTATTCGGATTTATTATTTAAATATTTGTCGCATCTCAAAAATTAATTTAAAATCTTTTTCTTTCCAATTACAGGTGCAATGTATTTAAAGCAGCATCCACTTCATGGATGTATAATTTTAATTTATTAGCGGGCTATCAACCTCATTTTTTAGATAAAACAAATGATGCACCGTTTGTATTAGCACGAAAACGATACCCTAGACCTAGTGAAGAAGAACTGTTAGCCGCCGTAAATATTTCTACTACATTTTTAATTGTACGTCATCCATTTGAACGCCTTTTAAGTGCATATAATGATAAATTAAGATTTACATTGCCCCAATCCAATAATCAAAAATTGGGTTATCAAATCATACGAAGATATCGTAAAAAGAAATTAACAAAACGAAAGGTATTTGGTCGAATGTGGTAAGTCACTTCTATACATAAAAAGTCATCATTAACAAATTAAATTACAAATTTTTCACAGGCCAACATTTTCCGAATTTATTAGTTTTTTGGTGGACGAATTTCGTTTGCATCGTGATGTAGATATGCATTGGGTACCAATTACACAATTTTGTACTCCGTGTCAAGTGAAATTTAATATTATTACAAAATTTGAAACACTAGATTCGGATCAAAATTTTTTAATCGATAAAGCAAAGCTACGAAGCTTAATATCGCCACAATGGAAAAATCCGGGCAAAGAGAAAAATACCAAAAATTTAATCATGGACTATTATTCTCAGTTGACAAGTGATCAACTACATAAATTATATAACATATATAGGTGAGTGTAGATTTTTGAATTTACCAGGCATTTTATTTTATATTACATTTAAACAAAAACGATAGCAAATGGAGTTTCATTCTCATTTTTAATTTCAGATATGATTTTGAATTATTCGGCTATACAGCTGACGAGTATTTTGAAGCAATTCTACCTGAATCTACAACTCATAACACTAAGAAATAAAATTTCGTAAAATTAATAATAATTTGTAAAAGGAATTGTGATTTATGTAACTAAAATGTTAATTCAATTTAATATTTTTTTATATAATATTTTGATTTTAGATTTGCATTGTAGAATTATTAAAAATTATTTAAATTTAATAAATTTTAGCAATTTAGACTGAAAGTTATAAAAGACAAATAAATATCTCACCATAAGTTTAAATTTTAAGAATCAATTGAAAAAAATAAAACATTGAGAGAGTAAATTTCGTTTTTGTTAATTACAACCAAAATTAGAAGTATTTGATAGAACAGCGAAATTTTAAAACACATCGAGACAAATTCATCCTATATGTGTAGTAGTTTACTGTACTAGAAAATCCTTAAAATTTTCATATCCGCTCCATTATTTCATAAAAAAAGCGTGAGAAATAATAATTTATATAATTTGTACTCAAACTATAAACGGCATATTTCAGCTGACCTCTGGAAAGCCCCAACCCGATAACGTTAAAATTTGTTGAATCAAATTATAATTCATATCAAAATACGCCGAAGAGTTAAAGTTTTTTTTTATTTTTTAAGTTTAAAACTCGTAAAGACAATATATTTAAAATATAATAAACAATTTTTGGTTGTGATAATATATTCATTCTTACTGTCAATTTTAGTAAACAAAAAAATATTTATTAAAAATATAAAAATATTATGCATTTTTATAGTTAAGTTAATCAAATGAAATAGAAATTTTAATTTTTATTTAATTATATAGCACATATGGCACAACATCTTCAAATATGTAAGTAACTCGTAAAAAAAATTCAAATACATAATAGCTTACATACAACACAGACGTTTATACTATCTTTATTCGTTGGTAGTAATAATTATTAGAATTACTTAAAACATAAAAGAATTAATCCTGTTGGTGCTGATTGATTAAACAATCAAAACATGCCAACCCACCCTCCCATTTAATAGAATCTCACCAAAAATAAAATAAATATTTTTGAGCTTATACTTAAATGTTATACATAATACAAAGTTATATAAATAAACTATAAAATTATTGAATTTAATTATTCCGCTCAGATTATAATAAAAACCAAAAAAGTTTTTGAAAAATTAGCAACACAAAAACGTGTGATAGCGTATTTTACTTATACACTAAAAATTACTTAAAAAAAAATAAAAACTGTACTAATTAAATAAATAATTAAATTGATAATAAATAATTAAATTTTAATTTTAATTTAAATAGAAAGTAAAAAAAAAAAAATATTTGCTTGTAAAATAAATTTTATTTTTGTCATTTATCGATTTAAAATTAAACAAATTCATTAATTCAAACCAAATAAAATTAATAAATAAAAAGTTAATTGTGTTTTATTGATTGATTGAGATAATAATATATAAGAAAGCACGCAACTTACCTAGAGTATGTACAATTGAGTATGGGAATTCCAACGATTAATTTTTCGTTATGGATTTTTGTCCACGTGTCACCATATTTTATTAGTGGTATTTTTTCATCGGGAAACTGAAAATAAATTTAGACAGTAAATTGTCATTAAAAATTGATTAATTGTATGATAGAAATATTTCAGATCATAACTATTAATACTCGTCTACATTGTTGAGGACATCTAGACCACTCTAAGTGAAATATAAAAAAATTGAAAAACTCAAGCCTCTGCTTTGAATTTGTGGGAGTATTAGCCTGGTTACCAGGAAAGGGCCAAGCGAATACTCGAGAGAACTTTTAATTAAACTAGTTTAACGTTCGTTTTAATTCTGCTTTATTTTACCATATTCCGTGCTATTTATACAAAATGTGATACATTCTACACTACATTCTACATTCTATATGTTATGTATGTACAGAATATATACATAACATATACAAATTTTCTCACATTATCAAAAAGTGCAAAAAGTATAATTTATATACAAAATGCATATTGAGCATTTTGAGGTAACATGAAACATGTACACATTAATATAATTTTAAATATAAAAAGATAAGTTTAATACAAAATGCATATTGAGCATTTTGAGATAACATAATTTTAAAACCTGTTGATCCGTGATTCAACATACTCCCGCCTCTCACAATGTTTATACAATGCTGTCAGCCGAGCCTGGAAGTGGAGAAGGAGGTCTGTTGGGTATCCGTCTTCCCCTTATTTTGCATGTAATCCAGCTGATTCCTATAGCTAAGCAACTCCAAAATATCACGTGAATCATCGTATAATGGTGAACGTGATGAATGTTCTGATGGGTAGGTAGTACTTCCTTCTCCCTCAACTCATTCAACTGGTTCTCCAGCTCAGTTGTTTCTGGTGTAGTCAACAAGTTTAAATCGTTGTGAGCCATGTTCTTCTTTATCGATGTAACCAAATCGTGCAAATTATGGGCACCATGCATTAAATGTGCTGTTTCATATAACATTTTTTTGATGCTATGCTGAGCGGTCCCTATGGCAATAATTTGAATATTGGCGTCTCGTAACACACAGCCGGCTTCGATTTCTACTATACCGGAACCACGAAAGATGTAAGGCTGAATTCTGGAATCACATATGACATCAACAGTAGTTTCGTTTGGTACCACATATATCCACTGATTTGGGACATGAAGTTTAATCCAATGGTTGGTAGCGTTTATTGTTCTAATGCTGCATGTTGTGTCTAACCCGTCCTTCCGTTGCAAAATGGCTATCTCACATTGATTAGGGTCATTCAGGGAAATAATAGGTGACACTTCACACAAAAATTGCTTATGTTGGAACATATGGCATCGGTTTACATCTTCTTTTGTCATCAACGCGAAATGTTCGCGCCGATTGTCCATGGCCAAATAGTCAGTTGAAGGGACAATGTGTGACTGCGTGTTTCCATGAGCAATATCTGGTACAGGAATTGTAGCTATAAGCGTATAATCCCATGCAAACGAAAGTGGTATTATGATTTCAATTATTACATACTTCTGGGTTACTCGGCTGCGTACGGTCATACTTTGGTACACATGACGGAGGTCATGAATATTGTGGCCCGGAAGAGTAACGGTTGTTGGCACGTGTTGTCGGATCACTTGCAGCTCTTCTTCTAGCTGAGTTGGTGTAAGTATGGACGGGTGCAGAATGTCTTGATGAACATGATGAACCACGTCAAGTAAGCCTTGCTGTGTATCCTCAAGGCTCTTAAGCACTAAAGTCATTTCAAGCAAGTTTATAAACACTGAGCGCACTCTATCTTCATATGTTCTATATTCCTGTAGCAGCATCATATCCTGTCGCAGACGATGTTGTTCCTTGATTAAGTTGTTTATCGCTGTGATGGTAAGGTTGGAGTTATGTCTCACTAACTTTACGGTGTTATCTATTACGCTTGTTTGATTTTTTATCAGAACCAATAGATGATTCTCGTTGTTGCCAATTGCCTCAAACTGAGCCTCGTATATTTCAGCCTCACGCTGACTAAGAACTCCGAATATGTCCCCTAGTACCAGGCCGACGGTATCTCCGAAACCGCGTTTTACCCGTCTCCGATCCTGATTGCTTTCAAACAATAGCACATTATCTGCGATCAAATTATTGTATTGCCATAGGAGTTGTTGGAGCATGATGTTACAACTTAGATTAAGCTCCGCGCACACCGTTGTTAACTCGGTGTGAGCTTGCTTAAAATTCTCAATTTCATCCCAGTAGCTGCTCAGGTTGTAATGAACTACTAATGTCCATCAAATTGCCACAATTTCGAGCTTGCCTAATTCCTCGAAATGTATTCCGGTGGACTTGTTGAATGGAGTAATCCGGCTCGAAGGACCATGAAAAACTCAAGCCTCTGCTTTGAATTTGTGGGAGTATTAGCCTGGTTACCAGGAAAGGGCCAAGCGAATACTCGAGAGAACTTTTAATTAAACTAGTTTAACGTTCGTTTTAATTCTGCTTTATTTTACCATATTCCGTGCTATTTATACAAAATGTGATACATTCTACACTACATTCTACATTCTATATGTTATGTATGTACAGAATATATACATAACATATACAAATTTTCTCACATTATCAAAAAGTGCAAAAAGTATAATTTATATACAAAATGCATATTGAGCATTTTGAGGTAACATGAAACATGTACACATTAATATAATTTTAAATATAAAAAGATAAGTTTAATACAAAATGCATATTGAGCATTTTGAGATAACATAATTTTAAAACCTGTTGATCCGTGATTCAACAAAAATATTTTTTGAAAAATGTTTAAAAAGTATCACCCCATCAAATCAATGATTACAGCAATTCAAGAAATTACGAATTATGCACAAAAACCCAAAGCTTTCTTTACATAAGCTTCTAACATTTAGTAAACATTTAGCATTTTTTTAAATATAAAATCAAGCTGAAAACACAAAATAAAGTAGTATTGTTTTCGACAGCTGTTTTCGAATATTGGGGTCGATTCTGACATTATCGAATTTTATTTTATTTTTTTATGTTAAAATTTATTTTTAAAATGAAATATAAAATATTTTATTTTTTCGTATTTTAATTGCCTCGTTTTATTTCATATTTTATAATAAAATATTCTAATACAATTTTCTTTGAGTGAATCGAAAAATGTTTGTAGGGTATTCAAATGA
Organism: Tipula vernalis; assembly: GCA_958295665.1. Classification (NCBI taxonomy): domain Eukaryota; kingdom Metazoa; phylum Arthropoda; class Insecta; order Diptera; family Tipulidae; genus Tipula; species Tipula vernalis. The sequence continues at coordinate 205,006,992 of OY282560.1, forward strand.
AACGGGCAATTTAAAAAATCGTCATTTTCTGGTGGTCCAACTAAAGCTATGTGAGAACCATCTGTAATAGCACCTATAATTCCAGACATTTGGAATATCTGCTAAAACTTGTTTTTAACTTCTGCTAGTTCTAAAATATTTTGTGGAAATATAACAAAATCGTTCAAGAGGTGTTGGACGATTAGTTTCGTTATTTCTCTAATCATCTGAGAAACGCTGGGTTGAGATAGTGAAATAATTTCCCAGCTTCCAATTGACACTTGATACGAGCCATGGCCGAAAAAGTGTAGAGCACATAAAATATGGGATTCTGTTGGTTGTGATCTTGCTTCCAATCTTCCAATAATGAATTGTACAGCTTGTTTTGATAATCGAAATAATTTTTTAAACTTTCTTTGTGGTAATTCAAACGGATTGCTGACGTCCCGAAGCTGTCTCAATCTGAGTCTATAGTTATGTCTTACAACAAAAAGTTAATTAATTTAAAAGTTGGTTCACTTTCCAAAAAATATATTGCAAACCTTCTTCTTCTCTCTTCCCGTTCTAACAAAATTCCAATTAAATATTTTGGCATTATTTTAATTTATTTATACAAAAAATAATTCCCAAACCAATTAGGTAATTTTCTTTCAATTTTACGCCTACAAATTAAAAAAAAAACACACACTAAACAATTTTTAAATTGTATTTATCTCGATGATACATATGTAAGACAATATCGTAAAATATCATAAAATAGACAAATTTGATGCTTTTATTTTTGACAGATATAACATCAAAAATGGCCAAATAAAAGTGGGCCAGCAAATGTGGGCTGGGTATAAATCCATCCAAAACAGAGCTGGTACTCTTCACCAAGAAATATAAAATTCCGGTAGTCGCCCCTCCTACCTTAAATGGCACGGCACGGGCCTTTACTGATAAGGCAGGATTTCTGGGCATAATCTTGGACAGTAAGCTAAATTGGATGCCCAAAATTTTAGAGAAAGTAAAGAAGTCCACAATGGCTCTGTACTCATGTAGAAACGCCGTCGGTAGGAGATGGGGTCTAAAACCAGAGCTGGTACACTGGCTCGTCATCGCTGTAGTCAGACCGATTCTGATGTATGGGGTGAGTGTGTGGTGGCCAGCACTAAACAAGAAAACTAATAAGAATAAGATAGAGAAGGTACAGAGAACGGCCTGCTTGCTTATAAGCGGGGGGCACTGACAACCCCTACACGTGCTCTGGAGGCTATGTTCTACCTTCTTCCTGTCGACATCTTTGGTAAGCAGAGAGCGGCAACTACAGCTGCACAGCTCTCTGCCGTGTTTGAGTGAATATGTCTGCAGACGGGCCACTCGACGATTGGCAGGTCGCTAATGGCAGATGTGAAGAATAGTGACTACACGATACCGATTGTATGCTTTGAAAAAGGTTTCCGGACTCTTCTCCCCTCAAGGGAATCCTGGGGGAACAGGTCAATAACAGAAACTGGAAGTATACAATTCTACACTGACGACTCCAAGCTAGACGGCAAAGTCGGAGCAGGAGTTTATTGTGACAAATTAAATGTGAATATATCCTTTCGTCTTCCTGATCACTGCAGTGTGTACCAGGCGGAGGTGGTAGCGATTGAGGAAGCGCTGGCTTGGTTGAAGGTTGAAGCATAATGTCATATCCACAAGGGATATAACAATATACGTGGACAGTCAAGCGGCAATCAAGTCGCTGGAATCAGTTTCTCTGACGTCCGTGGTGGCATTGAAGTGCCGCTCATCTCTTAACGAGATGAGTGAGCATTTCAATATCCGGATAGTCTGGGTCCCCGGTCACTCGGACGTACTGGGGAACTGCAGGGTGGACGAACTGGCAAGGCAAGGTACAACTCTCCTATTGAAACCGGAAAGGGCAAATCTGGGGAGGCCCATAGCAGCGTTGTATAGGGCGCTTAGAAATGAGGCGATAGCCTCGGCACAGAAGAGGTGGACTAACACCATAACATGTTATGTAGCGCGGCAAGTCTGGCCGAAACTGGACTTGAAGCGCTCCAAAACACTGCTATCCCTACGTAGACCTGACTTAAGTATAGTCGTGGGGGTGCTCACAGGACACTGCCTCATTGGGGAGCATAGCAGTTCACATCCAACCAGCCACTGGAGACTCTGCTAAATCTGAATCCTTTAGACATCTTGGGCAAACAGTTGGCCGCATGAACTGCCATCCATCTGACTGAAATCCATCTCAACATGGGCCAAAGGGTAACAAATAGTCGCCTAAGACAACCGACTATACTATCTCGTCACTCTCTTTTGACGAAAAGTTTTATGAGGAACTTCTGGTAAACCTCTCCTTCCGCCTTCCCGATTATAGTAACCTTCTTCAAGCTGAAGTAACTGCCATAAAGGAAGCCGTAAACTGGTAAAAAAATACGCGGGATTTTTGAATTTAATTAAAAGTTGTGACCGGTATAAGCAGATCTGAATCGGCATTGACATCATTCAGCTACTTTTGAGCAATGCCCATTCGGCACTGCTTTTTGGCCGAAATTCAACGATTTCGGAACAAATTTTTCTGTCACACGTCTCAAACCCGAAACAATCGAAAAAATCGCTTGGCATGAACCAAATGATAAATCAACATCATCAGGCTAAAATTAGGCTATATTTCAGCAATAGCGTATTCAATGTTGAATTGCAATTCATTAATTGGTCCTTTTCTCGAAATAATCGAATGACCAAACTTCTCTTTCAACAAACTGAGTGATTTGGCTTGTTGAAACCAAATGTCGTCTGCATTAATATATTCTTTGGAAACAAAAAATGATTGATTATTGCCCTGTAACGAATTTCAATAACTGTGTGCCTCCTGCATCATTTTTGAAGAAAACTGGACCAATAGTTCCACCAGACCTTAAACCACAACTAACATTCAATTTTTCTGGATGTATTGGCAATTGTTTAATTTGTTCCCAACAAATTTAGCTTGTTAACAAAGCCGTTCAACCAGAAATGTAACTTCGTCACTGAAGATCATTTTTGCCTGCTCTAATCCAATTTACGCATGACGCTGCCTGGTACTACAAGGGACAGTAGTGGCGATAGTACACATACTTGCCTTACTCCTTGAGTGTTGTGATATATTTCAGATTGTTTGCCTTTCTACTGAACTCGATTCCCAGCATCCAGATACAAGTATCCTCTATATTGCGCTCTTTTTTATCGTGTCAAATGCGCGTTGGAAATCAACGAAGAGCATGTTTCGTGGAGAATTTCATTCGTTTAATTGTTCGATGGTAAAACGAAATCGGTTGATGTGATCAGTGCAGCTTCGTCCTGGTATAAATCTAGCTTGCTCATTTCTTAATTTTAAAAGATAGTAGGTGTAAGACTCTCTCGAGAATAATGATATGTTGTATTGAGGAGGGAAATACAAATTTCCTGGTGATCGTAATGTTCAAGCCTTCCTTCCATTTTTGTGGAATTTTACCAGAATTTCAAACTTCTCCTATTAGTTATTGGTGTTATAGCTTTTACAGTCGTAGATGTGCCTACTTTGAATATTTCGGCTGATAAGTTATCAGTTTTAGTCGCCTTATTGTTCTTCAGCTTCTCTAAGACACTTTTAACCTCCCGCTCCATTGGTCTGTGGGTGTTTATTCTTTCGTTATTAGTGCGTTATTGGGCACTGTCCTTGGTCCTAACAGGGTAACCTATCTAACATTGATGTAATACGCGCATGTTCATTCATGTAATAAGGGGAGGTTTTTATTTACAATTTGTATACTACACTGCTCGGTGTGAATAAAAAAATAAGCCCAGTATTTTACCTCTCATTAATTGAGAGCAAATGTTTCAGATATTAATCAGTTTTATACAGAGTAAATCGTTTTGTTTGTATCGTACGATGATTTATGTCGAAGACTGTAAGTGTTTACTACATCATAAAAGAACAGTATGAATAGTATGAGAACCAAATGATTTCCCTGTGGAACTCTTGAAGCAACTTTGATGCTCCGGGAAGGAAAATTGCCAATTTTCACAATCTGAATTTCTCCAAGTAAGATTTGTTCCAATTTATTGGTAAAAATTGCAACCCAAAGAGCTCAGCTTCTGAAAAAGCAAGTTGTGATTAATTTTGCCAAAGGCCCTACTAAAATAAGCGTACACAACTTGTGCGCAGTTGCCCTGAAGCATCTCTTCTTTTATTCAAAATGAATTTTATTTAAGTACATATTGGCCGTTATTAGCTATGACCTTTTGCCATTTTCGGGAAGTCTCATAATTCCATCGGTGTAGAACTTCTGTGGTTTATCGGCGAAAAACTTGGCCAAATGATTTTCATAGTTCCTTTTTTTAAGCCTTACGCAAATGGTTTTAACCCTTGTGTTTGCAACCTAATTTGTATCTTCGTCCCTACAACCAACATACCCGCGTAAGTATGTACGATTTTCTATTCGTTTTGCGTGAAATTTTGTTTAAAAATTGAATTTTACATTATTATAAATAAATTTTGATCATTTCTATTTTATTTAAACATGCTATTGTATTTCCTGGTTTTGTACAACCCTGTTTTATTTATGATAACTGAATATTTCGGCCATTTTCACAGTAATAGAAATTTTGACACGATTGACGAAATACAAAACTATCTGCATGAAAATTGTAGAACGAAATGTCAATTTTCAAACACGCGTCAGTATGACGCACTCTGATTAGTGTTGCCCGATATATGACACCAAACAACATCTAATGAGAGAAATCTCTCAATACTGTTTCCCCAGCCTAATACGTCGATCTTCAATACGAGAATATCCCACAGCAAGACTGTAATTGTAAATTATATAAGATGGAAATGGGAAGTGCAATCGTGCCAGTAGTCAATTTAGATACATGCATGCAGTCTGTTGAATATTGAGATTTAACAAAAATCCATACGAAATATCGGAAACAATTAGTAATCCCAAGAGTTACACAATTTCGAATGATTAGGATGATTCAGGACAAAAAATACATACTTAACACCTAAAAACAAGCTATGATTTGCTACAATAAAAATAAGAAACTGACTGAAAATAAACAAAAACTGACCATATGCATACAAAATATGAGTGACTATATCCATTATTTAATTAGCAAAAAATAATCTTAAATTTAATTGATTTACTATTTTATTTTGATTTTTTCCATATTGCACAAATAATATGGGGAACAAATTTGTGGGTACAAATAATTTTGGCGCAAACTAAATTAACTGTAATTTCCTCTAGAAGTAAAATTTAAAAAAAATTTTGATTGAAATGTAAAGCGGGGTAATTAAATTTATTGAATTAAAATTAATGTTTTCAAAAAGTTTATTATTTATATAATTTTTAAAGTTATTTGCGTTATGTTGCATCAAAAATTTAGCAGGTACAAATAATTTTGGTTAAAACTATACATTGAAAGACGCCCAATAGAAATGAGGAGATTTCTTTAATCTGAATAGTGTTGAAATCACCTTCCCTCTATAATATTTTTTAATGACTATTGTTAGTGGGGAAATTGTAATTAATTTGAATTAGGAAATTTTTTTTTTTTACCAACAGAAACGTTATAATTTAACAGTAATCCAATACAATAAAAAAACTGAAGAACAAAAAGAAAAAAAAACTGAAATACAAAATTGGTAATATAATAGTAGCTCAAAAAAGTAAAAAGTGATCCATAATTTCAAAAAATTGTTCAAAACATTTATCATTCCAATTTCGGACAGAAGATTGTTAAATGTTTCGCGACAGGTAATAAATACTTGTTCCTGATATATTCCCTTTTAGTAAATGGTAATACAGTCACCAGTTTCTCAACTGTTGTAAATTTTATTTAGGTTACGATTTCCACTGTGCACAATTTCAACACTTAAGTCCCATCCGAAAGAGGAGTAAAGCCGAATCTTTCTTCATTTTATGTAAAGATTGTTCTGATGCTGATTTTTTGGAATATCAACAATTCTTTAAGGGAACTATATTAAATGTCTCCCCAACAGGTTATGCCGTATTATATTTTAGAATAAACTAGAATGACAAATACAAGATGTTTACGAAGCAGAGATACAAGACTTTTGAAATTCAAGCTACTGCAATACTAAACAAGAACTGCCCCAATTCATAGAAGAGCAGTAATCCTGCTTTAAGATGTTTACATATTTCCAGCTATGATAACAACATTTCTCTCGAATGAGTTAAAATTAGGTACTTTTATAAAAAATATGATATTCGACTTTTCACTAAGAACCATAGAGAACATCAAACCATCTCCTTAATTGGTCAAACTCAAAATTCAAGTCGCAGAATAAGGAAGAGCAATGCCATCAGCAAAACCTGTACACTTTCCTTTTACGTTCAACAAAAGTATTGAATTGATATAAACCAAGAACAGGATTGGTCCCAACAAGGCACTCAACAACGCTTGTTATATTTTGGACATTACTTAAACCGTTTTTCATTCGGACTGTTGGAATTCGTTACTTAAACAGCAATGAAACCAATTAGTAGCAGCACCACAGATTTAGCCAAGTCATTTTTGGTTTTGGTCTTCCTTTCGCCAATAATTGAATCGAAGTCCACTGAGGTTTCTTATCATATTTTCCATTCTCAAATTTTCATTGATACTTTAAAATTTTTGATTGCTTGATTTTCGTCTCTTTTGACATTTTTTCTGCTGTAGATTTTAGTTTAATATATTGTGTTTATTATTTTAATGGCTTACTGCCTATTTTTAGAACCTATATTCCTAATATTTTTATTTGAATTGATATAACGAACTAGAATATTCATAAATATATCAAAAGGAACATTTGTCGCACTCTACATAGACTTCATCAAGAACAGTCATTAAGGGATGTAAAATCTATTATTTTGCTGGTTAAATTTTTTATCATTGAGTGAGAGCCAGCGTGGTTCAAGTCACAGGCAATTTTTAATGAAATAAGGCGATGGTCAGTAATTTTATAATCAGATGATTCAGGCTCAAACAAAAAATTACTAAAAGGTCCAGTTCTAACAAACAAGTGGTCAATGCTTTTAGATGATGAATTATATATTTGAATTGGAACGTCTATGAATGATTCCAGGCCATAAGAACTCATTATTGATAAGTAAATAAGCGTTAGTCTGTTGTCAGTATTTGAATCCAGAATGTTGATATTGAAATCACATAATATTATAAGATTAGGATTATACTAATTCCAGAAATGATTGCCCCAAATTTTGTTATAAACAAGTTAATGTCAAACTTGTGTAAGCGGTACAGTTCTAAGACACAAAACTGTTTGCTCAAAAGAGCTCATGTTATGTTTATTGTAGGGTCAAAGAAAATGTGGCATTTTTTCCAATAGCTTTAGGCCTATCAGGCCATACTATAGAGCGTTTGAAAGGTAATTGTTCATAGATTATTAAAAAATAAACATTGTGACATTTACCAATTCAGTCGAAAGTAATTGCGTTTTGAAAATAAGCCAAAATTTTGAAAAACTTCGCTACATTTTACAATATCACTTCGACCAAGGCGATAACTTCGAAGGCTTGTGAAAAAATGTGTGTGGTGTTTATGGTGAAGATGATTTTCCAAAATCAGAAACATGCAAATGGTTTTCTCATTTCCACTCTGGAAATTTTGATGTTAAAGACGTGTTACGTTCTAGTCGACCAATCGTTGAAAAAATTGAGGAAAACTGGCACATGTATCTTATGACATCGCTGCGGAACTAAACATTGACCAAACAGTTTTGAACCATTTGCATAAGGCTGGATACAAAAAGAAGCTCGATATTTGTGTACCACATGAATTAATAGTGAAAAATTTAATGGGCCGAATTTCTAACTGCGAATCGGTGCTCGATTTGCTTATCAACAGATGTGAGATCAAATTTGGTGCTATTGTTTTCTAATCCTCGATATATTTTCGTTTAAATAGGTAAAAAAGAAATATAATTGAAATTAAAATTAAATAAGCTTAAAATTATAATAAGGTGTCGAAGTCTTCCAATTCACAGATTATGATAATCTCACTACCGTCGGTTTCCCCAGGTTAGACGTTTCCATTCCTTGCCCAAATACTAATATTTATAACCCTTATCTTTTACTGCACTTTTTACAGCATATAATATTTTGGTTGCTTTCGGTGACACCCATTGATTCATGAATACCCGTTCATTTGAAGAATAACCGCAATTTACAGCTGTCAAACGTTTTGTCAATCGCTTCATAACTTCATATTTAATGCGCGAAGCACAAACTTGGCAGTCTCGTTTTGTACGTGTTACGGAGCGGACCAAAAAAAAAGTGGATAAATTAAGTCGCATTAAGTGGTTCCGGGTACTGCGTAATACCGTATAAGGCCCATAATTTCATACACAGAGCGAAGGAATCACATTTTTTGCGACTTATAAAAAACACGTTTGTGAAAAAGACTCAGGATCTGCTCAATATTAATTGATGCGATCCATAATTCATCGTGCACTAACGATATGAGCCTACGCCATTTTACAACGTGATCACACTATAACTCACACTTATAACAATAAATATAAAAATTACTACATATTAAATATTACAAAACATAAAAATATAACAATTAATACTTTTTGTGAAAAAATATAACCTATCCAGTACCCCAGGATTTCCCTTGAGAAATTTCTGTGGGTTTTTTCTGGAAAAACATAACTCACTGGTCCTATGGATTGAAAGATCTGACCTGAGCAAATTTAAAAACAAACAAACAAACACAAACTTGACGACAATAGCTTCTATTTTACTGTTTTCCCTATTTTTTGCAGGGGAATAGTACATTGTGTCATTAGGATTAAAAGTGATACTTTGTTTGACGAGCAATTATATTTGCATGCGAGGCGAAGCGCAGCGTAGCCGAGCAAAAGCAAATATTTGCGAGTCAAACAAAGTCACTTTTAATCCGAATAACACATACTATTTTTTCTTCAACGAAGAAATGCTTATTATAAACTAATTATACAAGTAAGTACAAATTATGTAATTAAAATTTCAAAATTGAAAGTAATTTTGTTGAAATATTTTGTGAAACTAAGGAGATCATGACTTTTGTTTGGTTTGACTATTGTAAGTGTCAAACTGCCAAGCTATAATTATAATATTTTTCTTGCGAACAAAATGTTTGAATCAGAAGATTTATCAAATTTACCTCCGGATGTGGTTCAAACAGCAAAGGAAATTGTATTAAACCTATTGCCATCAAAATCAAGATTGAACATTTTATTGAAATATTTTGTATAGTTAAGGAGGCCTTGACTTTTTTTTTTGTTTGTGTATCTTACCAAGTTATGACGTCTCATTTACTTTTAATATTGAAAACAGTGTTAAAAGAGCATTTACACCTAGGATTAAAAGTTCAGCCTAGCAACACTCACATTTTTTTAATCGTAACAAAAAGGCCAACTTTAATGCCCAATAATAGTATTAAAACAAGCTACTTTTAAGACGTTTGGAGAAAAAGAAAATTTTAAGGAACAAGTAACACATGACATGATTACAATACAATTCACAGTTTAATCTTTTATGGTAAAAAAAGAAGACTCATTTCTTCACAAATCAACCGTTTGTTCTTTGTACTCAATCTTTTAATTCACAGTTGTTAAATAAATTTAAGCAAATTGCTGGAGCCTTTTTTAGTGAAGAACCTATCAAGCCATTATAGAAGGGTCGCCTCCCACAGCAGATGCAATTGGTTAGCATCTTTGCCTATTTTGGGTGCCGGTGTTTATTCTAGTCTTCTCGTAAATATTCAGAGACAAAGGATTATTGATCCGGTAACCTCTCTATTCGTCATAGGAGATTTAACTTTGAAACCAAATTTGGCACTCTCATTCATCGACAAAACGAAGTTAAATCCTCAAGTTCAAAATTTATTATCTAAATTTCCGAAAATAATGCAAAAGTTAAATAATGTCAAAAATGTTGCATACAACATCAAGCAGCATGGTCTAGAAACCAATGATCCACCAGACAGTTGCAAAATGCGAAGGTTAGCACCGGACAAACTACGTATAGGTATAGCAAAAGCAGAAATTGAAGCATTGAAGTCCTTTGCATCTGCTTAAGAAGAAGAATGGAGACCTTGCGGAGACTACCGGACACTAAACGGGATTACAGTTCCAGGCAATCCGATACCACTCTTCAAGATTTTTCGTGTCAACTTGAAGGGAGCAACATATTTAGGTCGTTAGATCTTGTTCAGACATATCATCGAATTCCAATTAATCCATCCGATATTTCAAAAACAGCCATTTCAACTCCCTTTGGTTTATTCAAGTTCACTAAAATGACTTTCGGCCTCAGGAATGCAGCACAAAGTTTTCAAAGATTCAGTTTTAGTAGGTCTGAATATTTACTAAGTTTAATTGAGTGAAACATTAACCCTAGAACTACCGACCCGTCAAAATGACGGATTTACATTTATTCAATTCATTTTTTTAAATAATTATCTTAAAATTATTTTAGAAATTTATGGTGACTTTTAATAAGACAATAAAGTAATAAAGTAAATTTCCAAAACAATTCTAAATTGAATAAATGTAAATCCGTCATTTTGATGGGTCGGTAGTTCTAGTGTTAATTGCTTCCAATTTCTTATGAAGAACATTTAGAACATCTAAATATTGTCTTCCAAAAACTTTCGGAACATGGTTTGATCATTAATCCAGATAAATGAGTTTTTGCTTCACACGAAATTACTTTCCTAGAGCATACAGTCACTAAACAAGGTATTTCACCTAATCAAGAAAAAATCAAAGTTATTAAAAATTATAAACGTTCAATTACCGTTGATCATCACAAACGATTTTTGGGTATGATCAATTTTTACAGACATTTCATTCCCAAGGAAGCATTTGATCAAATTTTACTGAACGATTTTTTAAAGGTTACAAAAAACAGTAAAACTCCTATTGAATAGACAGCAGCATCCATACAAGCCGATAATTGCAAGGAAAAATTGTGTTAAGCGACTTTACTTGCACATCCATCGTCTACAGTTAAATTATGTATTATGTTCGACGCATCTGGCATAGCGATCGGGGCTGTGGTTCAGCATTAAGTTGCAGATGCAAGGCAGCCGGCTCGGTTTCTTTTAAGTACGTCTCAATGAAACTCAGCAATGATATAGCACTTATGAAATACTGTTAGGGATTTAGGCTTAGTTATTAATAAAACTCTTACTTGGGGCGACCATTTAATTACTATTAGTAAGAGGGTATTTGGCATGCTTAGTTGTTTGTATAAATTAGTTGGATTTTCTGATAGTCAGTTTAGGAAAAAAATTGTTTTTGTCTTATCTTCTTCCTCATTTTATTTACGGTGACATTCGGTATGCTTCAGGAAAATATGAATGTTCTCCAAAGATGTTTCAATGCTTGTACCAGGTTTACTTTTGGTATTAGGAAGTTTGATCATATTTCTGCCTACTCTAGCCTTGTTTTAGAATGTAGTTTATCTATTTTTTATGAATTTCGCGTTTGTCTTTTTATTTTTAAACTTCTCAAAGCTAAGGAGCTTTGTTATCTATAAAGGAAATTAATGTTTAGTAGGTTTCATTCCTCTAACTTCCGCCTAATTCCGGCTAAAAATTGTTGTAGGTCGTAACAAGTCATTTTATGTTAGGGGAGTTTCCCTTTGGAATTCAATTCCATTGGAAATTAAGAGATTAGGATCGACAAAATTATTTAGCTTACAATTTTTGGATTGGCGTGATTGATGGGCAATACGTAGTTTTTAATTTATTTTTATTAACCTTGTTATTATTGTTAATTTTTAATATTATTTCACCTCGTGCTGTACATTTTATTGTAAATGAGCTACTGCTCAAAATAGAATATGTAAGCATGAGGTGAAAATTGTTTGAAAAAATTTAAGAGGTTTTTATGCCTAATGGAAGCAAGTTCATTATTTTTTTTTGTTTCGATTGCTTTGTTTCCATGTGTGCTTTTCCTTTTAATACTAAATTATTTATAAAATACTATAAATAAATAAATAAACTATTATGACAGAGAGTTGCTTGCGGCTGACTCGGGCATTAAGCATTTCAAATATCTTTTAGAAAGTCGTGAGTTCACGTTGTTTACCGACTGTAAACCTTTTGTCTTCGCTTTTAAACAGAATCCTAATAAAGCATCTACTCGTCAATTTAGACATTTTGATTTCATCAGGCAATTCTCTACCTATATACAACATATCTCAGGCATTAACAATGTCGTTGCAGCCACTCTCTCACGCATTAATCAAATTTCTAGGTTTTTATGCCTAATGGAAGCAAGTTCATTATTTTTTTTTTGTTTCGATTGCTTTGTTTCCATGTGTGCTTTTCCTTTTAATACTAAATTATTTATAAAATACTATAAATAAATAAATAAACTATTATGACAGAGAGTTGCTTGCGGCTGACTCGGGCATTAAGCATTTCAAATATCTTTTAGAAAGTCGTGAGTTCACGTTGTTTACCGACTGTAAACCTTTTGTCTTCGCTTTTAAACAGAATCCTAATAAAGCATCTACTCGTCAATTTAGACATTTTAATTTCATCAGGCAATTCTCTACCTATATACAACATATCGCAGGCATTAACAATGTCGTTGCAGCCACTCTCTCGCGCATTAATCAAATTTCTATTCCTGAAAATATTGATTATGCGGCAAGAGCAGATGTACAAATTAACGATCAAGAGCTTCAAGAATTATTATCCAGTGGCACAATATTGGATTTCAAATAGCTCCCACTCTGGTTCAACACAACAAAAACTATTTGTTGTGATGTTGCGACAGCTATACCAAGACCTTTTATTCCAATTAGTTTTCGGAAAGCGGTTTTTGAATCATTTAACAATTTATTCCATCCGGGGAAGTTATTTGGCCTTCCATCAACAAAGATTCAGGACAAAATTCAAAATCTTGTATCGATACCTAAATCCAAAAAGAGTAACTTTTGACTTACATAAGTACATCCTCCTTCTACGTTACAATATCTATTTTCGTAAATCATTACGGATTTTACTGAGGAGGGAGTGTTGTGGTGATTTAACCAAATTATCAAAAAGTTTAATTTTATGTTGGTACCTTTTGGAAGGGATAATGCCTCAATTCCACTGTGAATCAAAGTTTGTCAGTAAAAATAACTTGAGATAAAAATATAAAATCGGTGGTTGTGTGAACGAGACACACAACGGAGTCAGTCAAGTTTTTACTTACAAAAAATGTGTATTTGTGTTAGTGTACTGAGGTCAAAATTAAAAAAAAGTATCAAATCGAGAACATTTTATGGCAGTCCAACTAATACATGTACATAAATATTGTGTACCGATGAAAAATATTTCTCGCACACGCTGATAATTTTAATTAGTTGGTAATTTTATGGGAAAGATTTTTTTTAATTTTGTATCTTATGACGGAAATAATTTGAATAAAATAATTCTGATATGAGTATTAATAATAATTAAATTTTTAGATTATTTTGAAACGTGAAAATAATCGAATTAACACTAAAACTTCATTTTTCTAATAATTTTTGGTTATTCTAGGTTATGTTTTTGTTTGCTGTCAAAACACTAAGGAAATTTTAAAGTTTGCAATTTTTATGGTAAAGTCTAATGTGTGATCGAAAATATTCGAAAAAATAATTCTGATGTGAGCATTAATAATAATTAATTTTTTAGATTATTTTGAATCGTAAAAATACTCGAATTAACACTAATTCATAATTTTTTTTAATAATTCTTGGTTATGTTTTTGTTTGCTGTCAAGATGTATCCATAAAATTTGCTATAAAAAAAACAATAACAAAATACTTTGTCTTTGTCTCTCTGATGGATTATTTATTTTTGTTTTCTTCCAACTTCAAGTCAGCTCAGTCAATTTTTCACAGTGGAATTGGGGCTTTAAAATGCAAAGTATATTTTTTGGTGAGTAAAAATGTGAATTAAAAATTTTTTGAAAAAAAAACGAGTTACCTTGTTTTTTGCAGAAAAAGAAAACTAGTAGTAATATTAGCGACGCGTTTCCAAATAAATAAAATATATGTACAAAACAAAAAATTAAAATTAATTGTAAATAGAAATGAGATTAGATATACATAAGATTATATAAAAAAAAATCATTAAATATTTTAATTAAATATATAAGTGAAGTGTGTGGATCCAGATACTCGAATACGTAAAGAAGTTTGGGGCACTACGAAATAAAACCAGCCCCATACATCCATACCATGACCAGAAAAACGATCAGACCCTTTAAGAGATGTAATCATCTTATAAATATAAGAATTATCCTCGTCATTAGCAAATTTGCAAAATTCAAAAAGAACTGGAGTTAAGAGTTTCGAGAACTCGAAACATGTTGGCAAATTTTCCTTAAAAATAATCTTTTTAATCATTGCGAGTTGTCCGTTGTACTTAAAAAATTGTACAAGCAAAACAACAACAAGTCACAATTATGAGAATTCGTAATGCCTAGACCACAAGTCATTACATATCATCACATGATGATCACGCATTTTGTCGTAACTCGAAACTCGTAATGCTTACATAATCGCCCTCTGATATGATGAATGGAGAATGAAAAATGATATATGATGCGACAGCGTACACGTAGCGACAGAACCAACTCCCCCAAATTGTTGTATATCAGACATAAAATTATACATTTCCGAATTCAAATGTGTTAGACTTGGAACAATTCTAGAATTAATTACATTAATGAATTTCATCATACAGATCAACACTGGAGCTGCACGGAATATAATATAAATGGCACTAATAATCAAAGGATAGCGATAAAATGTTGTTCCCAGGACATGTGTCCTCAAGAAGGTACCTATCGCTTCAATGTAGGGTATATCACCCCAATTCCCATAGTCGTGTCATTTCATGTGATGTGACTATAGTCGTATCACGTCACTTGAAAATTACTATTCTTGAAGGCGAACCAAGTGACACGACTGCAACTTAAAATTTATTAGGCAAATTAGAAATAAAATCGTTTTATAACAAGAATCTTATTATTTTAAACAATAAAATATTATTAACAGTGCACAAAATTATTCAAAAAAACAATAGCTGTATTTTGTTGAGAAATTTACAACAACAATTGCACGTGACAGGAATTAAATAATTCGAACAAAAAATTGGAGGTATGTATTTAATTCTAGCTCGAACAAATAAAGTACGTAACTGCTTGAATGAAAAACAGATGAAATACCAACATAGAATATAAAAATTAAATCGAAAAAACATTTCGCGGCTTATTCTGTTAAGAAAAAAATAATTCAAATTAATTTTTTCTCAACAAAATATAGGTAATATTTTAAAAAATTTAAAATAAAATAATTGCATCTTTCCATTTTGTGGTATTCGCCTGTCATTTGCAAAAATGAAGTGACTTCTGTCGTATAAAGTGACTTTAGTCGTGACAAACGACTAAGAGAATCGCAAAATTGATGTGATGTGACATGTGACTATAGCCATGAAAATGACGTGATACGACTATGAGAATTGGGGTGTATAAATCTGGAAAACATTCCTCTCTAAGCCACGTCTCTACTCAACAATATCTTCTATTATTGAGAAATACAACTCCTTACATTCTGATCGTAGATATGCCACTGGCGTTTTGAAAATATGTAATTGTTTAACGAGTTTAGCAGAAAGGCAACACTGTTATATGGTTGAACGTACAATAGAAGCCACTTTCACATTTCATACATTTCAACTGGGGCCCTATTATCAAATGGATCGCATTTCACATTATTTGTGATTTTGCGGATGCGATTCGCTTCGTATGTGCGTATTGAAAAGCGATTATCGCATTTCTTATAAGACATTTTATTTTGGCAAATAAGTTTTTTTTTAATATTTTGAGATAATTTAAACAAAATAACTTTAATATTTCTTAATAAAATACATTTTAAATGTTATATTAAATATAAACAGAAAAAAATTATTTATTAACACAATCAATTCGCAAATGCGACATCCGACTGCTATTCAGTAATCGCATTTGTCAATTTTCGCAAAAATCCGATATCGTATTAATAAGGCGAATCACATTTTTTTCATAATAGGGCCCCTGAAGTAGCAATGATACTGAAAAAAAAGCTGTTTTTCAAAATTGAATGGTTTGGTGTAATTTTTGACATACTTTTCGCAATTAACTAAGAGCGATCCAAAATTCTTGCAATTTTTATTGCCAAATTTCTTCAGCGGAAAAAGTTTGCTTTGCTTTGCAGTAATTAAATATTTTAACCAGATAAAGCCGAAACTATTTTTTTTCTTAAAGTGTCTTTTGAAACGGATGTTTACATGAAAATAGTAAGAGAAATCATAAACTACTAACCAAAATTTCATAAATAGTTTAGTCACAGAAGAAAGATTAGCCAGAATAGACATTGCGTGGACCAAATTTTTTTTTCATCTTACCTTCTTTTTTGGACATTGAAGTATAATTATTTTTGAATATTATAGTAGTTAATACAAATTATGCTGTCAAAACAAAACTTGTCAAATAATTTCACTAACTATACTGTTAAAGATTCTCAATTTTTATTATTTCAAATCAAACCCAGTAAACCAAAGAATACATAACCCAACTTTCTCTTACCTTCGGCAAATCAAGGTCAAAAAAATGAGTTCAAATTTTTCCATACAAAAACAGCGTTATGTCTCTTCTGGTTGTATTCTGTGGTTTAGTTTAAGCGGGGCGAGGTATTCTTTTAAAAGGACAGTGGCATTAAAAGCAGCTACAAAAATTTTATTCCAAAATTTATTAAAATAACATGTAATTCATTTCTTATAAAATAAAAGTAAAACATATAATTAATCACTTAATTATTTGGTATGATAGTACAAAAAACAATCTTTTGGGTGTAACGCTACTTCGCACTTAATACACGAAAAATTACATTTTTGTGGCAATAGCAACATCGGGTTCGTTTGGTCTGATAAATTATTAAATGACCTATATTATCGTATTTTGAATGTGCATGTAAATTTGCTGCAGGTTTGGGCCCTCTTGTATTGAACGTTTGTTTCCGGAATGATTCTAGAATTCCGAGAGTCAACTCTCGTCTAAAGTTCAGGTGATTTAATTTACCTCCGTTTACCCTAAGCAACTGCCATGCATTCTGTTCAACCATGTCGATACAATGAGCTATCAATGGATATATCAATGGAAAATACCACTTTTTTCCTCGTATTGATACTCTGTATAAACTAATGTTTTGGTCCGCTCGGTCGACTCCGCCCATATTTTGGTTGCACATCTTAAATATTTTTGGTTGATCCACGGTTATCCTTTTCTTTTCTTTTTTAGAAAATCTTGTTACCGGTTGGGTTGGCAATATGGGACAACTGTTGGACGCGATTGACAACATTGTTGTCATGCCATTTGCATACGACTATTTCATTGCCTCGTGTCGTGGCGTAATCATAAAACCCTCTTTCATTTTTTTTAATGATTTTGGAAGCCAATATATTGCAATTTCTCCCAATTCTATTTTCTCTTATTGTTCCGGTCCCTTTCAATCCACCACACCGAAGCTCTTCTAATACAAGCTAATAGCTCTTCTAATATAATAGTTTAATCGACGTAAAAAAGTTATCAAAATATAAGTGGTATGGCATATTTGAATTATTTTGAAGAACATTAGCACACTGCAAAACGACACTGGCTCCTAGGCCCAAATGTTTGAATTTCTCTGGTAAAATTGTAGTAGACCCTTGGTCAGGTTCAAACAACACAATATAACATGATTTTGTTGTCCCGGTCCACAACTTATAACCCCAACGAATTGGCTTGCCACGAATGAATTGCTTGGTACCGTGATGTCCGTAATAGGGAACCATGGACTCGTCCACACTGTGGTTTTATTTAGGTGCCATTTGAATAAATTTTTGGTTCAACATATCAAATAAAGGACGTATTTTAGCAAATTTGTCCGAAGTGTTTAATTGCCTATTGTCACTGCAATGTAGATTCTGCATAATAAACCTAAACCTGTTTCGTGACATAGCATTACATACTAGCTCGTTGTATGTATCTTTTGAACTTTCCCAATATAAATGGCGCCTAGCCAAGCGAACATATCCACTAAGAAGTAGAATGCCTATGAAGCAGCGCATTTCATTAGGTTGAACATCTCCTTACCTATTGTGAGATACAGCGTAATATTTGTATACCGTACCAGCAGATTTGTTAATTCTTCATCAACAAATTGTTGAAAAGCTTCAGTAGGTGACATCTGTTGATTACATCCAGCCACATCGTCCCATGTTGGTAAATTGGAAATTAGATCTTTTTTATCCCACTTAACTGATGGATCTTGCTTTATTAACAGTGGATGACTTGCTAGGCATCTTCCTACGTTTAGCAATAATAGCTAGTGGAATATCGTCCTCACTATCATAGTCACTTTCTGTAGGTGACGAATATCTCAGCCGGGCTTCCGTTTCATGATGACTATCCGGAAGGTTATTTAAGACGATATTATTCTCACCGACGCCGTCTTCATCCATTTCTGTTTGTTGCGTATATCGCAATTGAGTTTCTGCTCTAAGTTGACCGCCCGGAAGGTTGCTTATTACCACATTATCATCGTCGCCGGAGTCTTCATCTGGTAAATCAGCATTAGCATTATCTGGAGGAAAAATTATAATTTCCTCGGGAATTTCTTCTTCGTCCTTTTCTAATTCCTCTAAAATTTCATTTAGCGTCAAAGGTTTATTTTTGTACCTAAAACAAAAATTACATTATTGATAGTACCTAGTGCCACTGGCTGTTATAAAGGACACAACATTTCAAACGGTAATTTAGTACATAAAAACTGCAAAAATTCACAAACTCATTTTAAAATATCAAATTAATATAGCTTCTTGTGAAAATTACATTTAGAAATATTCACTTTTACCGTTATACGTTAAGTTACACTTACCACCAATTATCCATTATTTCCAAAAATAATGTGTCTAAAATATTAACTGCTAGATACACATTCATGAGCACTATTAAATTCAAACTGAATAATTTTCTAAAAAATCAATCCTTTTTATAGAAAATAGGCCTAACGGGACTTTCATAAAAAATTGTTTCGGACATGTATAAATCGTGTTTTCGACAACGGTTTTTTCTGACTTTATAAAGGACAGCGGCTTTATCTGGGTAAGTGTCTGATTTTTTTTTACTATGGAAAATGTCTTGCTTTTTTTTACTGTAGAGTGCTCCTCCATCTTACCAAGTTAACTGGAAAATTATTTGTATCACAACCAAAGAAACAAACAATGAAAATACAAAATCAATTTTATTACAAAAAAACCCTAAATTTATAAATTGTTCAAAATATGTATCATTTTAAGTAATTTTTCCTTACAGAATCTATAAAATCCCAAACATTTTGCGCCATTAGTTGGCGATAGTAAGACCCCGTTCGGCTATTTAGTAGTCCGATAGATGCTAAAAATAGCGCATAACCAAATACACTAAATAAACTTTTATTTTTGATAATCCAATTCAATACCACATTTCGATGAGCTAATTCATGTTCTTCAGTAGTGTTCGGTTTACTGTACACAAGTAAATATCTTACTCGAACAATTTCATTATTCCGTATAACAAAATACTTCTCAGGAACATCTGAATTCCTCATTTTTTTTACTTCCGGATCTTTTTCATCTTTTACGTGACATTTCAAAAATGTCGGATGTTCAACATATTCGCAAATTGCCAGACAAGACATATTTGAACCAATTTCAGAGGCACCCCACGCAATACCCGATGAACTGTACATTAAACTAATCATTTGTTCTGATGACAAATATATACCATGGCCAAAAGCTGCTATTTTACTTAAATGCTGAAAAAGTCCATAATTTAGAATCGAATAAAAACATTCTAGCTTACTGCCATGAAACGCGTAACTGGTTGTAAATTTTTCGGTGTGACTTTTGAATTTTAATTCGGCCGCCGAATTAGGAGAATAATTCACTTCAAATATGTGGGTTGGAAGTACGGCTAATGATACAGACGGAACTTTAGAAAGAATTTTGCGAAAATCCATTTTTCTCACACTTTTCAATCCTGGATCTTTAAGCATTAACAGCACCCAGTACAACAAATCGATTACATCTTCATTAATTTCATCATAATTATCCTCAGCAATATGCCGTAATACTAGTTTCAATGGTGGAGTTTCTTTTATCACATCGGATAATGCATCAATGTTACATATTTTAGCACCATGCGTGGAAAATTTCAACGGAAATGGCGTCAATAATGAATCGTATTTGTAGCTCTGTGCCGCCGCCACAAATAGAGACCATTTAATATCACAAGCCTCTAAATCAGTTTGTAACACCATCTTTAATTTCATAAGTTTATTAATTGCTTCTCTTTTAGAATCACAATTATTACGGCCATTTTTAGCATTGCCTAATTCGCCAAGATCAAACAGCTCGTCAGACTCACTCATGATGATCACTTTGTAAATCGTGTGTTTGTAATAAATTTATTGTTTCGTTTTTGGTAGTACGCAAAATTATCTTTAAAAAAAAAACTAAAATACAATTTTCACTGAATTAAAACAAAAAATTTTCAATATCACATTATATTTTTACTTTCGTAAAAGCTTTGGTTGCTTATTCACAATCAATTATGATTTGATTTGTTATCAAATAAACTAAAAACAAAAACCGCTTATTGACAGGTTGCAATGTGCAAATACTAGATACGACGTGTTTTTAGAATATGTCAGAGTGGCGAACCAAAAAAAAAATGGTGTAATATGTACATTTATGTAGATAAAGTATGACCATTTCGTATGGAAAGTAAATTTGTGTAATAAAAATATGTAATCACATATAATAACGAGCATCTGAATATACAGTAATGTATGTATTGATAATTTACTTACCTCACTTAAGACTTCATCTGATCCAAATCGAGCCTCACAGAGTTCTTCTAAAACCGATTTTCTCGTTAATTCTTCATAAACACTTAAGTCGGCCAAAGCATTTTTCGTTTTATTTTCTAAGAGAATCAGAGAATCACTAAAGAAATTGTTTTGCGCTTCACTTTGCTCACTAACACATTGTTCATAGTCCATGGAATCGTACGAAGTAAGCACGAAATTCGTGAACAGAATTTCCTTTCCAGATTCTTCACTAAAATTAATTTTGATATAAGGCAAAGATTCTTTAACTACAAAACTGTAATCCACAACATGATTATGAAGTGCAATAACTTCCATAGTGCTACGCTTAATAACAACCAATGTCCGAAACACTTGCAATAAATAAAACTCATTCACATTCCCATCGACAAAATCAGCATAACGGAAATATAATTTCAAAATGATGTCAAATTCGGGTTCTACTATTTTAACTTTCCGTAAATGTTCGGCCAAATTAATTTTATTCATTACATTTTTGTTTAGTAATTCATAAAATTCGAAATTTTTTGTTATTAATATGTAAATAAAAGAATTTCTCGATAAAAATAATTGTTTGGTGAAAAGTTTATTCGACAAAAGTCGAGCGGGTATGTGCAATTCTTCATTGGCATCTTGATGTAAACTCTATAATTAAAACAAAAATTTACAATGACACCTTTCTTATTATTATAATTTATAATTACCACCATTTGAGACGACATAATATTATTTAATTATATTATATTTAATTAAAAAGATTATTGTTTTTGATGATTGTTATTGCAGACACGGTACTTTGAAATGAAATATGGCGCGTTAAATCTTGTCAAAATATAAAACAGGGTACATATTGAATTTATTAGCGTCGACGCATCTTCATGCGGTAAAAAATAATGGCTTTCCAATCGACCAACGCAAGTACTTATAAGTGCGACAAATCTGAAGGTTAGATTTTTATTTCACACAGACAGTACAAAAAAATAACGCGATTATGGTTAATTTTTGTATGCAGTGTATGAGTACGTGTGCAGTGTGTGAGCAGTTGTAAGAGTACAAGTTAAATTTGCTAAAACATGAACAATAGTGCTTGTATGTATTCGGTGGTCCATTAGAGAGCCACTAATTAGGTAGAAAAAAATACCTATTCCAATTTAAATAAATTCTGTAAATTTTCAATTGTAATGCACTTTTTACGCCATGTACCAGTCTGATCATTTGCTATTGTATTATGCATAGTTTCCTCGATAGTGCTGCTCACAATAAATTTGTGAACGTACGTATTTTGTGTTTGTCCAATTCTATGAATGCGACTAACAGCCTGCAACTCTTCGCCTGGGTTTAAAATAGGTTCAACCAAAAATAAATGCGTGGCTTCGATTAAATTCAATCCTTTCGAACCAAAATTCAGAGGCAATAACAAACATGTTATCATTTTGGTAGGGTTTTTAAAATCATTCAGACACGTTTCAATTTTATTCGATTTTAACCGATGTGTTATATTATTCTCGGCCAGTGCTTTTGAGATCATTGTTAAATTAGCGATCCAGTGTGAAAAGATTATAACTTTTACTTGACTATTCTCGACTAATAATTGTAAAATTTTTCGAACAACGGTTTCAATTTTTGTTGAATAATCACCTGTATACGAGTAGGGTAAATCGTTAGTTTCCGGTTTGCAAGTGATAGAAAATACTCTGAAAAATAAAGATTGAATTAAAATCAGAAGCATCATTTTAGTAATACAAATAAAACACTCACTCATTGTAACTCTGCTTGTTCCGACAAATACAGCAAATTACAAAAGATTTTTGGTACATTTTCATTTGTGTCGAACAAATTTCACACATAATGTGGCCGCATTGCAGAGCAACATATTTGCTTTCAGGTTTTTTAGTACAAATGGGACAAACATCTGGTTCCGTTTTCTCTTGTAAATGTTTTAAGTACTTGATTCGACCTAAATACTTTATAAAATTCAATTCTGCTTGATTCAATTGGTCTTGAAATTCTTCGTACATATCCTTAACATCATATATCGAAATTATGTTTTTACTCAATCGGTCTTCTTTATTCATTTGGGCCGGATCCATTGCTTGCAGTCGTGATTTGCACATATTTAATTCGTCGAACGCGGAAACTGTATAGTTCACCTCCACCCATAATTTACTACATTCTTTATATTCTTTTTTGAATAAATCAATCATTTCCATGTAGTTTTCATAGACTTGAAGTGTTTCATGTGGTTTTCTGTTCTGCAAACTGTTTAGTATAATTTTAAGTGTGTATTCCTGATATGTTGGACTCCATGTGCCAACATTCTCATCTACATTCTCTGTTGAATGCTTATCAAATACAAAGCACTCAAATTTTAATAGTTTCATCTTAAGCTTACATATTTCGCATCGTTTTGGTTTACTTGCTGATTGAGCATTTTTTTTTAAATGGCACTCGAAGGCTGTTTTTATGAGCAGTTCGATTTTTTCTGAATTTTCGGGTGACACGTTTTTTTCATTTATATTTTTTATTAAATAATTCAAATTTTTAAAATGCGTCTTGAAATCATCCCTAGATTTCACTAAATCCGCCCACCAGTTCAAAAGCACGTATTGAATTCCATAGAATGACGAAATGCTGAAATGTTAACGCAGATGAAATAAATTTAAATGTAATTCGGCAGATCAAAATATCTTACTCATTTGTAACTGTGGAAGAACTCAACTCTAAATGTATTCGGTTAAGTATAAAAATTTCGTAATCTTGATCGATTTCATTTAATAAATCTGATATCCAATTTCCCTTTGTCCAATTTTCATCGACTTTCCTAATGATTGCACCGAACAAATTTCTCGTCGCTTCAACTTGTTCTTCACATTGCTTTACCAACGTATAGTACGAATCAATGTACTTTGCTTCTAATTTCGAGAGTTTATCGTGTAAATTATACTGAATATCTGAATCAGCGAGATTATCTGCAATTTTTATCAAATTATCGATCGCATGAATTTGTTGTAAAGTATCCACGGTGATATGACTGCCTTCTCGTTCAATAGCCCGTCGAATTACATTCCTGTATAATTTAGCCGCAGAATCATATTCCTTGTCGATTACATGAAGTCCGGCCAAACCATTCAAACTTGATACAATCGATCGCAGTTCTGATTTACATTCATTTTCATTATTCACGATCAGTACGTTGAGAAGTTCGTTTGGCTTTAGAAATTTTTTCACTGATACAGATTTGGAATGGTTTTTCTGAAATATACTTGGAATTGTGCAGTCCTGCCGAATTTTCCGTAGCGGTTCCATAAGCTGAAAATGATATATACATATAATTTTTGCAATAATTCGAGAATTATATCAAAGCTTACCAATTTCAATGTATGCGGATCTAGCTTGAAAACTGTCAAATCCTTTTGAATTTTCATTGCATTTTTATTGAATATTTCGGAATAATTTTCATGCTGACTTTTGTAAAAGAAACTTTCCACATCGGACATAGTCACATAATGTACTATTGTTTTCTGAGGCGGTAGATTAATTTGATCGAGCACATCATTTTTACAAGTACGCCACATAATTTTACTGAGCACATCGATTATTGGTTTGTTATTACCATTTTGAAACGGTCGTGATAATTCCGACCATTTTCCAAAGTCTGTATAAGGATAACAGTCCAAAAAATAAATGAGACCATATAAATTATCAATTTTTTTTTCTACCGGTGTCCCTGTCACAGCCCAGCGATGTGTTGTGGTCAAAGCTTTCACCATTTGTGAACATAAATTTGTCGTCGTTTCAACCATTTGCGATTCATCTAAACAGACACGCCACCAATTAATCAAAGTTAAGGGGGATACAGAATTTAAAAATTTTTTCTCGTATCGCAATCCATTGCGATTTTCAGAATTGGCGAAATGTATTTCGGATTTTAGCACATTATAATCCGTAAGAATGACATCAAACTTGGCCAAATCTATAGGATTTATCCAACCCGTTTCTGTTACACCATTATAAATAAAAACTTTAAAATTTTCATTTCGAATATGCTTACTAATTTCAGATTGCCACTGCAGCTTGATCGCAACCGGTGAAACAATGATTGTTGCACCAGAATCGATTTGTTCATGATTGCGCCAACAACTAGGGCATATATAACAAACCTCACTTCGGTCTGAAATTTCTGCATAGTTTAATACGCATTTTCTATGCTGATATTTTAGGCATTTAGTGCAGCAAATGAGCTTCTTGATTTTTTGTTTATTCGAATTTTTGCATAGACACACAACAGTTTGAATAGTATCGGAATCGCGTTCTGGAATGTTACTTGTAATCTTTTCATCATTATCATCTAGTTCACAAAATTTTCGTTTCTTTTTTTTATTCCATAATATTAATCCGAGCATTTCTACCGTTTTACCAAGCCCCATTTCGTCTGCTAATATACCGCCACTCGGTATTTTATTCGGATTTGGTTGATAATCGAACAGTTCTAAAGTGCGTTCATTGTAATAAAGAACTTTACAGTCGTGTGCTACTGTTGTATATTCAGAGATGGGTTTTACAGGCACAAATTCGGTTGGTAAAAAATCAGAAGTTAATTCTCGATTTAACATCCACCGAATTCCATCAACCTGGTACTGTCGTAACACTGGATTTAAAAATGAATGTTGTAAATTTGTTGGTACCTCAGTTGATATTTGATTATTTCGATGACATTCTTTTAATTGTTCATATAAATTTAGTAAATCCAACTCTAAATCATAGGAATGATTTAACTCTGGAACCTTAGGTGATGGCAAATCAATTAAATTTGTTTCACACAACATGTCCCCATTCTCTTTTTGTAGAAACTGCTCGCACAGTCGTTTTCGACTTTTGGAATGTTTTTTAACTTCTTGATTAATAACAGTTGGATTAAAATGCAATTCTAATTGTTTCTCATTGGTCGAAATATAAAAATCAGGTACTTTATTAACATCTGCAAATATTTAACTTCAAATTAATGGGCATTTTTGTACACAAACAAACCGCAAACCAAAGCTAACTAACCTAAAATTAACTGTTTAATATTAATATCAATCCATTTCATAAACAGCTTATTATCATAAACAAATACGTCTTTATGAGTTGAAACAATATCTTTATCCATTATTTCATTTCCAATCACTGCCAATAAATACATTTTTGAATAATTAATCTAGCGTTCTGTGAGATACAAGCAAATTTTTTTTTTTTTTTTTTGAAACAAAACAATTTGGAGCTGTCACTGCTGTCAGGAGACATTTGTTTGCTTGTTAAAAAAGAAAGGTTAAATTTCGCTCTTATTCTGCTCGGAGTCTATTTTTTGTTGCGCTTGGAGATGCATTCAAGATCAAGAATGATGTTGTAATTCACAGTTGTTGCAGATGTAATTCGCAGCTGTTAAATTCTTGAATGCACCTATTATTTTGATTTTCCATAAACAAACTAATCATTTTGTTATAACGAAGTCAATCAAGGTTCGTATCACTGGATTGTGAATAATACAAACTCAATTCAATTTATCACCAAATTTATTTATTTCTCAACATTTATTACAACACAGTTTATCAATAAAAATTCACAAAATCACTTTATATAAATTATTCTTAAATTTTACTGATCACTTACTTTATTTATCGCACTACAACACTTTTTAATTCCTTTTAATCTTTATACAGTCATATCCCGTACAACGTCCCCCCTCATAACGTCGTTAGTAAAATGCGAACAAACCTCGCTCTAACGTCGCTGTGTTTCGTTGTAACGTCGTTTAAAATAATAAGCAAAGCAAAAAAACACTGAGAAAAAGGCAAAAAACATAAAAACAAAAAACAATGAAATTTTCTCTTCTATTCGTCTACATATATTCTTTGCCTCTTATAACGTCGTTGTTTCGCCTAACGTCGGAACCAATTAACAACGTTAGGCGGGGTATGACTGTATTACTAATAATCCCACAAGTTTACTCTATCGCGTTCCAAATACGAATAATCCAATTCGATCTTGTTCGCCTTTTTATATACACAAACCAAGCTTCTCGAAAGTTCATGACTTTTCCAGTTAGAATAGAGTAGAACAATTTTATCATGGAAAATTCCATTTTAGTACAGTTTAACATTGAGCTATTAATTTTACTTATTCTATCACGCTAGGTGTCACCGTCACACTACTCCTCACCTAAGCCTGTTCGTCCCGAACAGGACCCAAATCACCTCCTCTGTACATGGCTAAACCTGTCTAAAAGCACCACCTTCGATTTACCTCCTTGTCCCTTCCTAGTCCTGTAGGGTGCCGTCCATAAAGGTTGCAGTTTCGTCGATAAATCCTCCTTCTTTTGTTGCAAGTTGTGAAGCCACACCAATTGCCTTTTGTGTAATCCTTGGCTATTTGCCCGTATGGCATATCGAGTTTTCATCCTGTCGCCCGACACTTGCACTCCACTTCGCACAACTCGGCCATTCTTATACAATATCTGCTTAACCTGGTGTTCATTGGTTTCCTCAATAATTGTTTCAGATTTCGATGGCAGCTCCTCGCAATGACTGATTGTTACTCGCCTTACTGTCGCATCCTTATCGTTAAATTTAAGTTTCAGCTTGACGTTATCGCTACTCAATATTCCTCATCCAAAATCCAACACAAAACCATTCATCCTCATGAAGTCCGTTCCCAAAATAACCTCGTCCACAATGTCTGCGACCAGAACTTCGTATGGGAAAAGATTTTCGCCGATCCTTGTGCTCACGATCTTTTTCCCTTTAATCATTGCACTCTCCCCATTTGCCATTCTTAATTTTAACCCATCAACCAGCTGCACTGCTCCTGCGATCAAATCTTTCCGAACAATTGTGTGGGTTACTCCGGTATCCAGCGTAATAATACACCTCCTCCCATCAACACCGCCCCTAACTGTGACGCTGCTTCCGCCTCGTGCTTCACTCGTAACAGGGATGAATGTTATGGGGCAACCAGACGGCGAAGCCAGCTTCGGTTCCTGCAAACTGACTTCTAACCTTTCCACTTTACCGACTGTTGCCATCCGCTCATCCGTTCCCTGCTCTCCTCTTCGTGCTCTTTCCACGGAAGATGGTGATCCGTGCCGCTTTTCTCCTGCTTCCAACAATCTCGCGAGATGTGGCAATCCTGTTACATATCCAACATCTTCGCTCGCTGCTTTTAGACCTTTGTCCCGACCGTTCGGCGTTTGTCCGCATAAAAGGTGGCGATCTTCTCATCTTTCTCTGTATAACACTCCGACAGTCCATTGAGATGTGACCCAACTTTTCACATTTCCAACACCTAAGCCTGCCTCTTCCGACTGTCGGTACCATTCGCTCCCTGCTGCCGTTCGTGTCTGAATTCATTTGGCGCCTAAATAATAACGGTCTTGTAAAGTTCTGCACAGCCTCGATCGTTAACGCAAACGCAACGGCTTCCACGAACGTTGCTTTAGGTGATAACATCACCGCCCTGCGTGTCTCTGGATCTCGAATGCCATCAATGAATGCGTCAATTTTAAGCCTTTCCATATAATCGGCCGATGTACTGATATGTGCTAGATGTACTAATCGCTCGATTGCCGATGAAAATTTCTGAACTGATTCTCCTCCCTTTTGGTAGCGGCTTTTCAATTCCATTCGATAGATTTCCCGCTTGTGATCACTGCCGTACTTCCTATCCAGCGCCTTCATAATTTCGAGATAACTGTTGCGATCTTTTTCCGGAATTGTTTGTAAGGCCTCCGCTGCTTCACCTTTAAGGGCCACTATTAACGCTGAAGATGTTCATCATTCCAACGGTTTTGATTGGCTGCCGTTTCAAATTGAAATTTGAAAATGCCGAAAGATGTTGTACCGTCGAAGTTTGGTGGTTTTAACTTAACTGATTGAACGGTCTGTACCACTTGCGTCGTTGTTCCACTTGCCTTGATATCAGTTAGTTCTTTCTCGAGACGTTGAACCTCCGCTTTGACAAGTTGGACTTCCGTTTTTAATTTTTGGTCAACCTGTTGAATCTCTATTTGGAGCTTCTCCACTTCACCGTGTATGTTAGTTGATAATTCGAGAAGTTTATCGTCGATTCTCTTATGACCATCTATAATTTGGTTTTTAATTTCTTCTCCTTGTTTCTCCATCTGATGTTTTTCTTGGTTTGACTGGTTTATAGTCTCCAACTGTCGCACATTTTGTTGTTCCATTATCTGCTTCATAGCAGTCATTAACTGCGACAAATCGAAACTTCCAGATGGTATAGTTGTGTTGTTTCGGCTGACGGTTGTTTATCTCCTTCTTTCTGCTCTACGGTTGCCGCATCCGTTACTTTCTCTCCAAAATCATGTTGATCCGCGTCTAACCCTTCTTTCTCCATGGCATCACGTAGTCACGCTTGTAAAGCTGTTTTACTACCTTCAGTAGCCAAACCCCGTTTCTAAGTTCCCTCTTTAACTCTGGAAATTTTAATTCGTTGAGAATCATTTTCTTTATCTAATTATTTACAATCCCACCGCTGTCACCAAATTGTTACGTTTTTGCCTTGTCAAATAAGGTTCGTATCACTGGATTGTGAATAATACAAAATCAATTTAATTTATCTCCAACGAATTTATTTATTTCACAAAATTTATTACAACACAGTTTATCAATAAAAATTCACAAAATCACTTTATAAAAATTATTCTTAAATTATATCGCTTTCCAAATACTAATAATCCAATTCGATCTTGTTCGCCTTTTTATATACACAAACCAAACTTCTCGAAAGCTCATGATTTTTCTAGTGTAGAAACATTACGTAACAATTTTTATCATGGAAAATTCCATTTAGTACAGTAAAACATTGAGCTATTAGTTTTACTTATTCTATTACACACTAGGTGTCACCGTCACAATACTATTGTGACGGTGACACCTAGTGTGTAATAGAATTAGTTAAAATTAATAGCTCAATGTTAAACTGTACTAAAATGGAATTTTCCATGATAAAATTGTTCTACACTATTCTAACTAGAAAAATCATGAGCTTTCTAGAAGCTTGGTTTGTGTATATAAAAAGGCGAACAAGATCGAATTATTATTATTCGAATTTGGAACGCGATAGAGTAAACTTGTAAGATTATTAGTAATAATTGGTAAGCGATAGTATAAAGATTACAAAGGAATTAAAAAGTGATTTAAAAAGTGTTTTTGTGCGAAATAAAAAGTAAAAGTGATCAGTAAAATTTGAGAATAATTTTTATAAAGTGATTTTGTGAATTTTGATTGATAAACTGTGTTGTAATAAATTTTGTGAAATAAATAAATTCGTTGGAGATAAATTAAATTGATTTTGTATTATTCACAATCCAGTGATACGAACCTTGAGTGACAAGGCAAAAACGTAACAATTTGGTGACAGCGGTGGGATTGTGAATAAAAAGATAAAGAAAATGATTCTCAGCGAATTAAAGAGCGAACTTGAGAAACGGGGTTTGGCTACTGATGGTGGTAAAGAAGCTTTACAAGCGCGACTACGTGATGCCATGGAGAAAGAAGGGCTGGACGCGGAACATCATGATTTTGGAGGGAAAGTAATGGATGCGGCAACCGTAGAGCAGAAAGAAGAAGATAAATAACCGTTGGTCGAAAAGACACAAGAACATTTTGGAAGTTTCGATTTGTCGCAGTTAATAGGTGCTATGAACCAGATGATAAAACAACAAAACGAACGACAGCTAGGAGAAATTAAAAATCAAATGGCGCAACAAGAAGAGCAGTCGAATCAAGAAATGAAACAACAAATGGAGAAAATTGATCAGTTAAACCAAGAAGTTAAACACCAGATGGAACAACAAATGGAGAAAATAGAACAACCAATCCAAATTATAGAGCGTCAGATGGGGGAAATTGCCGAAGGTCAACAGAGAATGGACGAGAAAATTCAAGAATTGTCTACAAATGTGCAAGGCGAAATAGAGAAACTGCAAACGGAAGTTCATCTTGTCAAAACGGAGGTTCAACAGATTGAAGAGAAATTTCAAACGGATATTCAACGGGTGCAACATAAATTACAAGCAGAGGTTCAACGTCTCGAGAAAGTTGATTAAGTTAAAGCCACCAACATTCGACGGAACAACATCTTTCGGCATTTTCAAATTTCAATTTGAAACAGCAGCCAATCAAAACCGTTGGAATGATGAACATATTGTCGCAGCGTTAATAGTGGCCCTTAAAGGTGAAGCTGCGGAGGCCTTACAAACAATTCCGGAAAAAGATCGCAACAGTTATCTCGAAATTATGAAGGCGCTGGATCGGTGACCACAAGCGGGAAATCTATCGTATGGAATTGAAAAGCCGCTATAAAAAGGGAGGAGAATCGCTACAGGAATTTTCATCGGCAATCGAGCGATTAGTACATCTAGCACATACCAGTACATCGGCCGATTATATGGAAAGGCTAAAAATTGACGCATTCATTGACGGCATTCGAGATCCAGAGACACGCAGGGCGGTGATGTTGTCACCTAGAGCAACCTTCGCGGAAACCATCGCTTGTGCGCTAACAAATGAAACTGCACAAGCCACCACCACACCGTCAATGAAAATACGCCGAGTGGAAATCGACACCAGCATACGGAACGGTCAACACCAAGATACCGAGACGGAAGCGGCAAAATCAAATGTTGGGCATTTGATAAAATCGGTCACATCTCACGGGACTGCTGGGAATTAAGAAGAAAAAGGGGAAGATCACCATCTCCTATGCAGCGACGACCAAGCGGGAAGCAGGCAGTGGCCAGGCAAGAAGGCCAAATGACGACAGAGCCGTTAAACTTGAAAGAGTCAGCTTAAAGGGGCAGAAGCTGACTCCCACAACCGATTGCCCCATAACCTCCATCCGCGTTTCGAAAGTAGCAAAAGGCGGTGACAGCTTAACAATCAAAGGCGACATTGATGGCACGGATTGCATCGCCACCCTGGATACGGGAGCAAATCGCACGATTGTCCGGAAAGATCTGATCGATGGAGATATACAACCAGCTAATGGATTGAAGTTACAAACAGCAACTGGAGATAGTTCAATAATAAAAGGCAAAAAGATCGTGAAAATAAAGATCGGGAGAACTCTTTTCCAACACGAAGTGCTGATTGCAGATATTGTGTATGAAGTCATAATGGGGATGGACTTCATGAGGGCAAATGGCTTCGTGGTGGATGTTGGACGAGGAGTTTTAAGTTACGATAACATCGAGTTGCCACTTCAATCTAGCAGTGCCGGAGCAACTACCAGGCGAATTATTATTGATCATCGAGAGAAGTTGCCACCAAACTCAGAAACGATCGTGTGGGGAAGATTGGAGGGAGATTCTGGGTCACTCAGGTTGTGGGTTGTTGAAGCTAACGAAGAGGAGAACGGAGCCAAGGAAATTATAATCGGAAAAGCCCTAGTTAAACCAAATAACGACCATAGAGCACCAATTAGGACTCCAAATCTCTCGGATAAGACGAAAACCATCAAGAAAGGGACCGTCTTAGGCAAATGTAACGAGGTATCGACTATAGTAAAGTGTGAACAGAAAAGTCCGATTGAAAAAGCCGACATGCAATGCCAGAAAGAAATGGTAGAACAACTTATGCAGAAATGGGCCGAAGATCTTACCGAGGTACAGAAAGATTCTGCACATCAACTACTCAAACAGTACACATCCATATTCTGCAGAACATCGGATAATAACGGAAGGACTTCAATGGTAAAGCACCGAATTGATACGGGAGCAGAGATGCCAATTCGTCAACCACCCAGGAGATTACCATTGGCCAAACAACAACAAGTCGACCGGATGGTAACAGATATGCAGACAGCAGGAGTAATCGAACCATCTAACAGCCCATGGAGCTCACCGGTAGTATTGGTCGAGAAGAAGGACGGTAGCATGAGATTCTGCGTTGATTACCGAAAACTCAATGCTGTAACTAAAAAAGATAGCTACCCATTGCCAAGGATCGACGATACATTAGACACATTATCGGGTGCTCGAATATTTTCGACATTAGATCTACAAAGCGGCTATTGGCAGGTGGAAGTGCGACTTTTGAACGATTAATGGAGCGCGTGTTAAAGGGATTACATTGGAAGACTTGCCTAATATATCTGGACGACATCATCTTTATGGGGAAGGATTTTGACGAGCATCTAAAGAACTTTGCGGAAGTTTTAGATCGGATACAGGCCGCCGGATCCAAAGAAGTGTAAGCTGTTCAGAACTGAAGTCAAATATTTGGGTCATCTCGTAACAACTAATGGCATTCACACCGACGAAGAAAAGATCGCATCGGTAAAGAACTGGCCAAGACCTAAAAATTTACACGAATTACGAAGCTTTCTGGGATTGTGCACCTATTATAGACGCTTCGTGCCAGGATTCACCAACATCGCCAAGAGTTTACACGAATTGACCAGGAAGAACAAGGCATTCGAATGGAAGAATGACCAGGAAGAAGCATTCGTGGAACTAAGGAGACGGTTGTGTGTCGCGCCAATCCTCGCGTACCCTATGCCCAACGTAAAATTTATTTTGGACACCGATGCAAGTAATGACGGTATAGGAGGTGTGTTATCACAGGAAACCAATGGCCAAGAACGAGTTATTGCGTACTTCTCCAAAACATTATCAAAACCGGAGCGTAATTACTGCGTGACACGGAAAGAATTGTTGGCTATAGTGGAATGTGTCAAGCATTTCCATAAGTATCTTTATGGCCAAAAATTCCATTTACGGAAAGATCACGGCGCTTTACGGTGGCTGTTACAATTCAAGAATACAGAGGGGCAAGTAGCACGCTGGATCGAACGTCTTCAAAGCTACGATTTCCAAATTGAACATCGGAAGGGAAGTGCACACAGAAATGCCGACGCATTATCAAGACGGCCGTGTCCAGTAGAATGTAAACATTGTGGCCATGTTGAAGCAAAGGAAGGCATCATCAAGAGCAATTGGATGATACGGATTTATCAGTCAGTCTTATCATTCAGTTATAATGGAATGGAAGGAAAAGGAACACCGGCCAACTTGGAGCGAGATCGCGGACAAAACTCCCATCGTCAAGGCTTATTGGGCTCAATGGGATAGCCTCCGTTTTGAGAATGGCTGTTTAAAACAATTGTGGGAAAGCACGGATGGCAAAGTAAAGCAATTGTTGCTGGTGATACCAAAGTGCCGGATTGCGGAAATCCTGAATGAGTATCATGGAGGAGCAAGTGGGGGCCACCTAGGAATTAATAAAACACAGGCAAAGATACGTCAACGATTCTACTGGTCAGGATGTAGGCAGTCTGTGATAGAATGGTGCCAAAAATGTGACCAATGTGCGGCGGTGAAGGGACCCGCACGCAAAAGTCGTGGAACCATGAAACAATATAACGTCGGAGCACCATTCGAAAGAATTGCAATGCATGTAGCGGGGCTATTTCCCACCACTGAGAGCGGCAACAAATATGTGCTAGTAATCATGGATTATTTCAGCAAATGGCCGGAGGTGTACCCCATTCCCAATCAGGAGACGACAACAATAGCTGATGCCGTAGTAAACAATTGGAATAGCAGATTTGGAGTACCGATGGAGATTCATACCGAACAAGGACGGAATTTTGAATCGGTGGTGTTTCAAGAAATATGACAGATGCTCGGTATAAATAAAACGAGAATAACGCCTTTGCATCCACAGTCTGATGGTATGGTGGAAAGATTCAATGGTACATTGGAGCAATATCTAGCAAAGGTCGTTGAAAAAAACCAACGCAACTGGGATCGGCATATACCGATGTTTCTGATGGCCTATTGATCAGCAATACATGACACAACCGGAATGGCACCAGCTAAAACGTTATTTGGAGATAATCTACGGTTACCTGGAGATCTTAAGTTTGGGGCTGTACCATCATCGGCTTTATGTGGACAGAATTACGTAGACCGAATGAAAGAGGAATTTAATGAGATTCATCAATTTGTACGGGAGAAAATACGGATGTCAAGTGACCGGATGAAGTCTCGATATGACATACGAGCAAATAACCAGGGCTTCCAGGAAGGGCAATTAGTATGGCTTCACAACCCGCAACGGAAAAAGGGATTATCACCGAAGCTGCAACCAGCATGGGAAGGACCTTACACTTTCATCACAAGGATGAACGACGTGGTTTATCGGATACGGAAGGGACATCGAGGTAAACCAAAGGTGGTGTATTTGGAGAGGCTGGCCCTGTACAGAGGAGATGATTTGGGTCCTGTTCGAGACGAACAGGCTTAGGTGGGGGGTAGTGTGACGGTGACACCTAGTGTGTAATAGAAGAAGTTAATTGAATAGCTCAATGTTTAACTGTACTAAAATGGAATTTTCCATGATAAAAATTGTTACGTAATGTTTCTACGCTATTCTAACTGGAAAAGTCATGAGCTTTCTAGAAGTTTGGTTTGTATATAGTATATAAAAAAAAAAATAAAAAAAAAAAAAAAAAAGGAGAACGAAGTCGAATTGGATTAGTAATATTTGGTAAGCGATAGTGTAAAGATTAAAAGAAATTAAAAAGTGATTCAAAAACGTTTTGTGCGAAATAAAAAGTAAAAGTGATCAGTAAAATTTGAGAATAATTTATATAAAGTGATTTTTGTGAATTTTTATTGATAAACTGTGTTGTAATAAATTTTGTGAAATAAATAAATTCGTTGGGATAAATTAAATTGATTTTGTATTATTCACAATCCAGTGATACGAACCTAAATTGACAAGGCAAAAACGTAATATATTAAGTGATTTTTGTGAATTATAATAATAAATTGTGTTGTTATAATTTTTGTGTGACATAAATAAATCCGATCGTGATAAATTAAATTGATTTTGTTTTATTCACAATCCAGTGATTCAAACCTTGATGGACAAGGCAAAAATGTAACAGTATTATACAAAGAATAACTGATATATGTACATAGTTTTATCGTATCGTGAACGATTCACAATGTTGAGTGGGTATCGCACGTTGAAGTATTAATTTTATATTTTGTTATAAATTTTTTTTAATAAAGCAGTGTAAGAACGAATAACGATTTCAGTATATAAAATTCAGTCGTGTGTATGTGTTTGTATTGTGCATTGCTGATCGCAAATAATGTCACAAAAATTTCGTGGATGGGAAAGTATTTACAAACTTGGCATTCGTAAATTTAACAGAAATACAGATAAAATAATTCTTCTTGTTCACTGGCGATTAATAATGCATAATAATTTTAAAACTACGGGATTGAGTAGTGAAGTAAGTAATAATACCTGTATAAATACAAACACTGTAAATTGTACATTAATTTGGAATTTTAGAAGTTTATTACCGAATTTGACCAAAGCCATAGATCAGAAATTTTACCGGAAGGATGGAATAATGGTCCAATTTATAATATAAGATACTTAAATGAAGACCAATTGTTTATATTGATAGGCTTTGAAATGCACAATTTTTTTTTTATTTACTTATTGGTAAGTAAGAAAAAATATATTTTTATCTATCGCTTATCACAAAACCAATACAACACCATATATGTATGTACATTATAATAATGATAAATTTTTGTTTAATTCCGATGTTAGCATCCAGAGGAAGAAAATATTTCACAAATTGGCGTAAAAATACTTGAAACATTGAATTTTAAGGCGAAAATGGATCAAATCAAATTACCAAATTTATTTAATGAACATGAATATTTAATAAATATAATTCAATATGAACTAATTGATGTCGTAATGAAAAAAAAATATACTTAAGTACCAAAGAAATACATTTTCATAAGATTTACAATAAACAGGTTTTGTTAAACGTATTTATTATGCTTTACGGTCCTGTTCAACGCCATGCTATCAACTCGTTCTTAGTTATGTGAATCATCACGATTTGATTTAGGTAAGCAAACTTACACCAACCTTTCACTGTTCAGCGGTCGCTTATTTGTTGGTATGGACAGAAGACAGCTCATCCCGAATCTTATCAGCTTAATAACCTTTAATAATTTGGCCTTGTTATTATTCTTAATGATAAAGGAACCTTATGGGCCAATCTTTTTTGTTCTTCTAGTTTTTCCTTTAACGTTTGATTTTCAATCAAATCATTATAATGTTTGATTGCACCTTTAATTAATTGTTGTTGTATCAATTCTTCTTGAAATGAAATAGTTAAATTCGATTTATTGCAATTGATGTCAATTGAATTCTTAAACGCATCAATTTCAGAAGATGTAAAAGCAACTGTTGACATTCTTTCACTTTTTGGTTGCTTAAAAAATATAAAATACAAATGTCAAATTATTAAAACGATGGCGTTTTATCAGTAAAGAGAAGTGACTAAAAGTTACTCACCAACAAATGTATATAAAATACATTTCTATATTCAAATCCAATAAGATTAAATAAAATATTTTCATCCAATATATAACGAATTGTATACGGATTACAATAGTTCCATCCACAAGGCAATATGTCCGTTATGTTGTCGGATTCGGATTGTGAAACACACGCCTTTAATCAAGATTTACACGTTACATAATGAAAACAACATAAATCGGGATTCACACAGTGACACATACCTCATTTCCTAAGCCGACACACGAAAAATCATTTTCTATAGTTAACATCCAGTGGATAAACAATATTAAAGCATCAGTATTTTTATTAAAATCACTTTTATTTAATTCGTAAATCGTTTCCCAACCCTGAGGGTTGACATTAACAACATGTTCTAAACTCTTCGACATTATTTCAGTGAATGGGATGGGGGAAAATTAGATTAGAAATTATTTTATATATATATATATATATATATATATATATATATATATATATATATATATATATATATATATATATATATATATATATATATATATATATATATATATATATATATATATACATATATGTATATTACAACAGTTCACTTACTCACACATAAAGATTTATTTGACAGTTCATGAGTGTTTATCGTTTTGATTAGAAATAATTAAATTTGCAATTAATATTTATTTTATTTATTAATAATCATTTTGTAATATCGAAGTTTGCTCTTTGAATACTTTCCAATTATCCAATTCGTCATCCCGACTAAAAACTCCATAACTTCCAAACCAATAAGGCATTGGCGAAATTGTACTCCGTTTCCGGACATTTGTTTCTGTTCGATTTTTAATGTCAGGGATTGTTTTTTTTAATTTTCCACTCTGCCTCAAAACCATATCTACTAAATCTTTTTGAATAGTTTGCAAGAGTATTTCATTATTATTAAATAAATGTGGAATTTTTCCATTTTTAGGTTTTAAATTAACTACATTGGATATTTTGAGTGTATTAGATGATAAAACTTCGCTCTCTGGTTGCTAGAACATGAAATACATATAATTTTAATCAAAACGACACCGTTTTGTTTTTCCATTTACACAAACACACAAATACTTACAAATTTTGAAGTATTTATGACTTACCAGCAAATATATAAAAAAATTATCATTTGACATTTCAATTCCGACTAAAATAAATAGCGAATCATTATAAATATACCGTATATTATATTGGTTACTATAATTCCATCCATCTGGCAATAACTCTGAGGATGATTCCTTATCAAATTTTGTTAAGTATTTCTAAATGGAACAAGTATATAATAAATAAATTTTACAAAATCAAATATGTATAAGGTGTTTTATATATTACTTCATTACCAAGGCCGCAGCACTTAAATGAATTATTAATTATTAATTTCCAATGGACTAATAAAATTATTTTGTCTACATGTTTTTGAATATTTCGCGATTCTAGCTGATAGATATGATCCCAACCACGAATATTTTGTGCCATTTCACGGGAGATACTAGAATGTAACTGCGCATGATGATTGGTAGAGTTGATTTGTTTAATGTGCTCATTCGTAAATAATTTTTTTAACTAAATCGATGTATGGATTTTACTTATATGTATTGGTAAACAAATTCTCGGAAATATATTAATATGGTATTTTCATATTTAGGCTGCGGTCGAATTCTTGGGTAAATCATTTACCATGGTAAATGTAGATTTTTAGTGTTCGTTTTTTGGTAAATTACGCATTTTTTTCTATTTCATGTTCGTTCAATTGTTATAACAGTCGTGTTTTCCACGAGAACTGCACTAGAACTCGATAAATTTTAAATTCCTTTTATTCTACACATATGGTATGTAAATAGAAAAAAAAATCCATAAAGTGCTAATGTGTAGTGCATTTAACATAAATACACATTTTAAGTTGTTACAGCAATAAATAATTACAATTAGAGCTTATTTTTTATGTACACTTGATAAACCCATGAATTTATCGAGTGTAGCGAAATAACTGTAGGGGAACATTTTTAAACTTAAAATGTGTATTTATGTCAAATACACTACATATTGGCGCTTTATGAATTTTTTTTTTCAGTTTACATAGAATAAAAGGAATTTAAAGATTATCGAGTTCTAGTGCAGTTCTCATGGAAAACACGGCTAACATCTCAGCTCTTCGTTTAGTCTCCATAAACAAAACGTAAATGCATTTACCGAATTTACCTGATTTACCCAAGAGTTCGACCGCAGCCTTAGATATAGTTTTTTTTTATAATTTCACTTTGTTCATATTTACTTTACAGTAGTAAGTTGTATCACATATGTGTATGTACTTTTCTAATATCACTTTATCATAAGAAGATAAGGGATAGTCCATAAATGTAATCTTCTTGTAGAAATGTAGAAACAGTGTACAGTTTTACTCTTGAAAAAAGAGACATAATTCGATGGAGGGAGGGTCGAACATCGAAAATTCTGATGTTACAACATGTGAACACAGATAAGCTCAAACACCTCAAACTTGACAATTCTTTAAATTTAAAATCTTTACCCCTTATTGGGAATTTAGTTTAGGTTTAGTTAAGATTTAGAGTTTGTCTTCAATCAAAAATTTACTATTTTATTAACAAAAAAATAATCACTGATATCACTTTTATATAACTTAAACATTTAAGGTATGACTGGTGATAGACACATTGGTTAGAAGTTGTAAAAGTATCGGAAAGTGTGAGTGCCCTGACAAGTAAAGTTGATTCGGTGATTGAGAAACTTCAACGTAATTTTGCTGAAAAGAGGAACCAAATAAAAATTAATATTCCAGATCCAGAATCAGTTAAGATTAGCCAGACGTGTTATAATGGTGAACAATTAACTTCTGTTACTCAACTAGCACCTCATCATAATTGCACTAAACTATCTGTTTATCCGAGTATTTCTCTCCAAACTTTTTCAGTTAGAAATAAAAAACTTTTATGTAACTTTTATACTGTTACAGATAACTTAAAATCATATGTCAGTGGAAAGCTTAATATTCCTGCGAGGGAAATTGACCGTTACCCGCTTATACCGAAAAACAGAGACCAGTAGTTTACAATTTATTTCGTTGAAGATTGTGGCACTTTAATTCAGCCATTCATTGGTTATTGAATTTGTAAAAGCATAAAACTACAAACTATCCTTTGTTTCTGCATTCATCAATACTTCAATAAGAGACACGATCTACTATAACAATAGTCTGCATATTCGTCTATTTTATGTAATGATTATTGATTGATTGATTGATTGATTATGAATGTATGGCCAAGCATTATAGCAGGATCTCCCGGGCACACACCGTACACTCGTTTACACATAACAAAACCGAAGGATTACAGGTTACAGACACCAATGCGATCGATAGTTAGTAAATTATACAATATATAATAAATAGGTTAGCACAAGACATCACAATCTAACTACATTATTAGATGACCATTACTCTGGAATCCAGGGCCGGATACTCAGGACTCCCTAAATCTAAAACAGGACTTAAAAAATTATTAATGTTGTAATTTCACCCTTGTCCGCATTTCATTAATTTACCTGATAAAATATTTAAGAAAAATTTAGAATAACAGCGCTTATTTCATTATTCATGATCCTTTTATATCTAATTAATTAATTATTACGTACTGCAACAAGAATTAAAATAAACGTTAAAAACCATTTAAACATAAAATTTAACTTAAAACTAATCATCAATTTCCTACCGATCCAGAAAAGAAAAGAAATAATTATAAATTCTATTTTTTTATAAAATTTATATAAAATGATTTAAAAATGATAATGGTACAGCACCACAACTACGAGGGCGGATTGAAAATGAAGCTACCTAAGTAGGAAAACAAAATTTTTTTTTGCCAAAAACCATTTATTTCTCAACATAGTCTCCATTTAATTCGACACACTTAGTAAGACGATATTCCAACATTTTTATACCATCTGAATAATACGATTTCGGGAACCCCTCAAAATACGCGTTAGTTTCGATAATCACTTCTTCGTTTGAGATGAATCTTTGTCCTGCGAGCCATTTTTTCAAGTTTGGAAACAGTAAAAAGTCACTAGGAGCTAAATCTGGACTATAAGGTGGATGATCAACCAATTCGAAGTGTATTTCACGTAATTTTAGTATCGTATCTAATGCTGTGTGAACCGGTGCGTTGTTTAGAAGAAAGAGCACTTTTTTCTTCTTTAAATGTGGTCGTTTTTCCTTGATTGCATCAACCAATTGATCCAATAATGCACGATAATACTTTCCTGTGATTGTGGATCCTTTTTCAAGATAATCGATGAGCAATATTCCGTGTGCATCCCAAAATATAGTGGCCATAACCTTGCCAGCCGATTTCACTGCCTTTGCGTTCTTCGGAGCACTTCCACCCATTGTTTCGATTGATTTTTGGTTTCAGGTGTGTAGTGGTGGATCCCACGTTTCATCAACAGTAACTAATCGACGCCAAAAATCAACAGGATTACGCTTTATCATGTCCAAACACCGCTGTGAAGTGGTCTGTCGAACTCGTTTTTGTTCGACACTGAGCAAACGCGGCACCCATCTTGCCGATAGCTTTTTCATATGCAAATGTTCATGCAAAATGTTGAACACACGTTCATATGATATGTTTACCATTTCAACAATCTCACGCAACTTGACTCGGCGATCATTCATAACGGTATCGAGGATTTTCTTGATATTTTCTTCAGTAACCACCTCTTTTGGCCTTCCTGTTGATGGTATTGTTGCAGTGCTTCTTTGGCCGCGTTTAAATTCAGCAATCCAATATTTTACAATGTAATCTGACGGAGCAGACTCACCGTAATGTTTATCGAGCTTTTCTTTTGTCTCTTTCGCCGTTTTCCCTTTCAAATAATAGTGTTTAATCACTGCACGAAATTCGTTTTTTCCATTTTTCAAGAAACACAAAAGTTGCTTACTTCAAACGCCTACAACAAATAAACTAATCGATGAATTTGGGTGAAATTTTAACAGCTGACGTTTGACAGATCGCAATTTCTAAAAAACAAAAATTTTTTGTGTTTGTGCTGCCATCTAGCGCTAGGTAGCTTCATTTTCAATCCGCCCTCGTATTACTATAAAATCGAGATACAGATACCCAACAACAAACTCCGCAAAACTTAGATGAAAAGGAAGTTTGAGAAATTAACTATTATTATAAACATTTTTGTTGGTTTTGGTTTAATGCGTCGTTTTAGATTTAGCGTTAAGACGACGATCGTTTAAAAATCTATATGTATGAGTACGGGTATATATTCTGTAAAATATACAATTTAATTTTATTATTATCAAAAATATCAGTCCAACATACTCTTTTGAAAAGTGACGATGTGTTAATAGTGAAACATAAAAAAAAAATTAAAAATTGATAAATTGTACAAAATCAAAATGGCGGAAGAAAACACTGACGTTTATAATAAAATAAACGAATATGAAGGTTTAGAATCATTATTTATGAAGAGTTTACCAAAGTGTGAATATAAATCAGATGTCGTGATCGTATATGCTCATCATTTGTTAACGCAAGAGCTAGACTATGAATTTGCCGAAATTCAAGTCGAAAGTGATGAGAATGGGGAAGAAAAGAAAATTTATAATACAATGAGTTCCCTACCTGAGCACTGGCAAAAAGGTCCAAGATGTTACATGCTTTTATATAAAAATGAAAAAGAAACTCGTAAATTAACCGGACAAAAAAATAGTCGGAATTTTATTTTATCCTTTTCACAAGAAGACAGTGAAAAAAATATCGTAAAAAATAAATACAGTTGTAACATTAATTTGGAAAATTATATTCCCAATCAATTCATGAAAACGAATGATATCTCATTAATTGACAATTTAAGTGAGTTGCGCAATATTTTACTTAAATGTTTTTCCATGAAAGATACAATTAAAGCGAAACGAGACCACGACAAAAATTTAATTGAAAACACATTTTCATGCCTGTAAGTAAATAGAAATTTGTAAGATTCTTTTTTAAGTTCAAAACATTGATATTTTATTTTTATTCGCAGATACCAAGTAGGTCCTAGTAAATTAGCCAGAAAAACAAATCCCACAATTACTAATGACCCCACCGATTCATGTAATCAATTACGGTATTATGCGAATACAAAATTTTTAATTATTTCTTTCCTATATACTGTAAGATACAAAAAAAATTCTCTTTAAATTTTAGAAATGATCGTGGTACTGCTAGTACTCCATATCTTAGGCAACACCGAAAAAATACAGATGATATAGGATCATTTGTTTTACAAGATAAAAAGAAAAATCTGCCAACTGAAAACAATATGATACCCCTTGTTACCCTAGATGACCCAAATTATGTACTGATAGAAGATCCAGTTGGGCCACCCGATGATTCTTATTTAACATAAGGAATATTTTA
Organism: Tipula vernalis; assembly: GCA_958295665.1. NCBI lineage: Eukaryota > Metazoa > Arthropoda > Insecta > Diptera > Tipulidae > Tipula > Tipula vernalis. The sequence goes on from OY282560.1 coordinate 205,050,780, forward strand.
TTTAAAAATGTTATCTTTGTTTTGCCATGGCACCTTGTTATACATATTTTATATAAACTATATTTTATAAAATTTAAATTATAACATGGAAAAATTTAATAAACGATAGCGTTGTTGAGTTTTTATCCTTGCAGGCATTATATTTTAAAGGTTCAAATAGAATGTATGCGTTCCGTCCCCTCCCGTTTTATTAGAATTTGTATTAAAAAACGGAAAAGTAAACACAACGAATGGTGGGGAAAAAGCGGAGCGGGCACTAAACAAAATTTAAAATTTTGCGGACACATAACTTCAAACTGTAAATTTTTGACGTTTCAACAAAGAAATTTTTTATTTGTAAGATATTTTAAAAATATTCTCGAAACAGCTATCGTTTTTATGGCCTTTAAAGCTGGGGGCTATTTGTGAATTCGATTCGAACGTATTCGAATGTAATACTTCAAAGACTCGAATAAGTTCGAATCGAAGTCACAAACTTCACAAGACTGAAAAAATTATTTTTTTACGCCTATATCGAAATGTGTCCCTTATGAGTCGTTTTGTGGTTAGTATACGCAACACATTCTATACGATTTTTCATTCCACACACGGTTGCCTAGGCAATAGTTTCAGAATATATCGATAAAAGTATACTATTCCAGTTTCCAGTCCAGTCCAATGAAATGCGAATTGCATAGTGGGCCGGGTAAAGTTATTGTTATTTATATGTATGCCAAACAAAAATTATTTTTAATAACTATTCAAATATTTCGGTTCATTTTACAAAATAAAATACAAATTAAAATTATTTGGTTTTTTAATATATATACGAGCGTAGAAAAAGTATAGCGTAAAACTCGCACGGGATGATCATTTCCCACTCGTATTGAATTGAAACTTCAATACTCGTGGGAAATCAGTATCATTCCATGCTCGTTGTACAATATTGTTACGTTTTAGCCTTGTCAATCAATGTTCGTATCAGTGGATTGTGAATAAAACAAAATCAATTCAATTTATCAGCAACGAATTTATTTATTTCACACAAAAATTATTAAAACACAATTTATTAATTATAATTCACAAAGTCACTTTATATAAATTATTCGCACAATTTTACTAATCTTATTAATCACTTTAACTTTATATTTTGCACTAAAACACTTTATAAATCACTTTTTAATTCCTTTTTAATCTTCAAACTATCGCTTACCAAATACTAATAATCCAATTCGATTTCGTTCGCCCTTTTTTATATACACAAACCCAACCACCTAAGCCTGCCGCTTCACAATTTTGGTACCGTCCGCTCGATGTATCCTTTAGCGTCTAAATTCATTTGGCGCCTAACTAATGACGGTCTGGTGAAGTTCTGCACAGCCGCGATCGTTAACGCAAACGCAAAGGTGGCTTTAGGAGACAACATCACCGCCTTGCGTGTCTCTGGATCTCGAATGCCGTCAATGAATGCGTCAATTTTTAACCTTTCCATATAATCGGCCGACGTATGTATGTGCTAAATGTACTGTACTAATCGCTCGATTGCCGACCAAAATTCCTGCAGCGATTCTCCTCCCTTTTGGTAAAATTTCCCGCTTATGGTCACTGCCGTACTTCCTATCTAGCGCCTTCATAATTTCGAGATAACTGTTGCGCTCTTATTCCGGAATGGTTTGTAAAGCCTCTGCTGCTTCGCCTTTGAGAGACACTATTAAAGCTGCGACACGATGTTCGTCGTTCCAATGATTTTGATTGGCCGCCGTTTCAAATTGAAATTTGAAAATGCCAAAAGATGTTGTCCTTCGAAGTTGGGGGCTTTAACTTGATTGAGTGAACAGTCTGAACCACTTGCGTCGTTGATCCATTTGTCTTGACATCAGTTAATTCTTTCTCGAGACGTTGAAACTTTTCTTCAACCTGTTGAATCTCCGTCTTAAATATCACCATGGGCATCGCCGTGCGAGTATTAATGTGTCCTATACGCCATTTGTAAAATTGTTTAGAAATCGAAATTTTAACATTTAATGAAAATCTATTTGCTTTCCCGGAAAAATTTGTAGTTGATGATAATTTTAATTATTTGATTAACCATTTCTATAATTAAAACCAATTAAAAAATGTTGATATAGTGTTATCCCTTGAAGAAGAAAAAATATTTACGGAAATGTATTTGTAAAACCTAATTTTTTTTCCGTTTTCGGTAATTCTAAATTTCTATGGATATAGGACACGAATAATTAAATACCACATTTTTTTTTTTTAAACAAAAACATAAAATTTTTTATTTCAAATAATATTAAAATAATACATTAACAAAATATAAATAAAATATTAAAAAACATTTCAACGTTTATAAAGATCTATCAAAAATATAAAATAAATATCTCGAATACGGTAATGTCAACTCAGACTATAGATTTCAGTACTTAATTTTTTTTACAAGTAGGTAAGATTATGCTCTTACTATTGATGGCTGTCAGGCAATTTTAATATATCCCTGTAAAACTAGACATCTTCAATAGCTGGCATAAAGCATAGCATTGACTCGATGTCCTTGCTTTTTTCTTTTGAAATTACTCCAGGGGAATTCAGCGTTGGTACTAAAGGAAGCTTTGTTAGATTTGGCTTAATTTTTCGATTGCCTCCGAACATCAATGGGATTGTATCATACTGTTCGGTGTCCTGATAATTTTTTTTAAATTTAATTGAAAGTAAATCCTGCTTTTCAAATAATAATTCCGTAGCCACTGTGAATCTTACAGAACTAAAATTAAGTCCTAGTCCGGGCCTTGTTGTAATTATAAAAATCATTTGCGTGCATCTGCATCAATCTTAAATGAACTTTGTCATAGTCCATTGCCCTTAAATGCCGCAAAAGAGAGACAGGACTATGATATTCTATGTGCTTCAGATGCCTTTCAATTACACTGTGCACTGCGTCGACTTTTTGTACCCGGGAATGACCTGGTACAGAAAAAAGTTGAATTATTGTGTGCACGTGATTATTTTCACAAAATTTCAACAACGCTAGTGATGTGATATGATTCCGATTCTGCGGAACACAAGAGTCAGACCACAGAATAATTTTTCTCGTCGTTGGAATATCTTTCACAACAGCATTCAAAATTTTTATTAACGCGCTGGCGATGTCATTTCCTGTACGTCCGCTTTGGCTCTCATACCAAATGGAACAGTATATTACGCCGTTTAAATGACAATATCCAGTTAAATTGTACAAGTGTTCAGCTTTCTTTTATAAAAAAAAATTGGATACATTTCCCTTTGGCAGGTTAAAAACATTTTGTAGATCGTAAGAAATAATTGCCACAGTTAAATCGAGTTGAGCTAACTCCTTATCTGCCTTTTGGCGTTCTTTGGCACTTTCATTAAGTTCCTTGTGTTTTAAATATTCCGCGGTTTGTTTGTCATTTAAATCTGATGCACTTTGAAACTTACAGCACGTATCGCATATATCCTTTTTGGGCACGAAAAATGATCGGTTGTACACAGTGTTAAAGATTTTTCTATAGGTATGATATTTAATATTATCTAATCCATTTTCCGATTTGAACAACTTAAACATTTTTTTAATAGAAAGACCAGCTTCGAGATATTGCCTCTGTGTATCAGCTTTCAAATAATGGGAATCGATGCAAGGAAACGATTCAATATGACCTCGAATTATTTTGATAAGTTCATTACTCACAGTTTTCTTCGTATGCTTCCCTTTTATGGATGGTTTTGGTACCCCAGTGGCAGGATAAAAATTATTTTTAAAAAAATAATAGATTGTTCGCTGAGATATGGACAATGTGGTTAGAAAAAATGATCGACATACTCTCAGCTGCTGTTTGCCATGTTTCAGGAAATAATTGAACGAATTTTGTTTTCGCGATGTTTCGAAAGTCATTCGCTTTCGTTTAATAGGAACCACAGTTACATATTTTGTATAAAATATTTGTTTTTCCACATCAGACAATACCCAGAAATCACTGTGGATTTGTCAAAGCTTGCTGTACAGTTATTTGGACAGGCTTTATCTTTATCACATTCCGGCGTTTTCACACATTTTGCAGGAACTGTTTTTCCTTTCGTATTTATATATTCTTTCCCCCGTCTGACGTTTCCTTGATAAGATCTGATTTTTCCAATTAATTTTGTTAACTTTGCGTTTAAAAGTTGGAGTTCCAGTATCTTTTACGTTCCTGGGTTGAAGCAATGTTTTTTTATTTGAGGCAACGTCGCCAACGAGTTTATTTGCTCCGACTTTCAAATCTTCTTCCTCTATATCATCATTGCCTGGCTCGAAGTTAGGATCATCTATCGAGTCGTCTCCAAATATAGTTAAAATAGAGCTGGAGGTTTTATTAGTATCATCGCTTGAGTTCAGAACGTCAGCTAGTATTCTGAAAAAATTATTCGAATCACCGTAATGTAAAAGAAAAATTTGTTTGTTTTAACTTATTTACCGTTCAACACTCGGTTGCATCGATCGGACTGGTGATGATCCATCGCTAAATATTATTAATTTAATTTATTAGTAATATTAAAATAAATTACAGTTAAAAATTACCTTAATAAACTCATTATTAATTTTTTTTTTATCGATGTGCGAGCGCCGAGAGATTTACGAAAACTAAATATTTTGACTAAAGCGACATCCTTATATAGTTTCGGTAAATAACGTATTTTTGCATTGGATATGGGACAAAAGCAAAAAAACAACAATTTAGTGATTATATGGATATAGTACATTTTAGAAAAAATTGTTTTTTAAAAGTGTTTGTTCTATATCCATATATTTGGGATATGGGACATTTAATAATAAAAGCACATTCATATGAAAGGGTTACGGAAACTTGTACTATTTCACAGTAAAATGTAAATGAGTTATAGGACAATTAAATACAAAACATCATGAAAAAAAACAAGCATTTTTGGTCTAGTAGGACAAACAAATAAAAATCTATTTTGAAAACTATACTAGATAGGACAATTCTGATTAGAGATTCTGAAAGAGCGCAGTCGAATTAATAGGAATACATTCATAACGCATTTTCGAAAAAAGTGGTATATAGGACATGTTTAATTTCTTGATTAGACGGATTTTGTTGTTCCATCTGGTGTTTTATTTCTTGGTTTGACTGGTTTATTGTCTCCAACTGTCGCTCATTTTGTTGTTCCATTTTGAAGTTTGACTGCTCTCCTTGTTGCACCATTTGATTTTTAATTTCCCCTAGCTGTCGTTCGTTTTGTTGTTTCATTACACTCATCTGTCCCATCATCTGGTTCATAGCAGCCATTAACTGCGACAAATCGAAACTTCCAGATGGTAGTTGTATTGTATCGACCGACGGTTGTTTATCTACTGTCTTCTCTATAGTTGGCGCAACCGTTACTTCCACGCCAAAATAATGATGGTCAGCGTTCAACCCTTCTTTATCCATGGCGTCACGTAGTCGCGTTTGTAAAGCTGCTTTACTACCATCAGTGGCCAAACCCCGTTTCTCAAGTTCCCTCTTTAATTCTGGAACTTTTAATTCGTTGAGAATCATTTTCTTTATCTTTGCCTTGTCAATCAAGGTTCGTATCACTGGATTGTGAATAAAACAAAATCAATTTAATTTATCAGCAACGAATTTATTTATTTAGCACAAAAATTATTACAACACAATTTATTAATGATAATTCACAAGATCACTTTATATAAATTATTCACACAATTTTTCTGATAATTTTTACTTTTTATTTCGCACAAAAACACTTTTTAAATCACTTTTTAATTCCTTTTTAATCTTTACACTATCGCGTACCAAATTCTAATAATTCACAACTTTACACAATTGCGTTCCAAATTCGAATAATCCAATTCGATCTCGTTCGCTTTTTTATATACACAAACCAAACTTCTAGAAAGCTCATGACTTTTCCAGTTAGAATAGTGAAGAAACATTTAGAACAATTTTATTATGGAAAATTCCATTTTAGTACAGTAAAACATTGAGCTATTAATTTAACTTATGTCGAGTTCTATGGAATTTTTGAAATATAGCAATTTTGAACGTGTCCCATAGAACATAAACGCAAAATGATGTTTTTCATCGTTGTGTTGGTAACAATAAAAAAAAAACAATATATTTTTGATTTGAAAAAAACAAAAAGCAGTTGTTTCTCAGTGTGTTATTTTTTTGTGTTTTTATTTCGAAAAGTCGAAAAATTTAATATTTGGTCATGGAAACAGTTAATTTGTGTGACTACTATAGTGTTTGTTAATAAACTAACCCTAAATAAATTTCAGAACGACAAAAGAAACTCAACCTACTCATCTGCGCCCTATGTTATTGTATAATTTTAATATCGGTGTAATCATGACGTAATCGATGGATAGAATTGTTTGGAAAGTGATTAACATTATTTATTATTCCTAAATGTGTTATCTCACTAACTCTCAAAATATTTTGGCGCAATGAGAAATTGTTATATTGCATTTATATGTGGTGCGATCGATGTGTATGCAATTGTAAATTAAACAATGTATTATTATTATTATTATTTACTGGAGGGCCATGTGGGCGATAAGCCACCTCGCACCGCGACCTAAAAGATCTATTGTGCTGGACCCTACTTAATTATCCGTCCAGTCAATATTCAGGCTCTTAATGAATCTGACAATACTACTGGCCGGTACAAGATACATACTATCCGGGTTCATTGTTCTCCCTTCTAGATGTTGCAGTTTTTGCTGGAAAATGGCTGGGCAATGGCACAGAACATGTTCCGCTGATTCCGCTTCCAGACCGCAGAAGCGGCATCCATCAGTCGTACTTAGGCCCATCTTCTTTAGGTGATACCTTAAGGGGACATGACCTGTGAGGAAGCCAGTAAGCAGCCTCAACTCAGGTTTCCTAAGTTCAAGACACTCCTTAACCCTGACAGACGAAGGTGATATAAATTTCTTCGCCTGCCGTAAACCTGGAATTCTGCGCCAGTACTATTGAAATTAAAGTTAAATAAAATTATAAATTAATAAATAAAGTTGATTGTTTTTTTTTGGCCACTCCACTAATTTTACCACTCACATAAAAACCACACTAAACAATTTATCAACAATTTTTTTGCGAAACCAAAAAAAAAAAAAACCCAATACCAGTCTATAATTAAATTTTTCATCGTTATCAAGAAGAATAACCATCGAAAAATCAATCATCGATCAAATAGGAATAATCAATAACCATTAAAAAAATCGCATATCGCTGCTGAATATTACCACTATATCGATAAGCGGATAACATCACCGTCGCAAAAAAAATCAGCAGAGACGACATCAATATAAGCCGGAACACAGCTATAACCGTTAATTTATGAACGTTATAAAACGCATCGGAAAACCCGCCAACAAATTTTTATATACAACAACATCGTATCAGCACATTCGCAGGACATCAGCAAGGTCAAATAAAGCCGATAGCCAAGCCGATAGATCAACTGCCGCCAAGGTCATCAGATACCATAAGTAAATAAAAGTTAATGATATCGTTCCCTCCATTACACATTTCTGAATTTTTTTTTAAGTTAATTTTGTTTAAATTTATTTTTAGTTTTAATATTACAAATTATAAAGAAGGCGAATTGTGAATTGAATCGGAGCGAAAAGTTTTGGACCAGGCGGTACTAAATTAAATAATTGCAGCCATAGATCTAAACGATACCAACGGGTGAGTGCTACATTTTGATTCACTATAACATATTTCTCAATTGCATTTCGATTTCTTTGCTTGGTAGAATAAAATTTATGATCAGTTTTACAAACATATTCCCATCCGATTATGCCATCAAATTTTTGTCGGATTAATTTATTGTTTTCTCGGAAAATTATTCGCAAGCGACCGTGAGTAAAATATTTACCCGGTAGAGGCGCCGGCAAAAAAAAAACAAAAAAAAAAAAAAAATAACTTGTTATATATCAACACAATAAAATTCACCTAACATGTCGGATAGCGAAGACAAAAACCCCGTTACAGATTCCAAGCTAAAGGTAAATTTAGCAGAAATGCCAATACCGCAATTCTGGAAGGATCTGCCTGAACTTTGGTTCAAACAGTTAGAGGCATTATTTAAAGTAAGACGAATAACCAACGACGAAAATAAATGTAATTTTGCGATAGCTCACTTACCGGTGGACGTAATAGCTACCATAGCGAGCGTAGTCCGTAAACCTCCTGAAATTAATAAATATGAGACCCTTCGAGATGAGGTTATCAAGAGGCGATCTATGTCGGAGCAAGGTAGGATAGATAATCTCCTTAAATCGACTGACATGGGCGATTTCACACCCTCTGATTTTTACCGGCACCTCGAAGAGAAAGCAGGAACATCTACAGCCTTCAATGATCACTTGTTAAAAACTCTCTGGTTGGGCCGACTACCGGATTCTATAAGATCGATAGTCGTAATCCGAGAACAGGATGATATTAATGAATTGATTAAATTTGCTTACCGCATTTACGAAATAAATCGACCTAATTATGTTTGCAATACTGTAGAATCAAAATCATCCTCAAAATCTCAAAGCTGCTCGAACCAACCAGATATAACTCTATTGAATTTACAAAAAGCTATCGACCAATTAACTGCTAAATTCAATCGTTAATTTTCTAATCGTTGTCGATCCAGAAATTGGTCAAATAGCAGAGAATATAATAACCGCTTTGGGTATCGTAGCAAATCACGAGAACGCACGAGGTATTGGTTGTGCTGGTACCACCGAAAATTTGGAAAACGAGTCAAAAAATGCGAAGGATGTTCATTTGGACAAACCCCTACTCCACAGGCTCAAACAAAAACGGAAAACTAAATCGTCCCAGAGTGCATGCGACGAACGACGGGACGTTTCACAATCGTCGCCTTACTATCAAATGCACAATAACCAAATTAAATTTTCTTATTGACACCGGTGCAGACGTTTCTGTCGTACCTAAAACACTTTATAATAATCTAGTGAACGATTCGGAGAGTCGGCTAGTTGCAGCTAACGGCTCGACTATAGCCACGTATGGGACCCGATTATTACATGTAGACCTAGGTTTGCGACGCAATTTTCGACACCCATTTATCGTTGCCTTTGTAATAAAACCGATAATTGGAGCTGATTTTTTAGCAAAATTCGGTTTAGTTGTTGACTTACAGCACAAGCGACTTCTGGATACAAACACTAACCTATCAGTTAATATAATGGATATTAAAGTTCCTACTGATATGATACCGCGGCTTTTTGCTGTCGACGGCCCTTACGGCGAACTTCTCCGCCGATACCCAGCTCTTACAGAGCAGCCACGTTACGATCATCCAGTAAAACACAAAGTCGTACCTCGAATTGTCACAGAAGGTCACTTACCGTTTTCTCGACCTAGACGTTTAGATTCCGAGAAGCATAAAATAGCAAAACCTGAATTTGAGCACATGCTACAGCTAGGATTGTGTAGACAGAGTTCTTCTAGCGCTGCTTCACCGTTACATTTGGTACCGAAACGTGACAGCAATGACTGGCGCCCATGTGGGGACTATCGCCGACTGAACGCGATCACGGTACCAGACAGGTATCCCCTCCCACACATTCACAATTTCTCCCTCAATCTTCAAGGCTGCACCGTTTTCTCTAAAATAGACCTCGTACGGGCTTATCACCAAATACCATAAGACAGCAATCACCGTACCTTTTGGGCTCTTCGAGTTTATAAGAATGCCATACGGCCTTAGAAATGCAGCACAGACATTCCAACGTCTTATGGATGAGGTCACAAAAGGGATGGATTTTATTTACGTGTATATTGATGACATCTTGGTATCAAGTAAAAATGAAGAAGAACACCACGAACATCTAAACGCGTTATTCCAGCGATTATCAGAGTACGGTCTAACAATTAAACCATCCAAATGTGAATTCGGTGTAGCTTCCTTAAATTTCCTTAGTCGCGATATCGACAAAAATGGTGTTAAGCCATCTGCGAACCGTATCGTGGCCATCCAATCCTTCCCTCAACCAACTTCTATTAGGCAAGTGCAGCGTTTCGTGGGCATGGTTAACTATTACCATCGCTTCATCCCTCATTTAACCAAACATCTTGCTCCAATTCATGGTCATCTCAGCAAGCTCGGTAAGGTCAGCAAGAAGCATCCATTTTCATGGCCACCTGAATGCGAAGCGGCTTTAAATGCAACTAAAGCTGCCCTCGCTCAGGCTACTCTTCTAGCTCATCCCATGGAAAATGGAATTCTGCGAATTAGCACAGACGCTTCCGGTATTGCTGTAGGTGCCGTATTGGAGCAGCTACATAATAGAAGTTGGGAACTGCTCGGTTTCTTTTCGAAAAAGCTTTCCCCTGCCGAACAAAAGTATTCTGCCTTCGATAGAGAACTGCTTGCCATTTATTGTGCCATTAAACCTTCCGGTGTTTTGTCGAAGGTAGAATATTTTATATCAACACAGATCACAAGCCGCTGACTACGGTGATAGCTTCCAAATCGGAGCGTAGTCCACGACAGAGTGGCCAGTTAGAATACGTTTCACAATTTACAACCGATATAAGGTATGTCAAAGGTGAAAGTAACGTCGTAGCAGATACCTTATCATGGTCGGAGGATATTCAGTTGTACACAATTCACCACACAGCACTCGATTTAGAGAAATTGGTTTCGTTACAAGAATCTGACGATGAACTGAAAACCATCATAAGTGACAATTCAAACTCGCGTACCTCAAAACGCAACCTTGAACTTTTACCCGATGCCATGTCAGGTTTATCATTCTGGTGCGAAACGTCGACCAGTGTCATACGACCCTACATCCCACAAGAAATGCGCCGCATGATTTTTGAAAAGCTTCACAATCTTTCTCACCCAGGAGTACGAGCAACACGCAAATTAATTACGCCTAAGTATTTCTGGCCTAGTATGAATGTAGATACGGGGTATTGGTCCAAAACATGCATTCCCTGTCAGAAGTCAAAGGTCAATAGACATACTCGTTCAGAATATGGACGTTTTAATATTCCTTCGGGCCGGTTTGAGCATGTACAAATAGATCTCGTCGGACCATTACCCCCATCTAACGGTAACCTTTACATTCTTACGATTGTCGATAGATTTACACGCTGGCCAGAAGCCGTACCCTTGGCTGATAGGAAGGCATCCATCGTAGTGAAAGCGTTCGTAGACCAGTACATTTCGAGATTTGGTGTCCCACTCGAAATCACGACTGACCAAGGCAGCCAGTTCGAAAGCAACCTTTTCAAAGAATTCACAAAACTGCTGGGTTCTCACAGAATACGGACGACGACTTATCACCCACAGGCAAATGGTATGGTAGAGCGCCTATATCGTCATTTAAAAGCCTCTCTATATGCTAGATCGAACACCTCACATTGGAGCGACGAACTCCCATTCATTCTCCTTGGAATAAGAACTTCGATCAAGACTGATCTCGGATGCACTCCTGCTGATCTTGTCTACGGACAACCGCTGAAGGTCCCAGGAGAACTAGTTTTGCATCCCAACCCTGCGCAATCGACAGATCCAACTTCACTGGTCGAGAAGTTACGTGAGTCGATGCGCAACGTCATCCCTAAAGATACTCGGAATAGCCCTCAGGACAAGATATACATACCAAAGGACTTAACGGACTGCGAACAAGTTTTCGTCCGGGTGGATAAAGTCAAAATAGGATCGTCACCACCGTATGAAGGGCCATTTTTTTAGTTAAGCGAAGATTCCGAAAATATTTCGTAGTTGATTACAATGGAAAAAACGTATCAATCACCATCGACAGACTGAAGCCTGCGTACGTGACGGACGAACTTGAAGTAATGCCTCCGCTACCACGACCAACCAAATCATTACATGTCACATTTTGATCATATTTGTAAATATACATTTTTTTTGTTGATGACGCTGCATCTGCGGGGTGAGTGATATAGTGTTTGTTAATAAACTAACCCTAAATAAATTTCAGAACGACAAAAGAAACTCAACCTACTCATCTGCGCCCTATGTTATTGTATAATTTTAACATCGGTGTAATCATGACGTAATCGATGGATAGAATTGTTTTTAAAGTGATTAACATTATTTATTATTCCTAAATGTGTTATCTCACTAACTCTCAAAATATTTTGGCGCAATGAGAAATTGTTATATTGCATTTATATGTGGTGCGATCGATGTGTATGCAATTGTAAATTAAACAATGTATACTTGTATTTCGTTTGCTTATACTAGAATTTTCAATACTAATGAAATTTCACAACTCGTACTTCGAATATTGAAATCAAGTATACTATATATACGATTATGTACATATACATATTTATTTTTACCTTTTATTTATAAAGTACAAAAAACCAATGATAGCCAAAAATTAAAAAACGTTAGTTAAAAAAATTTGGTTTTTCGGGGATGAATAGATTATAAGCGACGGTCATCAACCAAAGTTATAAAAATCCAAAATTTATAATAATTAAAAATATTGAAATTAAAGTTAAATAAAATTATAAATTAATAAATAAAGTTGATTGTTTTTTTTATTAAATGAATTGTGAAATGTGAGTGCAAACATAAAAGTGGAGTCAGAAAATTAAAATACTTTCCAAGAAGTAGTGGTATACACTGCATATAATAGAAGTTAGGGTTTATGAACCATCTAACTATAACAAATGATACCACTACACTACCGACTAGTCCGAAACGAAAATAAGATCGTTATATTGGACGGTGGAATGGTTTTACTTGAGCGTTTAACAGGTAAGGATTATAAAACATTTAATTAAAATTAATTAGAATTCATGTATATAATTTTTCACCAATAAATTATAATTTATAGATGGTGTCGTCATGAAAGGCGTTTATGAAGAAGTTGCCGCATTCTATGGATTAAACGCTACAGCTGATAAAATATACCAAGAAGGTAAACACGAATTTTCTAATTTAATTTCATAAAATAAAATATACTAAAAATTATTATTTCAGTTTCAAATAATGTCATACAGCGACCCGAAATCGGTCAACATCATGTCGAAATTGACTACAGCCAATACATCGAGGAGGATCCGGAGCCATTAGGAAATGAAGAGAGTGGTACAGTAGCCCTTACTTCGAAATTGCAGCAAAAATTGATTTTTTTTTTTATTTTAGCGGCAAAAGAGTCTATTAAATGGACTGACGGGCAAACCCGGTTTTTGCTGGAGTTCTTCGTCGATAATTTTTCAAACGTTGGCCCAATGAAAAATTTTAAGAAAAAAAAAAATATGTGGCTTTTTCTTTCCAGCGAAATATAAAAGAACTATGTATAATGTTTCTTTTTCAGCGTTGCAAGTCGAGACAAGGTATAGGTGTGTCATGAAAAGACGAAAAAAAATCATTGACAATAATGGGACAAGTGGGAGACCGCACATTCCAACGGAGTTATGATTCCCTACTTCCCGAATGTTTGATTACACCGGGCTGTGTAACAAACAAAAGGCATGCAGAAATAAGTTCGAGTACATCGTAGATACCTTCGACTTATTCTGCTAACATCGAATCGCGACTAGCACTATCGGTACCAACCACATCGAATTCAGTTGCACCAACAACTCTTGAAGAAACTCCCCCACCAACAAAACGAGTTAAAAAGACGGTGCAAGAGACATTTTGCGAAAAATTTTTGGCTGCTAAACTAGCAAAAAATAAGAAAATAGAGGAGTTTTTTAAAGAAATGTCAGACAAAAAGAAAAGGCAAATCAACGAAAAGAAGATACCAAGGAAAAAAGGCGTAGAGAGAAAATGGCAATGTTGGCGGCAATAGTAGAAATAAAAAGAATTCAATTCTAATGTTTATATTTATTGTTATTGTTTAGGAGATTTTTTTTTTTGAATAAAAGTGAAATTAAAATAAACTAAAAACTATTTGTAATTATAATACGCTTCGTTTCTCCCTTATGCTTTAGTATAGCTTCAGATAAATGTACATTATCGGTTGATGTGGCACCTTCTAGCGTAGAGCTTATACCTCCTGCAATATGAGGTTCGTCACTGGATTGCCCATCCTCCCATAAGTCGTCATTCTCAATGCACAGATTGTGTAAGACCACTGCGAAGAAGTCCAAGCGCATGAGCTGTCGAAACCGTTGCTTGAGAAGCCCAAACGTATTTTCGATTTTAACTCTCGTTTGGCAGTGCTTTTTATTATATTTAATTTTATTTTGGTCTAAATTCCCAAAATCCTTGTATGGGGTTAACAAAAAGTCCCTTAAAGGATAAGCAGCATCTCCCAAAAGATGATATGGTCCCCACATATTGCCGGAAGTTTTTTAGAGATCGGCGATAATTTAAAAATTCTCGAATCGTGTATTTTACTTGGCGATCCAATACACACATCAAGAAATTTCTTGTGCACATCGCATATCCCTTGCAATGTCAAAGAGATTAGCCCATGCCGATTTACGTACGTTGATCTGACTTTATTTACAGGTTTCCTGATGTATATGTAGCATCCATCTATGCAGTCAATGACATTCGGAAAACCAGCGAGCTGAAATTTTACAAATTTTATAGTTTTCAAACCAGTTAATTATTATATTGCATTACCTGCGCAAAGTCCCTGGCTTTATCAGCCTTTTCATTGTAGGCCTCTTTATTTTACCACAGTCTCAATGTATCTATTAAAAGCAGTGGCGGTTCTACGTAATGGGCTTGGTGGGCTAAGCCCAGCCTAAAAATCCAGGCAAAAAAATCATTAGCTGTATCGTTATATAATAGTTTGGACTAATATCAAATCAGTCCATTATGTAAGCAAAGCGGCATCATCTAATCTAACACACAACACAAAAAACAAATTTTAAATTGTTTACAGGTGTGTGCGTGTGTATGTATGTTCTATTTTCATTAACATTACACCGCTGTGCTGTGGGCTAATTTCAAATCAGTCCGCGTTACATGCAAAATATGAAATAAAAAAAAATGTATTTCCTTTCCACTTCTACACGCAGCAAAGAGAGTAATTATTTCTACACCAAAAATCGTCTTAATATTATGAACGAATATTATTCGACTCTCCGGACTGATTTCGAATCAGTCCTTGTATAATATATACGCTGCTACACCAATACCTCGTTAAAAATCGTCTCCCATGTGAATGTTTGATTTTGCTTAATATGACACCTTCTCGGACTGATTTAAGATTAGTCCGTGATGAAAAAAATTTTCTTATTCTCTTTTTTTTCTCTTCCCGATGTTTATGACAATATTGTTGTTGTAATTTGTAAATGTAATTTTTTTATTTTGTTACACCTTACAAGAATATGTATAAATATACATAATTGGTGAGTGGTGTTATATCAGTAATTTGCGAGTACATATACGAATTTAAATTTTAAATAAAATATACATAAATGGTACTCGTATGTGAAATTTAATAAAGTGATTTTAGAAAGTTTAAAATTTTTGTGATTAGACGTTGACATAAAAGTTGTAAGTTAATATTATATCAATAAAGTAGAATTTATTATTTTTAAAGCACAATTTATTTGCAAAATGAATTATGTTGATTATCTTCTAGAGAATTCATTTAGTATGGCTTCACTAGAGGATAAAATTGAAATTAAAAGACTCGGATCACACCAGCCATCTGATTTCAATTTAATTATTAAAGATAAAAGAAAGAATCGAAAATTTAGTACAGAGTGGTTCGAGAAAAAACCATGGCTCACCGTAAGCATTTTGAAAAATTCGCTTTTTTGTTTTTATTACACTTTATTCAAAGGTGATAGTATTTGGACACAAACAGGTTATCGCGATTTAAAACATCTATCCGAAGCCATTAAAAAACATGAAAATAGTACCAAACATATTCAATCCGCGTTAGATTTTAAAATGTTTAATAAAATAAATATTATGAGTGCAATTGATAGTGGTTACGCGGCATCAATTCGTAGACATAACGAAATCGTTACTAAAAATCGCATGGCTCTCAGTAGAATAATTGATATTTTAAAATTTTGTGGAGGTCATAATTTGGCCCTTCGAGGTCATGACGAAAGAAATGAATCTATCAACCCCGGTATTTTTCTAGGTCTTGTTTCCTATACAAGACAAATAGACTCAGTTTTTGACGAATTTTTAAAAAATGCAACGGTTGTGCAAAATACTTCAAAAATAATTCAAAATGAACTTTTAAATAGCATAAATAACGTATATTTAGAATTAATTAAAAATGAAATTGCTGAAACAAATTTCGTAGCCATTCAAGCAGATGAAACCACCGACATTTCATGCAAATCGCAATTAGTTGTAATTTTAAGATATATTATAAATAATAAACCAGTCGAGCGATTTCTGGGATTTTTTGATGTTAATGATTTGTCGGCAAGAGGTTTGGCTGAGGTGATCCGTAGTGCTATTGAAATATATACATTAAAAGACAAATTAATAGCCCAAACCTATGATGGCGCTGCTGTAATGAGCGGATCGGAAGGCGGTGTGCAAACCATTTTAAGGAAACATTACCGATACGCTCATTTTGTTCATTGTTACGCTCATATGTTAAATCTCGTCTTAAAAACTGCATGCTCATCGGTGCGACAAGTTAGAATTTTTTTTGCGAATTTATCGGGGTTTTCAACTTTTTTTTCTGCTTCTTCTAAGCGTAAAGATTTGCTTCTTGATGTTTGTCAAAAGAAAGGTCTCCCTCGAACGGTAGAAACGCGATGGAATTTCAAATCTCGCGTAATACAATCCGTTTTTGAAAATAGAGACAATTTATTACAAGCATTCGATTTAATACAGCTCGAAAAGTGGGACGATATAACTACTCGGGAAGCTAATGGTCTTTTAAGACTACTCAAAGATGACGAATTTAATTACTTCCTAGACCTATTCTATAAAATTTTTGCGCACGTCGATGTCTTTTTTAATATTTTACAATCTAGGGATTGTACGGGCTCATACGTTACAGATAAAGTAAATAAATTCATTAGATCGATTAGTTTGATTAGAAATAGTATAAATGTATCCACATCCGATGATTCTTTAAATCCGGCGAAACGAATTCGAACTACTCGCTTTTCGCTTGACATTATTGCGGTAGAAGTTTGCGATATAATTACCAATAAAATAGTCACGCGATTTTCTAAATATGACCTTATTTACGCATTTGACATTGTAGATCCTAAAAAATTTAAAATTTATAGTAAACATTTTCCTTCTGAAAATTGTCAAACTATAAGTAATAATTATAATTTTCTTGATAATGCGCTATTAAAAACTGAATTGAATATTATATATAATAACGAGTTTTTTCAAAATTTAACTTCTGTATTTGAATTTTATAAATTTTTAGTTGATAATAATTTAGATTTTTTTGAAACCAAAAAAGTTTTACAAATCGTTCTGACAACTCCGGTAACAAGCACTGAATCGGAACGGTGCTTTAGTACTCTTAAGAATATTAAGACATATAGATCTAGTACAATGGGTCAAGCTCGTTTGAATTCTTTAGCAGTTTTGTCAATCGAGAAAGAGTTTATTTCGAATATTCCTAATTTTAATGAGAAGGTAATTCTTGACTTTGCCGCCCAGAAAAATCGGTGGACTGATTATTTATTTAAATAATCTTATTGTCTTTTTTTGCTATTTTGTTCAATTGTAACTGTTGTGATATTTTATTAAGTTTATATTTTTATTATTATTTTTTATTTTAAATGAATTGTTATATTTTATTTATCGTTATATTTTTATGTTTTGTTGGTTTTTACATTTTATTTGTGATTTTGTATGTATGAATTTTTGTAAGTGCATATAGGCCTTGAATTACTTTTTTTAAACGTATACGGGGGAAACTGTCACTAAAATCCAGTTAACGCTTTGAGTGCCGTACCTCAGTGCATATAGTCTTTAGATTGAAACCTCAATAAAATGTACTATATTCATAAGGTGAAGTGGAAAGCAGCACAAATTTGTACGTATGCTCTATATAACTTTAAAGATTTTTTTTAGCCCACCCTGAATTTATTTTCACGAGCCGCCACTGATTAAAAGATATCACAATAAACAATACAATAGCACTATTAAGCAATAAAACACAATTTTAACTATTTATTGTTCACAGTTTATTTTATTTCAATTAAAAACGCGACTTGTTCCGACAAGGATCAATTCTTCCATGCCCCCATTTTTCTATTCTTGCAGGGCAATACAATATTTTACCCTATATGCAATTTTTTGTAATTCAAACCCAATGTAACAATTTCAAACCCTATATTCAAGGATAACCCTTTATGTTTAAAATAAAACGTTACACATTTTTCAAATCCCTACAGTTTCGTCCAACCTGACAATCAGATCGTCCTTGATCACAATATATTCTAAATCTATCTTTATACTTATTAGTATTATATTTTTTTTTTTTTTCGACAACAATTCAAATCAAAACATTTAATTTAAGATAATAAAAATAAACCAATTAAACCTTTAGGAATGGTTTTATTCTGGTAACATCAAAGACACCTTCAAAGGGTCTACCAGTTATCTGAAATCCGTCTAAATCGCGCAAAATATATCGATCATGCTCCACTATCCTATACGGTCCACGATATTTCGGAATCAATTTCTTATTAATTCCCGGAGTAGTATCTACATTCTTAATAACTACCAGCTCACCTTCAGAGTATTTAGTTGGATATTTCGTTTTCTTATTAAAATAAGTTTCGTTATACTTTTGCGACTTTTGAATATTTTCGGAAGCTTTTTCTCGTACTTCTTCCAACGAATGATCGTCATCATCCAAATCAACATTCTGAGTTAAGTATTCAATAATCTTGTCTTGTACAACTCCTTTTTGGTTAACACCAAATAGTAACACACTGGGAGAAATCTTCGTACTTTTATTACAAGTATTGTTGTACGCAAATTCTACCTCACTTAAAACATCATCCCAATATAAATCCCGTTGCTTGTCTACCAATTTTGCCAACATAGAGGTCATTGTCCTATTTATCCTCTCTACTTGCCCATTAGCCCTTGGCGCACCAGTTGCGACTAACACATGTTGTATACAATTTTCTTGTAAAAAAGCTTTAAAATCTTTTGATGTGAAATTACTTCCTCGGTCTGTGATTACTCGATTCGGTCTGCTAAATTGTTTAAAATAAGATTTGAATGCTATTATAGTTTCTTTCACAGTGGTGGATTTAGTTGCAAACAGACGAACGAATTTTGTAAAGCCGTCAATAATAGCTAACACATATTGTCTCTTAAATTTAGTCGGTTCTAATGGACCATAAAAATCAGCATGAACACTATCAAAAGGTTTGTTTCCTTTTGGTATTGAATGTAAGTATCCTTCAATTTTTCCACTTGGTATATTAAAATTTATACATTTTAAACAATTTTTTATATATGTATTCCCTAACTTTTTCTCGTAACTTTGGGAACCAGTAATTCCTAGAGATAACATCAATTGTTTTACCTACACCTAAATGACCTAAATAATCATGAGCATTCCTAATTACTTGTAATTCCATAATTTGTGGAACATAAAATCTAATTTTATGTTTCGAAATTTTCTTGTAAATTAATCCATCACGCATTTCAAACAGCGGACTCTCAGCTTTCTCTAAATCTAACCTTAAATTTTCCAATGTCAAATCCTGACTCTGCAATATACAGCATTGGCCAAAATTATAAAGCACCCCTCCCAAATTGCAGTATCTACAAAACGAATGAAGACAAAAATTAAAACTCAATATTTTTAGGAAATACTTTTTATATTTTATTAATTTTAGTATTTTGTAGGTCCTCCTTTGGCTTTGATGACAGCTAGGACTCTTTTATTCATCGACCGTACTAATTTTTCGCAGGTATTTCTCGATATATTTTTCCATTCCTCTGTCAGCGCACGTTTGAGGTCTTCCTTTGAAGTCATACTGCGATCCTTGATTTTTTTTTTAAAATTGACCACAAATTTTCAATGGGATTTAGGTCTGGTGACTGGGCGGGCCAGTCCATGACTCGAATTTGTTTTTTTCGAAACCAACTCATCGTAACGCGGGAAGTATGGCAGGGGGCATTATCCTGTTGATAAATTATCGAAGAACTATCCGTTTCCCCAAAGATTTGCCGAATTGAGGCATTCAATGCAGCCTCGAGGACGGTAACATAGTTGGTACTGTTCATCGGACCCTCACAAAACAACAGTTTTCCCACCCCTGATGATGCCATACAACCCCACACCATCAGTTTACCCCCTCTATGCTTTACGGTAGGCACTATACAATCAGGATTGTATGCTTCCCCGACTCTTCTTCTTACGATGGTTGCGCCAGGAGTTCCAAAAATCTATAAGAATTCCATCAAATTTAACATAAATTTCTCTATTAATTCTTTTAAAATACATAGCACAATTTTTTATTTTTTTTTGACTAATTATTTTTTAATATTTATTTTTTATATTTACCTCAAAAGTAGATTCATCTGACCAAACAACTCTCGCCCAATCCACGTCATTCCAATGTTTGTGTTCTCGAGCCCATCTCAAGCGACTTTTTATGTTGGTAAGTGAGAGCAAAGGTTTTTTTCTTGCTTTACAACCTTTCAATCCAGCTTGCAGGAGCCTTCTTCTAACTGCCCGTGCCGAAATGTGAACTTCTTGTTCTGTTAAATGCTCTGCAGCTATCTCAGCAGATGTTTTTCTTCGGTTTTTGAGAGATTTTCGCACAATTTGTCGATCGTCTCTTACCGAAGTGATACGATTTCTGCCTGAGCGTAGTTTATAGGCATAGTCCCCGGTCTCTTTAACCCTTTTCAATGTATATTGAACTGCTCCACGAGAGCATTTTAATTTTTGGGATATTTTAATTTGGATTACACCCTGGGAATCCAACAACACAATTTGTTCCCTTATTCCCTCACTGAGTTGGCACGCTTTAGGCATAATTATCACAAACACACTTTTTTTCTCAAAAAACTTACGAAAACTCTTTTTGATTTAAAACACTTTATGTGAAGACTGCACACGATCAAATACAAAACTAAAATAAAAAAATTTTACATCGCTACAACTTCTTGTTAAGAACCTAAAACAAAACAAAAATTGGTGATTTTCAATAATTAAGGGTCGCATTCGGTGGGATGACTCGTTCGTTAACACCCATTGTTTAGAAAGACATAATATTAATATATAATGCTAATAGATAGGGGTGCTTTATATTTTTGGCCAAGTCTGTATATACATATATATACATAATTTGTGAGGTTATGTTACAGTAACATTTTTATGTTATTTGTACATAACACGAAACTATAACACTGAAATTTACAAGCATATATTTGCTAAAGATAATGTTTATATCCGCAAACACTTAAGACTGTCTTGTCTGCTCATTCACTTAATAAAATATGTTGTATATTCGCCCAACATAAAACTTTTAAATGTTTCAAATTTTCAATAAAATTCCGTGTTTCTATGTTTCTATATTAACTGACCGAGTTATAGGGTCACTGGTATAAGTTTCTATTGATATGTTTGTGAAGCTTGTACCAAAGGTAATAAAATTGCCAAGATTAGATTCATATAGTCTTATTGGCAAACAATTTTATCGACCATCGGCCACATCAATATTTTCGAAAGCGTTAGGTGCTATCGATGGATGCCATATAAAAATTGTTGTACCGACTGCGTTACACTGTCAATATATATATCATAAACTTGATTACATTATTAATTTAATGGTAGTATATGCGATAATTCTGGTAAATTTATTAATATTTGTTGTGCCCCCGGGTTCCGTACATGACCAAAGGATCCTACGGAATAGTCAATTATATCGCAAACAAACATTTCCACCTCGACAATGGATTTAATTGTTCATTAGATCCGGCAGCTATGATCGGAGTTTTGAAGGAATGAGGCTTCTCAAATCGTCAAATAGCGGAAATAATTGATATTATCAATAATACTAAAAATTATGGTAAAACTGCGAAGGACGCATTGCGGAGGCTACAATGGTCACGGATAAACGGGCGGTTATTCGATCAGCTTCAAGTTCATGCTTATCTGCGTAAAAAATTAAGGCAAAAACCGAAGTCAAATCAAGCTTATCAACGGATCGACGTGTGATTAATAATGCTACGCGTCTTAAATTGAAAATACTCCAAAATAAACCTCCTTTGAATGCATCATGCAAAGCAAACCGATTGGAATCTGCCAAAAACCACATGTCATGGAAGCAAGAATGGAACCGGTTTGCATTTTCGGACTCATGGAAATGAAACTGATGCCCGTCAGAACCATTGAAATAAATATTTTTTCTTCAGAAAATTTTTATTGATAAATTAAATTAAAAATAATAAATCAAGACTAATTAACAAAGTTTTTACCGTAGGTTTTATAAGCTACAACTATTCACTACTGGTCGTAATCATGTGACGCATTTTAATTGCACTGCATGTCATACAAATCGAAAAGTCGTCGAAAAGTAATCTCGTAAAGTGCCTTTTCACCAAGCATCTATGAGGAAATAGCGAAAGCTTCAAAATTGGATAAGTTTAGTTTGAAAAGTCTTCTGAGGCACACAGCATTAGTTATAAGTTTTCATAAAACGAAATAATATTTAGATAGATCTCCGAGTATTAGTAATTAGTATACATAGTAAACTCTGCTTCGGAATATACATACATGTAAACTAGAATACCATATACCATACATCTATCTAGAAACTTTGCTGGTGACAAAGTTAATATGGTTCTTAAATGTCACTTTTGGATCCAGGGGTATGCAAAGGTACTTGACTTGTTTTTCCCAATTTAATTGCTGGCCATTTATAGTTATGTTAGTTTGAGGTAATTTAGAAGGATTCCTATTTCGCGAAAAGTAGATAGCCTGCGTCTTTTCAGCATTTTCAGCATTCATTTCAGTCCCCATATTTGATAATAAGAAATTAATACTGTAATATAGTTACTTAACCTGTGAGTTATGTCTTGGGAGAATATCAGACGTGAAAATTGAAGATTCATCTGCAAACAAAGCAATCTCACAATCATCCTTAAGTGGAATATCATTTAGGAAGACACAAAATAATGTTGGGCTTATTATGGAACCCTGAGGAACACCTGCACATGTATTTATCAATCCAGACTTAGAGTTTAGGATCTGAACATTTCCTATTTAAGAAATACGACTTCAGTAATTTAATGATGTAAATAGGGAAATTATATTTGTGCAGTTTATGTAGGAGCCCGTTCATCCATACTGAATCAAAAGCTTTTTCTATAGGTCAAGAAGAATCATCACTGTAGATTTGTTAACATTTTTTTGGTTTTTAAAATGCTTGTGTCGAAAACCGAATTGTTGAGAAATCAAAATGTTGTTTGTTTCACTGAGTCTGGTTTTCATTACACATTCGAAAACTTTGCTTATTAACTAAGCAGACTAATAGGTCGATAGCTCTTGATATTCAAGGGATCTTTATCAGGTTTAGCGATTGCTACAACTTTGGAAATCTTCCACTGACCAGGAAAATAATTTAGCCTGAAGCAGTCACAAAATAATTTAGATAGAAATCGAAACCCAGATTCGGGAAGATGTTTTAACATAATATTTAAAATTGTGTCTAACCCTGGTGATTTGAACGGATGACTGCAGCGTATAATGGTTTTAACCTCATCGGGGGAAACAATGAAATTAGTCGGGTTATGCTCGCAACAATCAATATTTTGAAGACTTCTTTTTATCTCATCGAATTCAATCACATTAGGGACAAGTTCATAGTCTTTTGGAACATCTCAGCGAGAATTTCACATTTTTCTGGAGTCGAAATTATTTTGCTGTTGTCTACCGGGTTATTTAAAGGAGGAATAGATGAATATTTTTTTCATGTACCGTATTGTATCGCAGTAGGGTTTGGAACCTTTAACCAGTTGGCTCACTTTGCTTGCCATTTACTATGGATAATCTCATATATTTTTTTCCTGATAACGTGGTTTAATAAATTAATTATGTTTTTTAGATAGGGATAGCATTTTCGGACCCACTGTCTCCGTCTAATGTTTCGAAGTCTTATCAATGACAATACTTCATCTGAAAGTATTAATTTATATCTGGAGGAAGACCTTTTGATTGGAACTGTCAGGTGGATGGCATGATTGATTGAAGAATTAAAATAATCAATAGCTTCATCAATTAGATTATAGTCGGTGATAGTTTCAGGTAAATTAAAACCTTGATTTTTTCATCAATTATTTGTTGATACATAATCTAGTCGATTTTGCTAACCAGAATCGGGCTGCTACATATAAAAAGATCTAATGCACTATTAGATCAATTATTTTGAAAATAGGTGGGAGTATCTGGAACTGGATAGTGTAAGTACTAGTGGTTACTATTTAAAAAATCATATAAAATACGTCCCCCTGCTTGTTCTGCTACAGTTACAAAATGAATGTTTCAGTAAAACGTCAATATTAAAATTGTTTGGAAAGTAAATTAGCTCATACTTTTTTTTATTCACGCTACGAGCGTTCCAAATGCAGAGTATTAGATTATTATGTAAAGTCATATTTTATGGCTGTAGCTAAAATAATCTAAACCTGTTCTGCGGGGGTACTACATCTCCTTAGTCTATCCATGACATTATTAAGATTCAAAAATAATTCCGTTGAAGTATATAATTTTGTACTATACAGTTGATCGGCTTGTCGTGGGTTGATAGGCGATGCGTTATTTTGGAGAATATCAGCAAAGGATGGACGTCCAGTTTGCTCTTCCGGTGTTGTTGTTGGTTCAACACTACAGCTGTTGTTTACCAGATTAGGAAAATTGTTTGCTGACCGATTAAAATTCTTAATAAATGATTTGGAATTTTTTTGATTAATTTCTTCTCTAATACGAAGAAACTCAGACCTTTTTGGACAAACCACCGAATTGGCATAGTGGTTTCCGTTACAGTTTGCACAAAGAAATTCAGTATCGGTATCTTTACTTGTGCATTCTTGTCCTTCAATATGGGAAAGGCTGCAATATTTACACTTCGATTTCATATGGCAGTTGCTCGAGGTGTGTCCACACATACGACAGTTTATACATTGTGTCAGACGTTCGGGTCTTTTATGAGGTATATCTCAAGTACAAGCGATATTACCCATCTGCTATTTTTAGGTAACGGCTTTTGTAATTCTTGATGGATTGAGTCTAGCTTCTTTAATGTACTTTTCGACTTCATCGATTTGTAATGAAGGTAAGCCGAAGAGAACGTATCTAGAAGTTTTGTTTTTATCTAGCGTATAGAAGCCCAAATGGATGTCAATTTCATTTGAAATTTTACGATTTTTAGTGATTTCATTGTTTGTATAATAATATTAGTTCCCCCCCCCCCCGGGGGTCCGGCGCCTTCTGGAAGGGGGAAATAAAGCTGTGTAGTAATACCGGCTCCGTAACCTTCCTTTAGGGTGGGCTACAGCAGGCTGTTCTGGTCATGTTTTAGGCAGTCCCGTCTGTGGGCCCACGATCTGTGCGAGGAGTAACCCGAGCGTGATTTGCAAGTGTACGTACTACCTCCCCGTTGTGACCTCCGGTAACTGTTGGATCGTTTGCCGAACAACTGGCTAAACTACGACGCTAAAGGATGGTATAAACCTTGAAAAAAAAAAACCAAATCTGAGGTGAGACACGTGCGCCGAGGGATGAATGATCATGGGTTAGTTGGTCGCTAGCACGGAACTCCGAATACTAGGCGACCTCCGGTTTCAATCAGCCTTACCACGGCAAGAGCCGTGGTGGACCTTCCATTCCTCAGCCAAATCAACTCTGTATGGATTCAATTAAAAACAAAAAAAATTAGGGCGGTGCTTCTTCAAACGCACCAGTCTCAGAAGATGACAAGGACCACTCAGGCCCTGCTTCTGAGATCGAAAAATTAACAGAAAACTCTAGCACGGACGTAGTGGCGGGGTCTCCTTTACAAGGCACTCTATTGCCTGAAGTGGATACCCCAATTTACGTCGACAACGGCCGAAATAAATAAGGACCTCGAGGAATTGGAGCTCGAGGAAACATCAAAGAGGAGAGCACGCCTCAGTGGGGCCGCGAGGAGACGTCTGTCCCATCTAATTAGGTCAGAGGTTCCCGCGACGATGCCTTGCAGCAATGTAAGGAGAAGATCAGGGACAGAATTGTCTTAACTAACAAGAGGAATGGGTCGGATGACGACTCTACCCCCAAAGGCATCGTGGCAAAAAGAGGGAAAGTTTCCAGTCCTTCACCGAAGGCATTGGAAGCCGCTCCAAAAGCTGCAACGGAGGGCGACAATAAGGAGAGTTGCCCCGAGAACAGGACCGATACGGCCACAACGTATAGTGCCGCAGTGAAGGCAGGTTGGAGATTATCGACCAAGGCTACCCAGAAACAAAACTGGGTATTGGCCAGATTCTGGCAGTACAAGATTCCATTATGGAGACAGTTGTGGAACTGCCGTTAGATGGTGTCAGCCCTAATTTCGTGTCGATGAAGAAACGGCAGAGTGGTTAGGGACACAGTGCCCTCACTTAAGCCATGGGACGGGGCATCCCTGAAGGCAGTTGGGGAAGAGGAGTTGCCTCGCCCAAAGATTATGTTTGTTTACCTGCCACGAGGGGGTAAGGAGACAAACGACAAGATACTGCGTCGACTGGCGATCCAGAATAAGGACCTTAGAGACGCAAACTGGCGAATAATTGTGAGGAAGGAGCGAGAAGGCGACCTCCTTCAACTCACAATGTCCGTTTTACACAAAACGGCGGAGATACTGAAAGGCTCCAACTACAGAGTCAACTGGATGTTTGGCTCTGTACACTTCCGCCCAAAGAAGGAGGGGCGGTGGATACAGTCACGGGGAGAGGGCCGGAGCCGAATCTGCCCGGCACGTCAATGGCAGCTTTGGCTGAGAACGCAGGCCGCGGTGATGGGGTTATTGGGACGGGGGAGGCTAGGAGACCTGGCACCTCCGAAACAGACAGACCGGCCAAACCGGGCCGAGAAAAGAGCGGGAAGAGCCATTGGCTGACCCCTAGAGGAAGGGTGGCACAGCAACCAAGCAAACCGGGCTCTCCGGAGCCTAAGACATAATAAAAAAAAAAAATACACATCATGGTGATACATACCAAACCTGCAACAGTAAAGAAACTGAGATTCGTGCAGATTAATCTGCATCGATCGAAGATGGCTACAAACAGGAGCCTTGGACCAACAAGGGGAAGATTAAAGGTTTTGCAGCCAATACAGGTAAGCTCTAGTCTACGACACGGCTGCAGATAGGCCGAGAACAGCAATTCTCTGTCGCTCAAGGCACAATATCTTCTCTATTAACCAATTTATTTCTAGGGATATCACGGCTGATTCAATAGAAATGTCCTTACCAAAAGGAGGCAGGAGGGTGATTAACATCGCTTCTGCATACTTTCCCGGGGATGAAAATGACCCCCTCCAGAATTGATATAGAGCTTCGTGAATTATTGCACGATACATCACTAAAAATTCGTCATTGGTTGTGACGCTAATGCACACCACGTAGTCTGGGGAAGCAGCAACACCAATTTAAGACGTGAGCAACTTCTTGAATTCTGTTTTAGTAACAACTTTGCAGTTAGCAATAAAGGGAGTGATGCGAACTTTGTGAATGCGGTTAGGAGAGAGGTACTGTATATTACCCTGTCTGACATGGGTACCTCCAGTGCAATTCTCGACTGGCATGTGTCCAAGGAAGCATCCCTCTCAGATCATATGTACATCAGGTTTGATATCAATATCCCTTTGAGACAAGAGTTGATGGTAAGGATACCAAAACGCACCAACTGGCCAGTCTATAACGACAGACTTTCGGATAACTTAGCTGGTCTACAGACCACGATAAACTCTGTCGATGACTTCGACAGAGTTGCAAATGATGTTACAGAGGCAATAATTATTGCCTACCACTCAAGCTCACCCCTGGTGCGTATTAAAGGCACAAGAGATGTTCCTTGGTGGAACCAAAACTTGGAAAACATGAGACGGAATGAACTGACGTAGGCTGTTTTCGAAACGAATACTTTTTTGTGGAACCTAACGTATTCCATAAGAAATTATATTGAATAAGTTAGGTTCCACAAATAAGTATTCGTTTCGAAAACAGCCTTATTCTTATAAAATACCAGTTTTGCATTAAATGCATTGTAGCGTCATATAAATGGCAGGCGTTATGCTTGCCCTTATTTTAATCCATCTGAAAATTATAAGTTCAATCGAATGCTTTCCATATTTTGTGTGTTAATAAACTATTTCATATTTCTCTCGGTCCTAATTAATTACGGATAATTGAATCGAATGAAACTAAAAATAAAAGAAAATCTCTTAAAAACGGTTTATGGCAATGAAGAAAAAACCAGAGAGTTTTACTAATAATTTTTATTGATATTGGTGGTATTTATTAGACAGATACTATTAGTGAGAATCTTGTAAATATACGTAATTGTAGAAAATGGTGTAAATAGTGATGTGAATTGTGATGTAAAAATTGTTGTAAATAACGTTAATGATAGTCACTATCTAGAAGAGAATTTCGAAATGT
Organism: Tipula vernalis; assembly: GCA_958295665.1. Taxonomy (NCBI): domain Eukaryota; kingdom Metazoa; phylum Arthropoda; class Insecta; order Diptera; family Tipulidae; genus Tipula; species Tipula vernalis. The sequence goes on from OY282560.1 coordinate 205,079,363, forward strand.
TGACGATGGCTGATGATTATTCTGAATAATTCAGGAAGAGGTTCTCTTGAAGTTCAACTAGGCTGGAGTTCAGCGGAAAAATAATTTTCATCATTCAAAAATTTAAGCTCTATTTTGTAAGCTTCTATGAAAACAAATTCGTAAAACATGAGTTCCACCGTTTTCATAATGAACACCACCAGAAGCAGTCAAGGACATGGGAGACCAAAAATGCCTTAAATTAATCAGTTTTAAGAATAGGTTTAAAGGTTAGAATATGTATTATTATTATTAATATACTTACATAAATACTGTGTATGATACAAAATTAATTAAGAAGTTTTTAAAAAATTAAATCCAATTTTACTTAATATTTTATTATTTTTATTATAAGGGGTCCTACATTTTTAATTCGAGCCTTTTGCGTCATCAATCTGTAATTTATCGATCAGGTATTTTCAGTACGGCCTTAATTAGTGCTCAACGCCAGCCATTCGTAATGTATTTCCAGTTGCTTATTCTCAGATGTTTTATTTAACTTATGTTCAGCGGGACATGGAGATCGATTACCATTTGCAATAAATGTGAAAGTCAGGCATTAGCAGGCATTTTTGTCAGGCATTTTAAATACATTTGTAAGGCCTGGAAGAACGATTTACGTCACTTTCGGAATGTCCGGAATATTCCGAATGAATAAAAGAAAACATCCATAATGTGCTTTTCAATGAGAACTTTGCTTTGCGTTATTGCGCCTTATTCCCATCGTTAGATCCTTGTTAATTCTTAACTAGTCCGAGCGATGGCACGGAAGATTAAAGGGCGAAACATACTACGAACAGTTTGACAGTAGAAAGATTATCTATCATCGAGCCAGATTGCTTTTTCTTGGTAAATCGAAATCGTCATTAAAAACAGTTAATGAATATAAAGTCATTGGCAGTTGCATCCAAAAACAAAGCATTGTTTATAAATGAGATTAACAGAATATTTTTCCACAATATTAATTGCTTTATAATGTTTATTTACGATAATTAATTAAATTACAACTCTGTCGATATTTATTTATAATTTTAAACAATTAATTGGAAGGAAAAAAAAGTTCAAAACACAGGTATTCTAAAAATAATAAAATTTTCTGCTTTTAATCAAAAACTACAATAAATTTTATTATCACATCGTTCTTACGTTTTTATTTAAAAAAAAAAAAAACACAAAAAAAAACTCCAGAGATAAAATGCTGAAATTATCTTTAAGTTTATGTGAATTTCTTCTCAAATTTAAAAATTCTAATTTAAATTTTGTATGAGTATCATATACATACATATGTATTGCGGTCGCGTCTTGAATTTTCATGTAAGTTTAATGGAAGCAACAGCACAACGTAAACAAATCAATTTTGTTCATTCAGAATATAAACATGAAATTAGAATTTATAAAATGATTAATTGGTGTGTTGCGCGAATTGTCTGTATCGAAAAAAAAAAAAATTCTATTAAAAATGATTTATGGGCACAGTTTGGCATATTTTTCTAATAATATCCGTATTGTATGTACATCAAGTGGTTGCAGTCCACTTTTGAACTAAATTTTAAATGTTTCGAGTGTTTTATACTAATGGTTGGGTATACATAACTCCTCATGGATACACCTACTTATAGAAATGCAAATTACGACATTTTTACACAAACAAATAAATTCCATATTGACAATTTGTATTCCACAGATGTCGATTGTCTCATATTTAATGTACATTGTTGATTCCGGTGATATTATTAATATGCTCTTTATACATTTAGCTATATTGCATACACATATTATTAAAAAAAAAATGTAAGATCATCCATATGATCGATACATATATGTTTGGATTTATAAGTTTAGAGTTTTTATTTATAAAAAAAAAAAAAAACGAAAATGTTTATTTATATAGGTTGTATGTACATAATAAAACTTTATACGCGAACATAGGCGCGTTTAAATAATTTCGTGGTGTAGACACGAAAAATCAAAAGAAAATGACAAAACACCACTGAAAAATGTTGCTTTAAAAACTGTTAAATGTGAATGCCCACAATACTTTTCTTATGTAAATTTATTCTCTGTTTATCTTAAAAGGATGCTGAATGTTTTTTAACTTTATCTTGTACATATGTAGTACGAATAAATTTTTTTTGGAAACTTAAAATGAGAAATAAGAAAAAAAATTTAGTTGGCGATTAGTCGTTTATCGTGCACACCATCTTTACATTTTTAATCAAAATTTTTAGTTTTATTTTGGCGTAGTTTAAAGAATATATTCACAATATTATTACAGTGTTGCGTTAAAGACAAAACAAAAAAAATAAATAAATAAATAAAAAATGCAAACCCATCGGTGGAATAAAAAACGTGTTATAGTGTTAATTGTCATAGTTTTAGCATTTTACACATTATTTTCATCCGGATATAATACGTATTCCTCGGAAGTGATAATTAAAAAAACAACTCCGGATAGAGTGTGGAAATTTGTATCGGATTTTAGTAAAATGAGATTGTTGAATCCAACTATGTAATTATGTACAAATTAAGTATAAATAGTGCTTTGTAATAATGTTTTAATTTTAAAAATGTTTGTACATTTCAACCACCTACTATACTATACACACCATTGATGACGGCCCGAATGCCAGATATTTATTTTGGATTTTCGAAATTTCTTTTTTGCTTCTATCTCAACCGCTCATCATTCATTGTTGATTTCTTTATTACAAATGTGATGTTTCTATCTACACAATTTTTATAAATATAAATTTTAATTTCATGGCTTTATTTTTGGATTCACATAAGAGTTTGGAAATTTTTTTTTTTTTTTTTTTTTGTATTTTTACGTTGGCTGGTTGGCACATATATTTAATGGCGCAAGATAACTGTGTAATTATAAATATTTCGTTTTAGTTTTGTTTACATTAATTTTGCGATGAAACCCTCTTTCTAGAAGTCTTCCTAGATTCGATGTTCATGAGATTCATCAGAAAAACACAAATTATTTTTTGCAAAAATTATTTCTTTAATTATTCTTAGTTTATTTTTAAATTTACATTTAATCAAAACGTAACTGTGACTGTTGTCTTATTAAGATCTATATTAAGGGGTACTATAGAACTACAAGCATTTAACTCCATGAAATTTTCATAAAACCCAACAAGTCTCGTTTCCCCGATGGAGGCCAAATGTTTATCTGTAGTTCACCGTAAATCAGATGTAAATCTTGAATAAATCGTCGAAAATATTTCTGGTGAAACCGCTTATAGCGTCTTAAAATTAAAAAAAAATCCTTTTTAAAAACAAGCTGTTGCCTTAATGTGCACTAAAAATGAGAAATAAACTTCTTAGATTCTAATAAAACTGCAAACGTAGAAAAAATTCGGACGTCAAATTACGGAAATTTGAACCTTATCATTTTTTATTTATTTTATCTTGGCGATACGTATTCGCAGTTAAAAACGATGTAGGATGTATATATTGCGCACAGGGTGGCTCCCAAGTTTTGCAAAAAGAGTGAATACCGTCATTTAAAGGGTTAAACGATTTAAAAAAAAAAAAATTGCGTTTATTAGAAAAAAAATGGAGGTGTGGCCAACACACGACTTTCTTTTACGAACAGAGAATTTTGAGAAATTTTATTTTTTTTCTTAATTTTTTTTTTAATTTTTTAATAATAAAAGTTCTACGAAATTATTTTTTGGAAATCGCACTCAACAATGATAATAAAAATTTTGCTAGCACATGGAATAAGTCCCTTTGTTATCTAGTTAGAAAACCCTAATCCATACGAATCGTTCGTTTAGTAAAAGTTCTGCAAAATTATTTTTTGGAAATCGCACCCAACTCCCAAGGGCCAATATCGGCCATTGCCAACAATGATGACAAAGGTTTCGCTAGCATATGGAATAGGTCCCTTAATTACCTAGTTAGAAAATCCTAATCCATACGAATCGTTCGTTTAGAAAAATTTGTGCAAAATTATTTTTTGGAAATCGCACTCAACTCCCAAGGGCCAATATCGGCCCTTGCCAACAATGATGACAAAGGTTTCGCTAGCATATGGGATAGGTCCCGTAATTACCTAGTTAGAAAATCCTAATCCATACGAATCGTTCGTTTAGAAAAATTTGTGCAAAATTATTTTTTGGAAATCGCACTCAACTCCCAAGGGCCAATATCGGCCATTGCCAACAATGATGACAAAGGTTTCGCTAGCATATGGGATAGGTCCCTTAATTACCTAGTTAGAAAATCCTAATCCATACGAATCGTTCGTTTAGAAAAATTTGTGCAAAATTATTTTTTGGAAATCGCACTCAACTCCCAAGGGCCAATATCGGCCATTGCCAACAATGATGACAAAGGTTTCGCTAGCACATAGAACAGGTTGCTCAATTACCTAGTTAGAAAACGATACGGATCGTTCGTTTAATAAAAGTTCTACGAAATTATTTTTTGGAAATCGCAATCAACAATGATAATAAAAATTTTGCTAGCACATGGAATAGGTCCCTTTATTATCTAGTTAGAAAACCCTAATCCATACGAATCGTTCGTTTAGTAAAAGTTTAGCAAATGGAATAGTTCCCTAATTTACCTAGTTTAGTAAAAGTTCTGCAAAATTATTTTTTGGAAATCGCACCCAACTCCCAAGGGCCAATATCGGCCATTGCCAACAATGATGACAAAGGTTTGGCTAGCACATGGAATAGGTCCTTAATTACCTAGTTAGAAAACCATAATCCATACGAATCGTTCGTTTAGTAAAAGTTTAGCACATGGAATAGTTCCCTAATTTACCTAGCTAGAAAACCCTAATCCATACGGATCGTTCGTTTAGTAAAAGTTCTGCAAAATTATTTTTTGGAAATCGCACCCAACTCCCAAGGGCCAATATCGGCCATTGCCAACAATGATGACAAAGGTTTGGCTAGCACATAGAATAGGTCCCTTAATTACCTAGTTAGAAAACAATAATCCATACGAATCATTCGTTTCGAAAAATTTGTGCAATATTATTTTTTGGAAATCGCACTCAACTCCCAAGGGCCAATATTGGCCATTACCAACAATGATGACAAAGGTTTGGCTAGCACATAGAATAGGTTGCTCAATTACCTAGTTAGAAAACCCTAATCCATACGAATCGTTCGTTTAATAAAAGTTCTGCAAAATTATTTTTTGGAAATCGCACTCAACTCCCAAGGGCCAATATCGGCCATTGCCAACAATGATGACAAAGGTTTCGCTAGCATATGGAATAGGTCCCTTAATTACCTAGTTAGAAAACCCTAATCCATACGAATCGTTCGTTTAAAAAAATTTGTGCAAAATTATTTTTTGGAAATCGCACTCAATTCCCAAGGGCCAATATCGGCCATTGCCAACAATGATGACAAAGGTTTCGCTAGCTTATGGAAAAGGTCCCTTAATTACCTAGTTAGAAAACCCTAATCCATACGAATCGTTCGTTTAGTAAAAGTATAGCACATGGAATAGGTCCCTAATTTACCTAGTTAGAAAACCCTAATCCATACGAATCGTTCGTTTAGTAAAAGATCTGCAAAATTATTTTTTTGGAAATCGCACTCAACACCCAAGGGCCAATATCGGCCATTGCCAACAATGATGACAAAGGTTTCGCTAGCACATGGAATAGGTCCCTTAATTACCTAGTTAGAAAACCCTAATCCATACGAATCGTTCGTTTAGAAAAATTTGTGCAAAATTATTTTTTGGAAATCGCACTCAACTCCCAAGGGCCAATATCGGCCATTGCCAACAATGATGACAAAGGTTTCGCTAGCATATGGAATAGGTCCCTTAATTACCTAGTTAGAAAACCCTAATCCATACGAATCGTTCGTTTAGTAAAAGTTTAGCACATGGAATAGGTCCCTAATTTACCTAGTTAGAAAACCCTTATCCATACGAATCGTTCGTTTAGTAAAAGTTTAGCACATGGAATAGGTCCCTAATTTACCTAGTTAGAAAACCCTAATCCATACGCATCGTTCGTTTAGTAAAAGTTCTGCAAAATTATTTTTTGGAAATCGCACTCAACTCCCAAGGGCCAATATCGGCTATTGCCAACAATGATGACAAAGGTTTCGCTAGCACATGGAATAGGTCCCTTAATTACCTAGTTAGAAAACCCTAATCCATACGAATCGTTCGTTTAGAAAAATTTGTGCAAAATTATTTTTTGGAAATCGCACTCAACTCCCAAGGGCCAATATCGGCCATTGCCAAAAATGATGACAAAGGTTTCGCTAGCACATAGAATAGGTCCCTTAATTACCTAGTTAGAAAACCATAATCCCTACGAATCGTTCGTTTAGAAAAATTTGTGCAAAATTATTTTTTGGAAATCGCACTGAACTCCCAAGGGCCAATATCGGCCATTGCCAACAATGATGACAAAGGTTTGGCTAGCACATAGAATAGGTTGCTCAATTACCTAGTTAGAAAACCCTAATCCATACGAATCGTTCGTTTAGTAAAAGTTTAGCACATGGAATAGGTACCTTAATTACCTAGTTAAAATTGATGTGTGGCTAACACATGACTTTCTTTTACGAACAGAGAATTTTGAGAAATTTTATTTTTTTCTTAAATTTTTTTTTTTAATTTTTATTTTTTATTTTTATTTGTTTTTAATTTTTGGAAACATTTTGAAAAGTAGTTTTTTGTAAGCCTTTTACTTTTTAAGATATTTGCAAAATAAATTATCTGGACCAAGGGGGTGGCCACTTCCGGTTAGCCGATTTGTAGTAAAATTCACTGGGACCTCCCAATTTATCAAAAAAGCTTAAATCTGAAGTTTCAGTTCGATTGATTAAACTATATGGGCTATAGAGAGGACACAGACAGACAGACAGACTAACAGACTGACAGACTGACAGACTGACAGACTGACAGACTGACAGACTGACAGACTGACAGACTGACAGACTGACAGACAGACAGACAGACACCATTTCGAACCCCACTTTTTCGGACTCAGGGCACCTCAAAACAAATAAATCTCTAAAAATCTCAAGGTCCAAAATTTTCATGATTACTATACTTTATTTTACTAGAGTAAAAGAAAGTAAAAATTGAAATTAGGAATTCTTATAAAATTTTAATTAAAATTCAATGTTTTATACCCGAAATATAAAACAGTTTTTAAAAAGTTTCTTTAATGTTTTTTTGCTCAAAACAAAGCTTAACTATTCAACTATATCATATGGTCAAACATAGACACGGTAATATTTTTTTATTTTTAAACCACACTATTTTAAAAATTGATGGTTTTACTCTCGTAATACAATTATGACGTAATTCCACAACTCTTTGATTCACCTTTGATACCCCAGGTCTCAGCCGATAACGAAACTAATTAATCTATCAAATTGCGGACCAATATGAACAAAATAGGTGATACTCCCACCCTAAAAAACATCTGAATATTTATTATTAATTGCACTATGTTGAAGAAGAATTTCTTTGTAACATAGTAATGTGGACTACTAAGTGTGCATTTACTAAGTAATGGGGACATTATACAGCAAAAAATTCATAAAATACTTAAAAAATACATAAAGTAAACATGCAGATGATGCAATTAACATATCGACGAGTGGAAATAATGAAAATTGATGCAATTAATATACCGACGAGTGCAAAGTTAGCGTCGTTTGATGTCACCAACATGTATTCTAATATGCCAGTAGATGAAGCTTTGGAAATTACGAAATCACGTTGAGAATACATATATTTTGAACAGCCGTAAATTAAGTATTGGCACAGGAACCATTAGGCGGCTGGACCAATTTCACAATAATTATTTAAATGGAATTCATTTGAAAATAAAATTCACTTTGGAAATTGAAAATAACAAAACTATACATTTTATGGATTTAACTATAAAAAATGTAAACCAGAAACATGTTTTCCAAATTTTCCATAAACCAACTCAAACGTTTCAAACCATTTCATCAGCAAACATTGCATCCATTCGAAAACAAATTATCTATGTTATACTGAACTGAGTGATTTATTTCCGTTTAGTTTCTAACAAATAATTGATAATAGTTATTTGATTCCAAACAAAACACATCCAAACCAAAAAAATGGTTTTAAATCCCCATTAAAACGTAATTGAATGAATGTTTCCATGTAAACCTTAGAAGAAAAAGATTTTTCAAAACGGAGGATCTGGAATCCTGTTAATGGCAGTTTTGCACTTGAAATATTGAGTATTTTCTATGGGGGGAGGGGGGAGGGGGTTTAGGTTCGGCTATATAAGTCATATAAGTCAAGTTGTAGGGTACATTATACAGAAGAAATTTTTTCGAAATGGACGATTTGGAATTTTTTTAATTGCAGTGTTCCACTTACAATGTTGAGTATTTTCTATTGATGGCCCATTAACAAGCACTACCTGAAATTTGGGCAAGGTTAGGAGGCAGTGGAACGAAGTCGCAAGATTTCGTTAGCAGGCATTATTATGCACTAAAATCTAACGCCCAATCAATTATCCGATTGATTAATTGATTGGAGTGTACGACCAAGCCTAAGCCTGTCTCCCGGATGAAGCCAGCCCACCGTACACGCATTACAAAAAACAATACTGAAGGATATAATAGGAATGGTAATATTATAGGTTCGACCCGATTACAGAAACCTATGTAGTCGATAGTTAGTAAAATTGTTGTTTGTAAAAGAGCTATTAAAAAGATTCCAAATCTTCCGTTTCAAAAAACTTTTTCTGGATAATGTGCTCCATACCTTGGCTTATATGACCTATATAGCGGAACCTGGCCCAAATCTCTGGCAGTGCTTGTAAGAGGGCCCCCAATAGAAAATTCTCAATATTTTAAATGTAAAAGAGCCATTAACAGGATTCAAAATCCTCCGTTTCGCAAAAAACTTCTTCTGGATAATGTGCTCCAAACCTTGATTTATATGACCTATACAGCCGAATTTTGCCCAAATCTCTGGCAGTGCTTGTTAGAGGGGCCCAAATAGAAAATTCTAAGTATTTTAAATGTAAAACAGCCATTAACAGGATTCAAAATCCTCCGTTTCGAAACAAATTTTTCTGGATAATGTGCCCCAACCTTGGCTTATATGACTCACAGCCGAATTTTGCCCAAATCTCTGGCAGTGCTTGTTAATGGGCCCCCAATAGAAAATACTCAATGTTTTAAGTGCAAAACGTCCATTTAAAAACTCGAAATCCTCCGTTTCGAAAAAACTTCTTTTGGATAATGTGCCCCATACCTTGGATTATATGACCTATATTGCCGAACCTTGTCCAATTCTCTGGCATGGCTTGTTAATGGGTCACTAATAGAAAATACTCAATATTTTAAGTGCAAAACGGCCATAAACAAAACTCCAAAACCTCCGTTTCGGAAAAACTTCTTTTGGATAATGTGCCCCAAACCTTAGCTTATATGATCTCTAAAGCCGAACTTTGCCCAAATCTCTGGCAGTGCTAGCTAATGGGCCCTCAATAGAAAATACTCAATATTTTAAGTGTTAAATGTGCTTATATGACCTATAACCGAATTTTGCCTAAATCTATATCAGTTAGTGCTTTTAATAGGCCCCCAATAGAAACTGCTCAGTATTTTAAGTGCAAAACGGCCATTAACAAGATGCAAAATCCTCCGTTTCGAAAAAAATTCTTTTGGATAATGTGCCCCATACCTTGGCTTATATAACCTATATTGCCGAACGTGGCCCAAATCTCTGGCAGTGCTTGTTAATGGGCGCCTAATAGAAAATACTCAATATTTTAAATGCAAAACGGCCATTAACAAGACTCCAAATCCTCCGTTTCGAAAAAACTTTTTTTGGATAATATGCCCCATACCTTGGCTTATATGACCCATATAGCCGAATTCTCCATAAATTTCTGGCAGTGCTTGTGAATGGGTCCCCAATAGAAAATACTCAATATTTTAAATGTAAAACAGCCATTAACAAGACTCCAAATCCTCCGTTTCGAAAAAACTTCTTTTGGATAATGTGCCCCATACCTTGGCTTATATGACCCATATTGCTGAACCTTGTCCAAATCTCTGGCAGTACTTGTTAATTGGCCCTCAATAGAAAATTCTCAATATTTTAAATGCAAAACGTCCATTAACAAGACTCCAAATCCTCCGTTTCGGAAAAACTTCTTTTGGATAATGTGCCCCAAACCTAGGCTTATATGACCTACTATATAAAGCTGAATTTTGCCCAAATCTCTGGCAGTGCTAGTTAATGGGCCCTCAATAGAAAATACTCAATATTTTAAATGCAAAACGTCCATTAGCAAGATTCCAAATCCTCCGCTTGGAAAAAACTTCTTCTGGATGATATAGCCTGTACCTAGGCTTACATGACCTATATAGCCGAACTTTTCACAAATGTATTTGAGTGATTGCTATTTTGGCCATAATAGAAAATACTCAAAAGGTTTATTGATATTTACTAATACATTTACATTTTAATTGGAATCCTATAGAGTTTTATTATTCTTATTGGAATCGTAAACGTATATGTTTTCTTTTTTTGTCAGAAACTTCCCGGGCTCTAATAATAATAATAAAAAACACCTAAGTGTGGGATGGAGCCAGATTAGGAAAAAAAAATTCAGAACAATTTTGTAAATTTCGGATATAGCTTTGCTCACAAAACTCAACATAAATTATAAAGTTGCGTTAAAACCAAAATTAATTCCATTTTACATACAGGTATTTATAAATTAACATGGTCAGGTTGTCGCGTTTTTTATATAGGCCAAACAGAGCCGTTCATTTAGAGAGAGGTTTAGAGAACATATCGAAGGAATCGAAAAAATTAATACAGAATCCAACTTCGCTCAACTTATAAACCACACGCTGCATAACTACGTGAATTTTGAAACCAATTTAGGGGTGCTCTATAGGATACGAAAGGAGATATGATGGATCGTGTAGAGGTAATAGTGCCTTTTCCGTTTTTAAATTGCAAATTTACAACTTACCTTGTAGAGGCCGTAGAGGGTGAAATTTTCTTGAGATCTCTACATTTTTCAGATCAGGAAAATATTATCCGTTTATCCGTTATTATCCGAAAATCAATTTAGCAATATTAACACTGCTACAAATAAAATATACGAGCTGATTTCCAATGGTTAATCGACGTAAGCGGATGTATTTTGTCAATTTGAAAAATATACAACGTGACCACTGTAGTATTGCTTCAACTGAAGATGATGTTCGTTGGCATCGAAATCGATTTTGAATCGAAACTAGAAAATAAATATTTCACAATGAGGAATTATACTTATTGAACCTAATTTCGGGATATTTTAAGGCGAATCCTGGGATTTCGAAAAGTATAAAAACTTAATTTTATACACTAAAATCTTGATTTGTAAAACTAATTGGGAATTGGGCTATCTCTTATTTCCGATTACCTGCAAGCACTTAATTATCTTTGAACAGCACCTGATGAAATTAGGCATTACGATGGAAATGGGATTCTAAAATGATTTTTAGATTAAGTTCTGGAATATGGCCAATTAGGAAGGAACTTGGCTACTTCTTAACCGATTATAATGAAATTCAGCAAGTATAAAGTTCTGGAATATAGCCACATCGGAATAAACAAGACCACTTCTTAACCGATTATGATTAAATTCGGCAAGTTCGAAGGAAATGGGATTGTAAAATGAATTTTAGATGAAGTTCTGGAATTTGGCCAATTAGGAAGAACTTGGCTATTTCTTTACCGATTCTAATGAAATTCAGCATGTACGATGGAAATGGTATCCTTACTTGGGATTTAATTTTCCCTATTACGACACACTCGGGTACGCATATATTTATTAAGCTGTTTCAAATTTATAAGTAGATACAACTATGTATAATAGGACTAAACTGAGATATTTGCTCAACTTCGGCAATATGGAATTACTTTTTGCGTGAGCAAGGGGCTCCTAATTCAGCAAAATGTAAATGTTAAAAGCAGCAGCAGCAAATATAAGGACTACAAACGCCCTTAAACACCGTACACCAAACTAAGCGCCAAAAAATAACTTCGGAACCAGAACAAAGTACTAAAAAAACAGCTGAAAACTGTGGAACCTAACCTGCTGTTCTTGCATGAATGACCCTGTGGATGAAATTCCCTTCAAAGTATTCTGAACTTCGTACGATTTAAGGGAATCCAGAGGATTACAGGAAGCAAGAAGATTTCAAAACTCCCAAATTCCCAAATCTCCAAACACTGAGCGTAGTTTGGTTCTCGGTTATTATGGGAAAATAAAAAACAAATTAAAATCCAAACTAAAATCTGGACAATAATGTCTTATTTTTGATGAATGTACTTTTTAGCGTAACCGGCGCTATAAGAATAGTAATGTTCATTATTCTGAAAGTTAAACTAAATCTAAATTTAAGGTTGGGAATGGTAATGGTTTGCGGAAGCATGCCGGCAGAAAGTATAGCAATTCTTCAATCAAATAGCTCGAAATGCAAAATTGTTGAAAGAAAAATATGTTGAAGAACTTGGCGGTCAAGATAAAGCCTTGCTATTAGATACCAAGACATGATGGAATGTGTACATACATATAATTCATAAATTCATTAAACATTTATTAAATAAATTAACATAACATAAAAATTCATTAAATAAAATAAAATATAAAATCATTTACATTGCACAGAAATTATAAAATTAATAACTTATAAATATTTCTAATTTGATGAACTTGACGATTCTAAATCGATAACTATTTCTGTAGACTGATTTGGTTCTCGCACTGATTTAGTTACAAAGTTGTCTAAAGTTTGCTGAACTTTTGCCGCTTTTTTCTCCAGGTAAATTTCTTTGTAGCCATTGATAGCGTTGTCTATAGATCTTATCACTTTTAAACTTCTATCTTCGTCAGGATCATTATTTACAAAAATGTCCATTGCCTGAGAAATGAGCTGCATCGCTTTTGAAATACAACCATCCGTTAACTGTTTTTCTTCCGGAACCACATCAGGTACAATATCATCCTCTAAAGAACGTTCAACATTTATAGAAATCAGATCTTCATTATTAAGTTCTTCATAGTCTAATATCAATATTTCATTGATGTCATCTTCCTCCTTGCCTTCAAAGTTTGTTTCTCGAGCTAATTCAGAAATTTCTCTACGAACGGTTGGTACAATATCAACTTCCGCATCTTTAGACACGCTCCTGGCCATAGTTGACGCCAAACTCCGTTCATACATGTTTTTTTGACTTCCATCCATCAACGGTTTATATTTTCGATAGCCATCAAGATATGATGTTTGGTCACTAGATGATGGCGAGTTCTGTTGAATATCATTAAAGATACTTAAGGCTTTTTTTTTTAATCACCATTTTGCTCAGTGGCATCTGGCGCTGATTTTGGCTCTTTATCCATATACTAAGAAGGGACTCCATTTTTACCGTAATTGAACTTCTTACTTTGGTACTGGTTTGTTTTGATTGCAATATTGTAGCGGTTTTAGCAAACTCTCTTATTTGGTCAGCATCTCGATTACAAATTGTCCTCACTGTTGTAGGAGCTAAACTAAGATTTCTGGCAATATCAACAGCCTTTTCACCAGATTTAAAACGTTTTAACACATCTAGTTTCAGTTCCAAACAAATTTGTTTCCGCTTTTGACTCATAGTTTATTTTACGGCCTCAAATTTATTTAAACAACACTTTTAATTTATTTAACCAACACTTTTAATTTAATATTGAAAATGAAGTAATTTGTGCTACTACATTGCACATACTGAAACAACTGACTGAATAATATACAAATTCATTTCACGAAAGGCAATACACAAAGAAAGAAACGAAAAACAAAATTAAATGGGGAATTCCCTTTATATAAAATTTAAACAACGCAAATAGAAATTTTAACGACGCAACTCTGAAAAGACGAAAATTTAAGAAGGACGCAACTTCGAAAACGACGCAAATCGAAACGACGCAAATCGAGGTTTTAATGTAACTTGATTTATATGATTGAACGATTCGTTGAACTGAAATAATGTATACAAAAATCTTTAATCGATATTAAATCGAAAGTCTAAAGGGTTCCTGCACAAAAAAGTTTATTGCCGATTATTTAATGTAGAGAGTTGATGAGGTAGAAAGTGAAATGGTTTTGGAACTTCCAACAAGTGCTTCAACGTCTTTTATAACTTAAAATGATATTGAAATATCTGATTCAGAAGAAGATATTTCATGAGGTACACAAAAAAATCTGGCTGACGAATTGCAATACACGTAGTTTAATATCGATAGAAAGCCGACCGTGATAGTATTTCAAACAATTTAAATCTTGTAACCGCAGTTGGTCGGGAGATGGGAATTTGCAGCGCGTTTATGAAGATTTACTTGCAATTCACCCAACAAGCGAAGAATCAAAGAGAGCATTCTCTACGGAAGGAATTGTAATTTCTAAATTAGGAGCAAGGATTTTTGAAATCCTACTTCAAAAATAATTTAAAAGATGATTCTATTCTATGAATTTTTTAAAATATTTAGCGCTTTTTAGTTTGATTTGTTTGTCCCGGAATCATGGGATTTTAAATTTCTCAATCACGTAATCCCGGGATTGATAACACGGTCCGGGATTGCAATCACTAATTGAAATATATAAATTGAAAATAGTTTATAAAAAATTGCTATTTAGTTTTTTCTTAAATATGTAGTACAATTGTAAATGTGAAATAGCCACAAAAATTCAAAAAAACTGAAAATTAATTCATAATGAGCTTCAATAATAGGCAGTAAAAGGTTGAGAGTTGTTAATAAGTACGTTATATAAACAATTATATCAACTTTATTAATAAAATTGGATACAATAAACACAGCAGTTGAAAACGAAGAGTTAACCGAAGATTCGATTACTGAAAATTGCTCAGCAGATTCTGATTAAGTACAATCAAATTTAATCGAAATAGAACGACACGAAGTAATTGAAAATATCAACCATCATGTGCAACGTCATATGATATTTCGGCAGCGATTCATAAAGTGTTAAATTGAGTGAAGTTTTTTTTTTTTTTTTTTTTTTTTTTTTTTTTTTTTAATAATTTTATTTATGATAACAATAAAATTTTTTTACAAAGTAACTAGTCATTTTTGACTAACAGCGTTTGACTCTGACAATATAATAATAAAGCACTCATATGTGTTCTTTACATAAAGTGTTGTTTTGGTTGATGTTGCATTGTGCGGACTATTCAGGTAACTCAAAAGGTTTTAGTCTTTTGAGTCTTCTTATTATACCCTCTTGATGAAGTAGTCTTGCAGCTTCGATGTTAGGGTGATGATGGAGCCTCTTCTGGTGTTTTTGAGCACATTTCTTTATTTCACTTGCAACTGTGTCTATTCCGAGATCTCTATGAAGGTCACTATTACGAGTGTACCAAGGGGCATTTACAATTCCTCTGAGGACTTTATTTTGAAATCGTTGAACTATCTGTTGATTGCTGGTTTTGGTGCATCCCCATAGTTGAATACCATATGTCCAGACCGGCTTGAGTACTTGTTTATAAAGCATAAGTTTATTATGAATGGATAACTGAGAGTTTCTTCCAATTAACCAGTACATTTTTCTATATTTTAACTGAAGCTCTTCTGCTTTCTTTTTCACGTGTACTTTCCACTTTAACTTTGCATCAAGGTTCATACCAAAGTATTTTGCTTGATTGGCATGTGGTACAGAGATATTATTGAGAGTCACAGGTAGTGGTTCTATTGATCTATTAGTGAAGTTAATGTGAGTAGACTTCGATTCATTCACTTTAATTCTCCACTTAGCTAGCCAATCTTGTATATTATTTACGGCTATTTGTAGTTTGAATGCGACTTCACCGATTGTGTCACCAACAGCTAGAATTGCAGTGTCATCTGCAAATGTGGCGATAGTTGTATTGCTCGTCTGCGGTATGTCGCTAGTAAACAGCACGAAAAGGAAAGGCCCTAAGACACTCCCCTGCGGGACTCCTGCTTTAGCTTCTTTAATACTGGAGTAAACTACTTCCTGTTTAACCCCAAAATATCTCCTTTTCAGGTATGACTTTAGCAGTTCGCAATACTCAAATGGCAGAGTTTTCTCCAATTTAAATATTAAACCATCTAGTCAAATGCCTGTGCTATGTCAAGAAATATGGCTGAACAAATCTTTTTTTCCTCTAAGGATTTTTCTATTATATCTGTTATTCTATGGACTTGGTCGATTGTGGAGTGCTCCTCTCTAAATCCAAACTGATGGGACGGAACAGCTCCTGATTTTACAACTTTTGGTTTAATTCGTTTTAATAACAATCTCTCAAATAGTTTTGACATAGTTGGAAGAAGTGATATTGGCCTGTACGGGGCCAGTTCACTTGGTGGCTTACCTGGCTTAGGTATCACTATCACTTCCGCAAATTTCCAAGATAGAGGGACATAACGGAGTCTGAAGGAAGCATTAATTATGTCCGATATTTTTTTAATAGCTTTATTAGGTAGTTGTTTTAGAATCTCTCCAGTTATCAGGTCATATCCTGGTGATTTTTTAAGTACTACATGGTTCTTTATTACTTGTTTTACTTCTTTAGCATTAGTTAATGGAATTTCCTGTCTCAGGATAGTTGTTTGGTTTTCGAACAATATATCCTGTTGGTTAAGTGTTGTTAAATTTGGCTGAAAGGTACGCTCGAGATGATCCGCGAATTTTTCTGCTTTTTCTTCCTTGCTTTTAGCCAGGTGACCATTATTTGTTCTTATTGGTGGTATATGCATAACTGGCCTTTTCAAATATTTGGTTGCTTTCCACAATGAATAATCACTACCCTTATCATAGGTGAGAGATTGTAGGTATGAATTTATTGATTTATTTTTAAATTCCCGTATTTCTCTACGTATTCGTTGTGTTAAATTATTTAATCTATTTTTGACGGTTGGGTCTCGTGTACGTTGCCACTCCCTACGGGTACTTCTCTTCTCTATAACTAGTGATTTAATTTCCATTGGATAGCATTTGCCAGCTATTTTTTTGTTTGTTGTGTTAGTACTTTTCCACGCCGCTATACCTGTATGTCCTTGACGAGCTTCTCCACCTCCTGTTCTAATGTTTCTTCTGATGAAAGTTGTATGTTTAAAATGATGCTATTGTTTAGTTCATTCCTGAACTTTTTCCAATCAGTATATTTATTTGTTAACAGTGGCTGTTTATCATTAGTAATTATTGTATCACTTATTATCATTAAAATAGAGGAGTGGTCAGATGTGGAGTCCAATCCTTCCTGCACTTGTATATAATCAACCGGGATTTTTCTTGTTATAAAGAAGTCAATTAGGTCTGGTGTTTTATTTTGATCACTGGGCCAATAAGTTGGTTTTCCAGTAGAATGCCAGTTGCAGTTGTATTTAATTATTGCTTGATGAAGCTCTTTCCCTTTAGTTGTGGTTAGTCTTGATCCCCAGTCAGTATGTTTAGCGTTGAAGTCACCCCCGACTACAAATTTTTCACCGAGCTGCTTGAAGAACTGAGTATAAGCATTCTCTTTGATGTTATATCTAGGTGGGCAATATATTGCGGATACCACTAACTTGTGGTTGCGTGTATTAATGCTAACGCTAATTGCTTGTATTTCATCACTTTCAAGTTTTTGTTGCAGATGGTATTTAATATCTTTTTTTATAATCACGGCACTGCCCCCTCGTGCATTATTATTAGGATGAACTGCTGAGTGAACTTCGTAGCCGCGGATTTTTATATGACTTTGAGTAGTAAGGTGTGTTTCAGATAATAAACATATATCTATTTTTTCTAAATCAAGAAATAGTTGTATTTCATTTTGTCGTTGCAATATACCATTGCAGTTCCATGCAAGAATTTTTAAATTGTTTGCCATGTTTTTCGAGTAGAGTGAGCCTTTGTAGGATTGATATAAGGACTTTTTCTTGCTTTTCTTCTTGTGAACTAAGTCTATCAAGAATATCTTGTAGTATTTTATTAGTTTGGTTATTATTTGAATCATTTAATAAAAGAGAACTATCTTGTCTTCTCGAACTTCCAGTAGATAGTACATCAGAAAATGTTACATTTGGATTAGTTCTTGATGGCTGGATTAATGTTTGGTGTGGCCTTAAATTTGTAGGTATTCTTGTTGAGGCTGAGTTAATTTCTGGCCTGGTAATTATTGAAGTTTCCCTTGTTTTGTTGCGAATTTTTTGCAGCTCTTTTATAACAATGCAACCTCTGTAGTTGGCTGGGTGTGTCTCTCCACAGTTAACACATTTTGGTGGGGTGTCTTTTGGTTTCGTACATTCAGCCGTACGGTGTTTTCCTACACATTTCACGCATCTGGGCTCCTTATTACAAAAGTTTTGCGTGTGTCCGTAGACTTGGCACTTTTTGCACTGGGGGATCAGCTTAGATTTTTTAACTGCTTCTATTTGCACTTTCATATGGAGTATTTCGCTGATTGCATAAATATTTTTAATGTCTTCTGTTCTTTCAAAAGACAACATATATAATGGAAGAGGTGTTTTGTCACCTCTTTTTAGCAGCTGTGTAACTTCTTTAATTTTGTATTTTTTCTCCAAAAGATACTCTTTTATCTCTTCTGGTTTGCATGAAGCGTGTAGCTTCCTAGCAATGACTTTGGTTTGCCTTGTCTGCTTATCTTCGTAGGAATACCACGCTGTCTTTTCTTCGTTAAGAGCTCCTGTTAACTTTCTATAGCTATCACTGTCTGTGACATTTATTTTGATATCACCACTATTTAACGCTGTAGCTTGAAACTTTATATGATTGTTGTCCATGATGTTTCTAATACTCTGATAATTATTGCAATTAGATATTATTACTGGAGGTGGCCGTGGCACTTTTTTCTCTAGTTGTACATTCTTACTTCCGGTTGGGAGTTCATTACTTGATCGTTTCTGTTCCGACGGAACCTGAGCTTTATCCTCCTGTTGCACGTGCCTACTTCCGGTTGGAAGCTGCTCAACTGATTGTTTCGAATCGGGTGAAATCTGTGGTGATTTACCCATCTTACGTTTCTTATTTTTTTTGTTACGGTTCAGAATCCATCCCGTTTCTCTATTGAGTTCTTCCTCGTCTGTTTCATACATAACCTCTATATGATCATTGGTGTTGTTTATCTTAGTGGTTTCTTTCTCAGACATTACTGCATTTAGAGCATCTTTTAACTCCTTGTTTTCTCGCTGTAAGTTTTTGAGGTCTTTGTTTAGATTTAACGTTAACTTTTCTATTTCGTAAATCTTATTGCGCAGATCTGCGTTATCCCTTTCTAAGGTGTTCGCTATTGGTGGTGGTGATCTACCCACCCTGGATTGTTGTTTAAATGGGTTGGGTTGCCCAAAAGGGTTGTTAAACAATGATTGGCTCAACCCAGAATCCTTTGAGCCAGCCTCGTTAGAGGGTGGATTTGCCAGCTGATTAGCTGGGTTACCACCTGGGGTACAATTTCCTGAATCCGTTGTACTCATTGTTTATTTTACTGGTCATAAAGCATCTACCACTCTGACCAGTACGAGTTGGTAGTGGGTCTAGTTTGAGAAGATCATTTACTAAATTCTCGATAGTCAGTTATACCGCCGTGTCTCGGTCGCCAGAGCCTCGTTAGTTATCTAGCAGGGTGCACCACGTGCAGGTGAGGATGACATTTGGACTATTTGTAGACCAATTACTTAAGCCCCCTTTCCCACCCCATTGAGTGAAGTAACAACGTGTTCCGAAAAGGAAAAAAAGATTTCTTGTTACGAAGAGATTTTAAATAATATCAAATATGAAAGAGAACAAAAACAAGAAGAACTTATTAATATTACCATCACGCAATACAAGATTATTTTAAGGAAATTGCTACAATCATTTAATTTCATCAATTTCTAAAAGCCGTATCCCTAAAAATCAGAGATCAGACACAGCATGAAGCTTAGTAGAAAGCTTCTTTTCAAGATAATCAAATAAGTTGAATGATGCCGGGGAGGCAAGATCTTCTTCGAAATACTCAAAAGAGGGTATTACTGTGTTCATTAAATGAGGCCTACATCGAATTTAAGACTAGTCACCATGTAAAATTGGGTTCTAAGAGTCAACATAATGTTTGTGTTTGTCTTATGCACCAAAACAGTTAATTCTCGAGACAATAGTCAATCCTCTTTAAAGATTACAAAGATTTAATTTCATTTGTTATGTGAGGTGGCTGATGAACAGATACAGGAATGTTCCATTACAATATGTGAAGTTTGCTCTAATAATTTTAAAGAACTTGATGAATTGTTGTGTAAATCTAATAACAGTCATGTGTCAAAAATTAAATATAAATAATGGAGTACCGGTAAAAGATGCAGTTTGGATACATTAGAAGACGGAATGAAAGAGTGTAGACTGAAGTTATATCACACAAAGTGTAGCTACACCAATTAACGAAAAAGTGTAAAATGCCTCGAAATGGTCAAAACTGATGCTAAACACTAGTACCATTTTCCAATGTCTTAGCGGTGTTACCAGGTGTAGGCCTATATTTCCATAAAGTGGACTTGTCCAGCTTTTTGAAAAGGTGATTTTTATTAAGGTAAAAAGGGTAGGGCATGTTTGACAAATTGTTGGAATTACTGCTACACTATGGCTATTAACCATTATCTCATCATTAAGGGCCTATTTTTCCATAAAGTGGGCAGGTCCAACTTTCCGAAATGATTTTTATTATTAAGATATAAAGGGTTGGACATGTTCGACAACTTTTGAAAATTGTGAAAAAGGCTAAACCTGTTATAACTGCTGCTACTAAGATAAAATGGGTTGGACATATTCGAGAAATTTTTGAAATCGTAAAAATGACTTAAAATGTTCAAAACTGATGCTACCTAAACTAGTACCATTTTCCAAAATCTCAGAGATGTTACCAGGTGTTGGACTATATTTCCATAAAGTGGACAGCTCCAGCTTTTCGAAACGATTTTTGTTATTAAGATAAAAAGTGTTGGGCATGTGGTACAAGTGTAGGTAGCATTATGTTTGAACATGCATGCGATTTATGCAATTTTCACAATTTTCAACAAATTTTCGAACATGCGCAACCCTTTTTATTTCAAAAACAAAAGATTTTCGGAAAGCTTTATGAAAATATAGGATCAGATTTGATAATGTCTCTGAGATTATGAAACTAGGTAGCATCAGTTTTGAACATCTTAACTGATTTTCATAATTTTCAAAAATTTATCGTTCTTGACCAACCCTTTTTATCTTAATAATCAATATCGTTTCAAAAATCTTGATTTGTCCAATTTATGGAAATATAGGCCCACACCTGGTAACATCTCTGAGATTTTGGAAAATGGTACTAGTGAAGCATCAGTTTTGAACATTTTAAGTCATTTTCACGATTTTCAGAAACTTATCGAACATGGCCAACACTTTTTATCTTAATAACAAGACTCGTCTCTGGATATATAATTAGGAACACATATTTTGTAGGATATCCTTTATTTTTTGTAACCCTTGCACAACGTGTCGGATGACTGATAATTATCTTCTGACAAAGCGATGTAGGAATGAGGAATATTATTCCAGATATCTTCATTGCTTAAAGTTGTGGATTTTAATCCGCTCTTTACATCAGCCCACAAGTTTTCAATCGTATTGAGGTCTGGGCTTTGCAGCGGCCAATTTAAAACGTTAATTTTGTGATCCATAAATCAACCCTTCACTAATCGTGAAGTGTGTTTAGGATCATTACCCTGTTGAAAAATAAAGGAATCACGCATATCACATTTTCCATATATCCCGATATGGGGAACAGAAAAAAAAGAGAAACAATATTACTTACAAGCTGAAAATTATTAAACAGATTTAAATGTTTAATAAAAATAATTCAAGGTCAAAAGTATCGAAACGCATCAGTTGAATATTGCAATCTAAAGCTGTGTTTCTTATTTAAATCCGTAGATCGAGCAGATTTCAAATGTGAGTTCGAACCGGTTAACACTAGCGGTTTGAGTAACTTGAAGTGAGCTACACTAAAATTGGTCTGAGATATCGGAATATTTGAGCGGTTAACAATCTTCAGTGGTTAACATATTTTTAGGTCTCAGATCGATTAGATTTGAAATAAGAAAGCAGCTTAAATCCACATATTTGAATTTCTGATACTTTGACACCTCATAATCATTCAAAATTCTTCGACTTTTCCAAACTATTTACTTTTGCTCAAGTGAAATAGCATGTCTCTTTCAAGGGATACGTAATCCAGAAAATGGATTTTACCAGAAAATACTGTCGGGCGTCAGTCCCGTAAAATTGCTGTAAATAAAACTAATAAATCGTCTATAACCTTCAATTATTACCAACAACTTCTAGTTACACAAGTACACTACTAAATTCTACTTCACTGTTAAATTTAAACGGATAATCAACGGTAATACTGTTTGAATTTGCGTTAGAGGTCTTTATAACAAAATATCAAATTAACAAATGAAAATAAAGTTCACATCACCTTAAAGCGTATTTATCAATGTAGCCAAAATAAATAAAAAACTTACCAGAGTTTTCATTCAAACTTTTGTCTAATTATATCAGCTTCAAATGATCAGCAATCAATCTTCTAGAAATTTAATTGAAATTAGTTGTGAAATCTTGGTTAAATATGATACATTCTATTGAAATTATAGCTAAGTAGAAATTATTATTTTTGAACTCATAGATTGCCCGTTTTGTTTTAAAAGCAGAAGCCTATTTAAAAAAATTAATTAATTAACCAGCTGATTGCTGCAAAGGATGATTTATATTTACCGCACTCTAATTATATTTGTATTTCTTTTAAAATTTTTGTTTCTAAGTTGGCCATTTGATCACCTTCATAATGATACTCTGCAGTCCATCAATGATTCTATAACTGAACTTAGTTTTAAATTTTAGAGATAAATTTAATGGATTTAATTTTATACATAATTAATAACAGCACTTTTTGTTCAGTTTCGTTAAATTTAGCTGCCACTTAATAGAGTGAATGAGACCCAAACCTATCGGTATACCCCCAAAATAAATCATGATAACACAATTTTGTTTGTTAAATGTTGAAAGTCAATAGGCATTAGACAACACCATTTCTTAAAAGTACGACTTATTGCAGCATTACAACAATGTTACGAATATTAAGCTAAGCTAAATTTACATAACTTCAAAAATCTTGAATTTCGGGAATCTCTTCTCTGTAAGTTAATTCATTTGAATGCTCGAAAGAATAATCTTGAAAATCTCAAAACTAGATAATTCAAAAGAAAAACAACTCTATCTCGCAAATATAACTAGAATATTTCGAACAGACTCGAAAATATTGAATAATGTTAATAATTTTGAATAAGTTGGGTAACAAGCCATAAACCGTTATTCAAACCCAGATATCTAGATTATTCTAGAAATCTCAAAATCTCGAATTTCGAAAATCTCTTATATTTCAATTGAAATTAACTCTAACAATATCGAAATCTTGAAGAAACTCGAAAAGTCTGTAAAATCCAAATAAAATCTAAAGGCCAAACAAACTTCAAGTAAGCTTGAAATCCTGGAAAATCACATAAAAATTTGAAAACCCCGCTGTTTCTGTAAGTAGGTAATATGACGCAACATAACGTTAAAATTTGAGTCGAATAAACCCTATTGTTACGTTTTTGCCTTGTCACTCAAGCTTCGTATCACTGGATTGTGAATAATACAAAATCAATTTAATTTATCTCCAACGAATTTATTTATTTCACAAGAATTTATTACAACACAGTTTATCAATAAAAATTCACGAAATCACTTTATATAAATTATTCTCAAATTTTACTGATCACTTTTACTTTTTATTTTACACTACAACACTTTTTAAACCACTTTTTAATTCCTTTTAATCTTTACACTATCTCTTACCAAATATTACTAAGAATCTTACAAGTTTACTCTATCGCGTTCCAAATGGTAATAATCCAATTCGATCTTGTTCGCCTTTTTATATACACAAACCAAACTTCTCGAAAGTTCATGACTTTTCTAGTTAGAATAGTGTAGAAACCTTTAGAACTGTTTTATAATAGAAAATTCCATTTAGTACAGTAAAACATTGAGCTATTAGTTTAACTTATTCTATCACACGCTAGGTGTCACCGTCACACTATTAAAATTGTTACGTTTTTGCCTTGTCAATCAAGGTTCGTATCACTGGATTGTGAATAATACAAACTCAATTCAATTTATCACCAACTTATTGATAAAGAAACCAATCGATTTGTTCCATGAGTGACAATTTAGGTCAGAAGCCACCACTGGAAACGAAGAAATAACCAACAACTTGATTTTTAGCACTGCACGTGATTCGTGAAACTCGTTTGAAAAAAAAGCGTTCGACATTAAAAGATAACGACTTTAGCGTGGAGATCTGAGCTAAACTTTCGGTAACAATTAAGTGTTTGTACAAATGAAATCAATCGGCAAATCTACAAAGCAAGAAACACAAGCAATATGCTATATGAAATCTGAAATGCATCGGTCCCTCAGAAACTAAAATAACTAAATGAAATTACCCGGACGTCATTAGAATTGGAACCCACAAGGTAAGCGGAAAGTGGGAAGGCCAGCAATGATCTGGAAAGAACGGTGTTAGCTAAAGCGAAAGAACTTGGTGAAACATGTTGAGAGCTGAAGACAATAGCCCCCAAAATAGTGGCTGGTTCAGTGAAATCAATTTTTTTTTAATCTTGCATGTTTTTTTATAGTGCAGCGATTTACAGCTCTCCCTTTTCCAAAATAAATATAGTTCGTTTCTCGCGAACTGTTTAGAAATTTTGTGGTTCTATTAAAGAAATTTCTAAGTTTATCCTCTTCAACCTTCAAATATTCATCGAAACTAGAAAATTTTAACCAATGCTGAAAATGAACTAAAAATGATGACAAGAACGTTTTGTTTTACCCCTTTTTGATTTTTAAAATTGCTGAAATATAATTAATTTGACCAAAACGGGACAAATAACGTCCCGCTCATAGCAATGCCGGGACCCGAAACATTCTATTCTAAAACTGATGGAATTAATGTACATAATTTCAGAATAAAAAAAATAGTTTAGTTTCCCGAACAATTTAAGAGCAGATCTATGCAGCAAAAGCTTTTCCAAAATTTGACCCATTTTTCGTTATACTGTCGACAAGATTTTTTTTTTATTGTCAAGGCCAAAATACTAGTAATTTCGGTTTACAGTTCAGCAAATTTGGTAAACGAATGAAGTCCTATAAATTATGAGCAGGCCAAAATTCCAGTTTTCCTTGTAATATTGTTGTTAGAATTTTACTAATAAAGAATAATTTATTATTAAAGGCTTTATTATTATATTATTGCGGAACCAGCGGCGAGGGGGAACCAGCGAGTCAGTAACAACTTTAAGTAAGAACGCGATATACAGAAATTGCATCTTACTGACCAGCGAGTCTTTAAGAACTTTTCGTTCAGTTCAGTTATCCCACACATGCGCAAACTGAAGGATATGTCATCAAAATTTTCACAGCACACTTTTCTTAAAAATAATAAATTTTGTATTTCACATTACAATTTTAATACTGTATTTGTCAGTTGTTACGGATTCGGTGGCGGATATGTCAAATATTGTGTAAGGAAATAATTTCGTCAAATTCTGTAAGGATTCTTACTGATTCGCTAGTTACTTCTTGAAGTTTGAAAGGGGAAAAATGGCAAAATGTAACATACCGTAAATTGAGTTAGCATACCGTTTATTAATTTGGTGAAATTAGGATCTTCGACTGTACTTCACGGTTTCATGCTGTTTATTTTAAAATTAATCAAATTTTTTTTTTAAACAATAATTGTTTGTTTATTCCACCAGCACGAGCCATAAAAGAATTTGTTTCTATTTGCTTTAATATTGGGTTTGTTTAATCATATATTGAACTATTGAACGTCTAAACAAAGCGATACGTTTACGATTCGAAAATCATATTTGATGTTCATATAAAACTTGTTTAAAAATCGTTTTTTCGATCCGAAAACGATACGTTTACGAATCCTCCGTCCTATGATAATTAGAATTTTTTACGATGTCTTTTCTTCGTTGTAAATAAACCATAATAAAAATTCCCGATGAAAAGAAATTCCCGGTAATCTTTTTCTTTTAATGCTAAGACATTTTCGATTAAACATCTCATTTTTCAATTTTTTTTTTTTTTTTTTTTGAAAGTTTAAACAAATAATAATTAATTACATTCACTAATTTTTAATTGTTTTGTTGTATTTGATAATTTTTAATTTTCACGAAACTACGCATAACCACGTTGAACTACTTCAAATTTCAAAATGGCGTCGAACGTTTCCTTGGAAGTGGGTTAGTAAACATTCATAGTATTGCTTTCGCCCTGTGTTTCGATCTTGTTTTCAGATTTTAGTTTTGGTTGTTGTTTTTCTTCACGATATTAGCAAAGAAATACTCCTTTACCATATTAAAAACTTATCGGTCCCATGGAACAAATCCAAGTTTTCTACCAATATTATTTAGCGGCACTACCAAAATATAGCGGCTGTGGCGGTGAAAACGGCACAAGGCCGAATGTTGAAAGGCCGAACGACGAAAGGGCGAATGTCGAAAGGCCAAATGGTATAAAAGGCCGAATGTCGAAAGACCGAATATAGAAAAGCCGGATTTCGAAAGGCCAAATGTGTCGAAAGGCCGAATAGGTCGAAACACCGTTTGTGCCGAAATTGATTTTAATTTTTCGTCTTTTTATGGGTGAACATTTTTAAATAAAAATGTTTAATAGTAAATCGCCTTAAATATTAAAATCTGCTTACGTTTTTTTGGTCATATAATTAAAAATTAATTAATTATAATAAAAAAAGAAAAATTAATAAATTTTTTTTCCGACAAAATTTGATCACATTAATATGTTACACACACAGGATTTATTAGCATTTTCAATTTATTTAAATCATTTTACGTTAAGAAATAAATTTAATGGTTTTAAATATTGAATCAATTAAGTGAAGGAACATTTAATGAAAATTCGGCCTTTCGACCCCATCGGTTTTTCCACACGTTTGGCCATTCGACCCATTCGGCCTTTCGACCCATTCATTCTTTAGACATTCGGCCTTTCAACAGTTTCGGCCTTTTGACCCAATCGACCATTAGACATTCCGCCTTTCGGCACATTCGGCCTTTCGACATTCGGCCTTCCGACCCATTCGGCCTTTCGACAAAATTTTTGGTTGTTTTCGTAATATACAATTTTAAACTTATCGACACATCGATATTTATTTTAAAAATGAGAACTGTCAATCAATTTTTTTATTACTGCTAATTGGACATTTATGTATATGAAAAATGTTTGGGTTTTGACAGCAAAATTATTTCATAAAAAAATATTTGTGTAATGATTTATTACGGCCAAATTTAAGTTAAAATAGATTTTTTTTACAATTTTCTTTTTCATATGCCCATTTGGGTGTAAATTTCAGCTAAAATTACAAGCTTCCAAATATCTACTATAAGAGCAACAACAATAACAAATCTAAATGCCATTCGTCCCAAAAAAAACGATCAGTTTAAAAAACAAAAGAATTAAATAATTTTTGTTGTTTATCACGATAAGTCCAAATCAACATCGAGACGCAGGGCGAAAACATGTGAATATAAAGTTAGGTGTTGAGTTGAAAGTTTTTGCTTCTGTTAATAGCCAGCTATATTAAATACGCTTATGACTTTTGTATTCCACCCTTAATATTTTGTCAATATTGTTTTACGTTTTTTTTTTTTTTTTTTTTTTTTTTTGTTTTTTTAAAAAAAATCCTTAATATATATGCGCCTCGCCATTTTGGATTTCAACTCTACTCAATTCCATAACCTTCATTGAGTTAAAACAAAGCATTCCTAGATGTTTAAAATTGGTCTTATACTGAGGGCTTGTATATTTAGGAATGCTTTGGTTAAAATGACTTAACGAAAAGCTACTCCAACCTCGTTTTCATGAACACTCTAACTCAAGCCGGCTTGAACCTTACATGGAAATAAGGGGTGATATGTTATAACCATCACTTTTTTCGCATCGATGGATTTTCGATAGAATAACTGTATTCCTTTGTAAAAAATATAAAATTTTAAAACAATTTAGTTCTAAGATACCGTTACTCTGTCGAAAATGCATCGAAGCCAAAAAAAGTGATGGTTATAACATGTCACCCAAGATATATTATTAATCAGAGAAAAAAAAAACATAAAAAATCTCTATGGACTCTCTGCAATACATAACCTTATAAAAATGTTGTAGCCATGATGAGTTCATACCTTTAAATCTGTAGTAAAATTCGAAGTATGTAGCACGTAAATATCCACTTATTCCTAGTGTTTCTTCGGGCAAACGTGATAAAAAATATCATGGTACTGCACGTCAATTACGTATGACCCTAACTTCATTCCGTTAATTTTTATGTCAAACCCGAGGAAACGATCAAAATGAAAAAATACAAATAAAAATGAAAATCAAACGTCAAACAGGATTCTTTCTCGAAACTTTACTGTGCGAGCGTCTCTTTTTAGTGAAGTGTTTTACAAATTATCAATTTTTCATTTAATTTTAATTAATTTGCTTTTCATTTATTCTGATTTGTTTATTTATTCTCGGGTAAGTCTTTTCATAGTTGTTTTTCCATCCTCAAAATAATAAATCCACCTAATACAAGAAGGAGGGGCAAAGTACGCAGTACTTTGCACCTCTACCATTTTCTGGTGATTTCTCTGACTCTGATTCTGAAAATGTAATACAATTACAACGGTGTAATGCATCATGCATTTTTGCCAGAAGGCCAGACCGTAAACAAAGAGTATTATTTGCGCGTTATGAAACGTTTGCGTGAAGCAATTCGCTGAAAGAGACCAGAATTATGGGCAGAAAACTCGTGGATTTTGCACCATGATAACACACCGTCGCACAGTGCCATCATTATTCGTAATTTTTTAACGAAAAATGCAACAAATACCATCCAACAGCCACCGAACTCACCTGATTTGGCTCCCTGTGACTTCTTTCTGTTCACTCGAGTTAAAAAACCATTACGGGGAACGCGTTTCAGCAGCCGAGAGGAAATAATAGAAAAATCGCCAACACACACAGAGTAGATGTACTCTTGACTACGTAACTTTTGCAAATGTCAAGCTATGACGCTAAGATTTAGAGGGAATATCAACAACAGATGTAGCAACTTAACAAAAAAAACAGAACGGTGGTTATTCCGGGAACTTGTTGATCAAGGTAGTATACAACCTATATACCGAAAAATTTCACATCCTCAATCGGCATAGTTAGGAATATTCCTATTGTACTCTCTATTGAGGAAATTAAAGAAAATATTAAATCGAAATACAATATCTCAAATATAGAAAGAATGACAAAATGGAATAATACCACCAAAACAGCTGAACATCTCGAATCAGTTAAACTCACTTTCGATTCAGGAATTATTCCATACAATGTCACCTTAAACAACAATATTTTATTAAAAGTTGAGTATTTTATACCAAATCCGTTATTCTGCAAAAAAATGCCTGAATTATGGACACACAGATACTAGATTTAGATCAAGAATTAATAGATGTCCAACATGTGCTAAAACTGTCGAGGCCGACCACGATTGTGACAAGAAAGTGTCTTGTAAATATTGTGGAACGGGCCACGCCACTAATTTTTTCCAGTGCAATAAAAGATATAGACAGAAACAAATTAGAGAGTATATGATAATAAACAAATCAAGTTTTAGAGAAGCTAAAACCCACCTTTATGGTAGACAACAAAATATTCCCAAACAAACAGATTTCAACAACGATATATGCACTGATAATCAAGCCTGGCCCAATAACAACTTAATGAACTTTGACGCTAGAAAAATTAATGTCTTAAATGAATTAGTAAAAGAGTTAAGAAGTCAAATAAGCGAAAGAAATTCAATATTTAATGACGTCAAATTACTTATAAATAATTCCGATGGCTTTAATAAAAATCCGGCTAATATGGATTCTCTCAAAATTAAATTAAATAAACTTATTAAAAAATAAATTGTTCTTTCCAGTTTCGTTTTCATTTTATTTATCCATTCATTATGCAGCCTTTAAAAATTTTACAAATTAATATTCGTAGTTTAAATAGTAACAAAGATTTACTATACCATTATATTCAATCCAATCATATCGATATAGTTATTCTATCCGAAACCTGGACAAGTCCAAATAGCAATTTAATTTTTAATAATTACAATCTTATTACTGATGACAGACCAGATGGTTTTGGCGGTGTAGGTTTTTTAATACATAAAAAACTTTCTTGGAGGATTATTAATTTAAATTTTCATTACATCCGTTTTCAAGCTTTCAAAATTAACATCAAATTTAAAAATATTGATTTTAATATCTTATCTTTTTATAATAATTCGGTTATTAGACCTCAGGAAATCATTAATGAATTTGAACATCTTATCACTCAAAATCTAGATAACTGTTTAATAGCGGGAGACATAAATATTCATAATAGTCTTTGGGATGGTTCATTAACCCCTACTTACGACAGAGTGGGCGATAAAATTGCAGATATAATCACTGCCTAATAACGTCTTTTTATTAAATGACGGTTCTCACACAAGACAAGATCTTTTCAGAAATAATTCTTTTGTATTGGACATCACTTTGTGCTCAACCAGTTTAATTCCCATCAATTTAGAAAGTGATCATCTCCCAATACTTATTGAATTCAAATTAAACTATCATCAAAAAAAACAAATCACAAACTGGTCAAAAGTATGAGAGATTTTGATCTAAATAATATTGATGCTAAATGCAATGTTGAAGAACATTTAGAAAAATTAATTTCTGAAAACACTTCTATCATCACAAGTAAAAATACTTTCAAACCTAAACCTTGGTGGAATGACCTTATACAGAGACTATGGAACATTAAAAAACACAAACAACTAATTTATAATTTAAACAAAAATATTTTTACCGCTATTGAACTAAAAAAATCTGTACAAAAACTTAAATTAACAATCAGAAGAGAAAAGAAAAAATCTTGGAACATTTTTTTGATGAGCATAAATCATAAAATAAACAACTCCGATCTCTGGAACAATATCAATAAAATAAAAAATAAAAAACAATACAATTACAAAATTTTAGAAGATCCTACACTAGCAAATAAATTTTTAAATTATAATTTTCCTGTCTCCTTTGAATCCCCTCCTAATCCCTCTAATAACCTCAATCCTATTAATCCCGCGGAATTTAAAAACACTGAAATTTTTGACATTATTAAAAACTCCAATAATATTGCTCCAGGATATGATAAAAGCTCATATAAAATCATTAAAAAGTTAGTTTCCACTAATCCTGACCTAATCAATATTATTACAAACCATTTTAATAACATCTGGCAAAATTAGATTTATCCTACTAAATGAAAGACATCATACACAATTGCCATTTTGAAAAAGGGGAGAGATGATAGAAACATTATTAACTACCGTCCTATTTGCCTGTTACCTATTTTCTCAAAAATCTTCAATAAACTCATTTTAAAACGAATTAATGATCATCTAATCTCCCATAATATTCTTAACTATTACAACTTTGGGTTTAGAAAAAATAAAAGTATCACTGACTATTTTGTTGAAATGTTTAATTTCATCAACTCCCTCAAAAAACAAAACAAAAAAATTGTTTTAGTCAACATTGATATTTCCAAAGCTTTTGATAATGTAGATAAAAATATTTTATTAAACACCTTTAAAAATCTCAATTTCCCTAATAACATTACACATTGAATCTCTCAATTTCTTACAAACAGAATTATTTCTATTCAAAATTTTAATCAAGCTTCCATCCATTACACCAATAAAGGTATTCCTCAAGGTAGCTGTTTGAGTCCTACCCTTTTTAATATCTATACTACTTCTTTACAAGACATCAATAACCCCTACACAAAAATTTTCCAATATGCCGATGATATTTGCATTATAATCTCAGCCGATAATCAAGATAACTTACAATTAAAAGATTCTACTTTACTCTCATTAACGGATAAATTACAATCTCTAAAACTACAAATTAACACTGATAAATCTCATTTTCTAAGATTATATACTAATAAAAATAATTCCAAATCCCTAAAATTTAAAATTAATAATATCTATATAGAAGAAAGATTAACTACTAAAATACTGGGTACAACTTTAACTAATAGACTTTCATTATCAAATCATAACACAAACTTAAAAGCAAATATTTCCAATTCCATTAACTTACTTAAAACACTCACCCATTTTAACGGAGGTGTAAATCCTGAAACAATGATCAATATTTTTAAAGCAATAGTTAAATCTAAACTGAAATACACATATATTTTCACAGACACTAAATATAAAAAAGATCTCAAAATCTATCAATCTATTAAAAATGCTTGTCTGAGAGCTTGTTTAGGCTTCTTAAGAACTACTCCAATTCCGGCTATTTTATCCGAATCCCTAGAAACAACCTCAGATCTAGATTTGACTAAAAAATCACTAATTTATATTACAAAACATCTATACCATATAATAATTCCAAAATCGGTAACGACATTAAATGCAATAGATCTCTTCCTAAACTTAATGACTTATATTCTAACTATTCTTTTCTTTCCAAAATTAAACCTTTTCATATAAAACAAACTTCTCCCTCTAATTTTAGCATTATAACAGATATTGATGGAATCACAAACAAAAATCTTATAAACCATTCTGAACAATATGCCTTATCTATGGCTGAAATTAATAAATATAATAACTTCGCAAAAATCTTCACAGATGGCTCTATAATTAACAATAAAGCAGGAATTGGAATTTTCGTCCAGGATAAAAATTGGAAATTCGCCATCCAGCTAAATAACCCTACTGATATTAAAAATATCGAAACCATTGCTATCAAAATTGGAATTACCATATCATTAATTATCAAAAACAATAATATTATCATTATTACTGACTCTCAAAGCTCTTGTATTTCCTTAAAAGCAGCTCTATCACATGATACAAATAGACACTATGAAAATCAAATTATCGATACTGCAGGTCATAATCAGACAAAAAATTTTGTCATACATTGGTTCCCGGGTCACTGTGGCTTAAAAGGAAATACCATAGCAGATGATTTAGCAAAAAAAGCAGTTTTTTCCCCTACTCACTTTCTTGATAATGAACCTACTATCACATACCTATTTAATGATATCTCCAGATCTATAAATAATAAGTGGAAGGAAACCTACACATTAATGTGTAATTCATCCGGCCACTTTTATAAACAAATTTACCCTTCTCCAAGATCCTATTTAAAGACTCTAATTTTACATCCTGTCAAACTAGGTTAATTTACAGATTAATCTCAGGACACACAGTTAACAAAAAATTTAAATTCCTTTTGGGACTTGAATCCACATCTAATTGTGAGATTTGCAACACTGTTGAAGATAATGAACATATTATTAACGATTGTGTCATACATAACAATATAAGAAATAATTTCCCACTATTATAAAGAAAGTCCTTATTAGAAATCTTAAAAGATCAGAGAAATGGAAGAATATAAAATATTATGTGACTTTGTGGATGGAATTAATTACAAACTATGATTTAAGACTTAATTACTTTCTTTTACTCTAGTAAAATAAAGTATAGTAATCATGAAAATTTTGGACCTCGAGATTTTTAGAGATTTATTTGTTTTGAGGTCCCCTGAGTCCGAAAAAGTGGGTTTCGAAATGGTGTCTGTCTGTCTGTCTGTCAGTCTGTCAGTCTGTCAGTCTGTCAGTCTGTCAGTCTGTCAGTCTGTCAGTCTGTCAGTCTGTCAGTCTGTCAGTCTGTCAGTCTGTCAGTCTGTCAGTCTGTCAGTCTGTCAGTCTGTCAGTCTGTCAGTCTGTCAGTCTGTCAGTCTGTCAGTCTGTCAGTCTGTCAGTCTGTCAGTCTGTCAGTCTGTCAGTCTGTCAGTCTGTCAGTCTGTCAGTCTGTCAGTCTGTCAGTCTGTCAGTCTGTCAGTCTGTCTGTGTCTTCTCTACAGCCCAGATGGTTTAACCAATCGAACTGCAACTTCAGATTTAAGATTTTTTGATAAATTGGGAGGTCCCAGTGAATTTTACTCCAAATCGGCTAACCGGAAGTGCCACTCCCTTGGTCCAGAAAATTTATTTTGCAAATATCTTAAAAAGTATAAGGTTTACAAAAAATTACTTTATCCAAAATGTTTCCAAAAATTAAAAACAAATAAAAATAAAAAATAAAAAATTAAAAAAAAAAATTTAAAAATTTAAAAATTAAAAAAAAAATTAAGAAAAAAATAAAATTTCTCAAAATTCTCTGTTCGTAAAAGAAAGTCGTGTGTTGGCCACACCTCCATTTTTTTTATTGACTCTCATCTTCACACAATTGTAGTGTTTTACTTTCTTTTACTCTAGTAAAATAAAGTATAGTAATCTTGAAAATTTTGGAAGTTGAGATTTTCAGAGATTTATTTGTTTTGAGGTCCCCTGAGTCCGAAAAAGTGGATTTCGAAATGGTGTCTGTCTGTCTATCTGTCAGTCTGTCTGTGTCCTCTTTACAGCCCAGATGGTTTAACCAATCGAACTGAAACTTCAGATTTAAGATTTTTTGATAAATTGGGAGGTCCCAGTGAATTTTACTCCAAATCGGCTAATTGGAAGTGGCCACTCCCTTGGTCCAGAAAATTTATTTTGCAAATATCTTAAAAAGTATAAGGTTTACAAAAAACTACTTTATGCAAAATGTTTCCAAAAATTAAAAACAAATAAAAATAAAAAATTAAAAAAAAAAATTTAAAAATTTAAAAATTAAAAAAAAAAAATTTAAAAAAAAGTTATAAAAAAAAATAAAATTTCTCAAAATTCTCTGTTCGTAAAAGAAAGTCGTGTGTTGGCCACACCTCCATTTTTTTATTCGCTCCGGATAGCTGCTATCGAGAGGCGTCATTTTTCTACGCCTAAATTTAAATTTGACGCGCTATTTATTAGTAAACTAAGTTTATTTAACATCAAACTATCATTTTTAATTCAACTGTTTAGCGAAAACTTGATATAAAAAATATTTGGCTCTACCTATTTATACGGAGCGTTATCGGAAGCCGCTTTTCATATGACGGCTCTTGATAGCAGCTATCCAGAGCGAATAAAAAAACACTACAAATGATTTTTCTTTTGGAATCATTTCATTTCATTATATTTTTATTTGCACTTGTATTTTATTTAAACATTAGATTACTAAGTCTTATGAATACTATATAATTTAATCTAAATTTAATTTTTAAAAAATAAAAAAAAAAATAAAAAATTATGAATTATGAATTATGAATTAATATTTAATTTCAAATTTTTATTATACGAGTATGTATCTTTTTATTTTCTTTCTTTTCTTTAATTAATTTATAAATCTAATTTTAACTATACACACTTTATTCAACCCTCCAGAACCTCCCCTGAGTGGTCTCTGGAAATCTGGGCTATTTTCAACTCACTGGTCTTATGGATTGACAGATCTGACCTAAGCAAAGTTAAAAACAAACAAATAAACGTCAAACAATTTAATTTGTCGTGAATTTTTTTTAAACATGATTAATTATACTATTTTGTGGTATTTTAAACTATTTAAATATTTACAGGTATATCTTATGGAAATAGAAATTACATATTTTAAATTATTAATTCAGTTGGGTTTGTTTAAACAAAAAAACCATATTTTTTGACAGATAAAACCAAAAAAAAATCTAGGTTTTTTTTTGTGATAAATGAGTGCGTTTAACGGCAAAACGTGTTAAAAAATATCATGATATATTTTTTATCAAATTTGCCCGAGGAAACACGACCATTATTGTATTTTTATTTTCATTATCGCATTTTAAATTAGGTTTTTTAAAAATTAGAAATACAAATTTTTATTTTATATTTGTTAATTTTTTTTAAATTTATTTTATAAGTTTATTATTTCCTTATAGTTTTTTTTTTTTTTTTTTTTTTTAAATGTTGCCAATGGCTTTATTCTTGAATCTTTCAACATAAGAAACTAACAAGAAGTAATCAAATCTTAAGCTAAAAATTATTACATATTTTAAGTCTTAACCAATGTTAATACTTATTGTTAGGGCTCACAATTTAATTAATTTAGACTACACTTATATGTATATATCGAATTAAATTTACAGGTTCACAGGTTCATTAGTTCGAGTGGATCTGTTCTTCTCAGACGTCTAAATCGCGGCTGTTTTAGTATCTCCCTGGCCAATTCGTTGGGATGTGCTTCTAGTTTTGAATAATATTTCGAACTGAATTCTTTATTTGTTTCTTTAACGGTTTTAATCCCAAGGTCGTGATGTATATTACTATTTCGAATGTACCAAGGAGCATTGGTGATACTGCGAAGTATTTTCGCTTGGGTTCGTTGCAGGAGTTCTCTGTTTGAAGCGCTGGTGGATCCCCATAACTGAATACCATAAGTCCATATGGGTTTGATTATTGATTTGTACAGTAAAACTTTATTGGCTAATGACAACTGAGATTTTCTTCCCATCAGCCAATACATTTTGGAAAATGTAATTTTTATTTGGTTGCGCTTTGTTTCAATATGATTTTTCCACGTTAACCTTCTATCCAGATGCAAACCTAAGTATTTTACCTTCGTTTGTTGAGGAATATTTTTATCGTTTAATTTCACTGGTGGGCAGGTGCGTTTGTTTAGCGTGAATGTGACGAGAGTTGATTTGTTTTCGTTCACTTTTATTCGCCATGCCTTTAGCCAGTCCGCGACCTTGTTTAAATGATTCTGTAATTCCTTTGAGGCAATTTCAGGATTAATGTGAGACACCAGGATGGCAGTGTCATCGGCAAATGTTGATATTATCACTTTGTTGGTTACAGGTATATCAGCTGTGTACAATAAGTATAATATTGGTCCTAGAACGCTACCTTGCGGGACACCTGCATTAATATCATTTAAGCAAGTAGTTGCACTGTTTTGTTTGACCATGTATTGCCTTTGAAGAAGATAGTTTCCCAGAACTGAGTGAAATTTTTTCGGTAGAAGCTCCTTAATTTTGTAAATTAGTCCATCGTGCCAAACTTTATCAAAAGCTTGGGCGATATCCAAAAAGGCAGCAGCACAATATTTCTTTTCCTCGAAGGTGATTTTGATTGCATTTACAATTCTATGTACTTGCTCTGTAGTACCATGTTGGTTTCGGAACCCAAATTGATGGTCTGGAATAACGCGCCGTTCTTCTAATATTGGTTTCAATTTCATTAGTAACATTTTTTCAAATAGCTTTGAGATTGTGGGCAGCATGCTTATTGGACGATATGATGAGATTTGCGTTTCTTTTTTCCCTGGCTTATGTATCATTGTGATCAAAGATATCTTCCATTTTTGAGGAATATAACTGGTTCGCATGACCGCGTTGAATACAAATGTTATTAGTTTTATGCATTTATCCGGCAATTCCCTTATCATTTTTCCAGTAATAAGATCATGTCCTGGTGCCTTTTTCGGGCTTATGCAAGTTTTAATTGTATTCTTAACTTTCTTCCAGTTATACTTTATAGGTTTGTAGGATAAACCATCATCCGTTGGCTGGGGTAGCACAAAATAATTATCTTCTTCGTGTGGGACGAATACTGTTGCTAGATGAGCAGCAAAAGCATTGGCTTTTTCTTCATCACTTCTCGCCCAATTTCCAGTTGGTAGTCTAATCGGTGGATTCGAATTTGTTGGCCTTTTTAAATTTTTTGTTGCCTTCCACAAGGAATAATCTGTCCTCTCGGTTGCCGAGAGATCACTTAAGTAGTTCTTTACGCGCTGGTTTTCTTCTTCGCTCAAAGCAAATCTTAGGGCCTTAATAGCTCGATTTAATTTCCACTTCAATAACGGTGATTTTGTTTGCTGCCATTGACGGCGAATCTTTCGCTTTTCCTGGATTAGTTCCTGTATATTATGTGACAGTTTATTAACTTTTTCCGAACTACTTATGCCGGGTGTAGCCCTTTTAGCAGATAATGTCATGACATCTTTTAGATTTTCTGCCGCCGCATCAATATCAGCTGGTGTGATCAGAGGAATATTAAGTAGACACTTTTGTTCGACTAACCTCCTATATTGATCCCAATTAGTTTTTTTATTTGTAAGACGGTTCGGTATTTCGTTCCTTAGGACATCAGTACTCAATGTTACTATTACCGGTGAGTGATCAGAAGACAGATCATAGCAATCAGTGGCCTTAGCATATGTACGTGGAATGCCCTTAGTTACACAAAAGTCAATTAGATCAGGAGTTTTCTTTTTATCCGTGGGCCAGTAAGTTGGGTTACCGGCAGATAAATAATCCAGGGACTGTTCCTCTATGGCATCATAAAGTTGTTTACCTTTCGGCGAAGTTAATCTGGAACCCCAATGAGTATGTTTAGCGTTGTAATCACCGCCCGCAAGAAATTTATTACCCAGCTGGCTGAAATAATCCAAGAACTGGAGTTTTTTTATAGCATGTTTTGGAGGGCAGTACACTGCTGATATGACGCAGTTTCCAGACCACTCCTGCAGACAAATGCTCGTTGATTGTATATGTTCTTTCTCATATTTTGTAAGTTCGTAGTGTTTTAATCTTCGCTTAATCAATACAGCAGTGCCTCCATGTGCTTTACCATCTGGGTGCTTGGTGTCATAAATAGAGTACCCATTAATTTTGAAATAGCTATTTTTGGTGAAGCGTGTTTCTGATATTAACATTATGTCAATATTGTGTTCAGTGAGGAATGCATGTACCTCCGATTTATGTTGTGTTAGGCCGTTTGCATTCCATATGGCTATTTTGATGATGGTCATTTTTGGCTTTTTACGACTATCTGCATCAGCGTGCTCATATTCTGCATCATTAGATCCATGGTTCTCTCCATCATCGCCATGAAGCTTTGCATCATATTAGTCAATTTGTTTAAAGCTGTTGTGATGTTTCCCTCTTCACTTGCTTGCACCTTAGGAGCGGTACCTTTGAGAACACTTGCGTATGAAACCCCTTGGTGCACGCTGCCGTTTTCAGTTGCGCACTGATTTTCATTTCGAGCGTTTCTGTTTACAATTTCCGGCCGTGCTTCTTTTCTAACTGAAGAATGAAGATTAAGGATTCGCTGCTCTGCTCGCTGCTTTGGATTTATTCTCCTTTTCAATTCCAGATAAATTGGACACCCTCTATAATTAGCTGTGTGACTTCCATCGCAGTTGCTGCATTTTCTCACTGATGCTTCATTTTTTGCTTTATTGCAAACCTTTGAATTATGGAGTTCACCACATATAACACAAACATCGTTCAAAGTGCAATAGGCTCTAGTGTGGCCATATTCTTGGCACTTAACGCATTGTACCGGCCCATTTCTTTTCCTGGGTTCCTCAATGGTAACCCTTCTGTGCAATAGATATTTTAGGTCAAATATTGCATGGTTGCCTTTAACCTTTTTATTGTCTGGTTCTAATTCCAGACGAAACAATGGCTGAGGAACCTTCTCCCGATTAAAAATATTGGTAATAGTTTTGCACTGGAAACCTTTTTCAGTGAGAGCAGCTTGAATTTCGTTTGCATCCACGTAACTCTCTATTCCTTTTAACACAACAACCAATCCTTTTTGGCTCTTTAATTGATACGTGTAGTAATGTTTACCAACTTGGTCGAAATGTTTAATTAATGCCCTGTAAGCATCAGTATTGAGCGGTTGAATTTTTGTTTCTTTTATATTTCCTCTTTTGATCCCGGAAATATAAAATGCACCTTCAGTGATAAACTCGATCGTTTTAGCAAGTTCTCTATTTGATTCTTCCCTCAAATAGATTGGTGGTGGCTTCTCAGCTTTTGAAGTTTTTTCGGGCGGCGGCTCGTCAACAACCAAGCAAGAATACCTATTACCATGCGTTAATTCAACGCTAGCTAGCTTAGTGAATTTATTCGCGCTTGCACTGGCCGCTGATCTAGGGCTTCTTCTTCGTTTTGATGTGACAGTAATATACCGGTCTATTCCCGTTTGCACTAAACACTGACCTACATCACTGTTTATTTTATTGTCATCTGATGTCGATGCACTCTCATTGTTTTTTTTATTGTCAATATTTGGCGACGATGCACTTTTATTTTCGTTATGGTTCAACACACCAATGTTATTTAAATTAATAATTTCACTTTGATTTAAATTGCCTGGTAAGGTAATTTTTTGAACATTTAAAGTTTGTTGTCGCTTTGGACTATGCTGCACTTTTGTATTTTTATTAAAAATATCTGAGGTCGTGACGTTCGGTGGCAAATCGCTTGCGGACATCGCTGTCTGCTGATTTTGCCCAGCCTTTTTTACTTGAGGCGGAGATGAGAACATCACGATTTCACTTATTTTTCACATCACAAAATTTAAAAAAAAATATAAAAAAAAATGATTTAAACTGCTGATTCAACTTTTCACACAAGTAATAAGTAAATTATTTAAATGTTTACTCGGTGGTAGCAAAATTGCAACGATTTCCTTATAGTGAAATTATTTAGTTTTTTGATATTCAAAATCGATTTCGATATATACGTATATCATCTTCAGTTGACCGCTACTAAAACTTTATTGAATAATATAACGATTTTTTCGCCTTTTTTATACACAAAAAAATTATCATTTCAGGGTTTTCTGTGTTCGATTTGAAATTTTTTTTCCGGTTACTTATGAATTTAAAATCAAATTATAAATTTTGTTGGTTGTTGTATTAATTTTTGAGTTCGCATATGTCTCAATGTTTTTATTCAAACTGTACTTGATATAATTCTAAATGTGAATCCCCTGCCATTAAATAATA
This sequence comes from Tipula vernalis, assembly GCA_958295665.1. NCBI lineage: Eukaryota > Metazoa > Arthropoda > Insecta > Diptera > Tipulidae > Tipula > Tipula vernalis. The sequence continues at coordinate 205,120,316 of OY282560.1, forward strand.
ATACTTTGATGCCCGCCAATCAATATTGGGCTTCCATATTTTTTATATAAATTTGAGCTGGTCTCTTAATTTTGATCTAATCGATCTGAGTACAAGAAACTTCTCCGCTCAGGTGGATCTGACCAATTTTATTGCTGTTTCTTATTTGATTTCAGTTCCACTTTTTCAGATTTTGCTGCTATTCGTTCCAGAATCTGAAGTGTTGTTACCTTATAATCCAATTAATTTTCCAAAATCTTCATTCATTTCGAAACGATATGTCGAAATACAAAATTAGCTTCATTAGTATTTATTCAAATATCAGCTATATTTGGGATTGTTTTTCTGTTTTAATTAATATATTTTATGCATAATTGATAATCAAATGATAAATATAATTGAAAAGTACAATAATTTAAAATATTAAACAAAATTCAACTCAAACTTTAAATGCGTTTTCTTAAATTTTGATTTTTGCAGTTATACATACATGTACTGTTTTTGTTTAATTCCACAGATTTCTTTACTAATTTTCCAAATCCAATATTAAATTTTAAAATGTTTAAATGTTTCATTTGTTTATTTTTAATTTCAGTTTAGATTTCACAATAACATCAGATACACATCAGCATGATGTCTGGAAATATAGCGTTTTGTATACCGAACGTCTATCACATTGGCCATACTGGGTGAATAAAGCAAAAGCACATTTTGCTGTTCGTAAATTAACCATACAAGAAGGTGGTCAATATATTATTGATTCGGAACATCATACATGTTTTCTAAATGGCATGTACTGCCTGAAATCAAAAGGGGAATTTGCCTGTTCACCGTACAAATCTCAAGATTCGTATTGTGTCGAAACTGTGTACTATCAATGTCCACCATTTTTGGGAACATTCTGTCGCCGCGAAGTTGAATACCAAAGACGAGCTATTATGCAAAATTTAACATTTCATTTTAATAAAATAAAATAAATAAAAATTTTACAAAATGTACGATTTTTTAGTACATATAAAAAAAATAAAAATTATATTATGTACTAAATTTAACAGTGTATCCAAAATTCTTTTATCCACAATTGCGCCTAACTTCAAGCACAAAAGCAATCAAAACAAAACGCAAAAAAAATAAAGCGACGAAAAATTTTTTGTTTGACATTTCATTATCAGCTGTTGGAACAATAACACTATCCACAAATTTATTTTTAAAATTCAATTTATTGTTATTATGCAAATTAAAAATTTTAATACAGAAAAACCATCAAGTGTACATCAAATTTTCATATTTGTTTCGTTCATTTATATAAATTATAATATGCAAATCTATTTTTAATAAAAAACAATGATATAAAAAAAATGTTGTTATCATTAAAAGTGAATTTTACTAGCTGCTACTAAAAATAAAATAATAAACGATTATTTTTTTGTGTAAATACTATAATATAATTTATAGTTTATGATGAATTCTAATTGTGATTTAAGTGAATTAAAGCGATAATTTTTTTTTTTTTTTAATTTGTTTATACATACGAACTATACATGAGTGTAACTAGAAAATAATTTTCCTAAGTGCGATTTTTCCAAACAAAAATTGAATTTATTTAATAAAACATGAAAGCAATTGAAGCTAAAATAGTCGTATTAGGATCTGAAGGTAAACATTAAAATAGTTTTATTTATAAATATTTGTTGTTAATGCGAAATATTATACGTATTTGCAATTTTATACATAGAGCTATGAAGACTACGTATAAGTACATTTATTATTGAATTCTGACGATTTTCTTTGTTTTAATGAGATTAATGGATAAAATTGTGATTGATTGATTGATGGGGGGATGTAATAGCCACTAAATCAATATTGGAATTTGGAATGTTAAAGCTAAAGGTTTGAGTTATTGAGTAAATGTCTGTGTAATTGAGACCAGCCAACTTACATGTTGCATTGGATTATATAATGGCCTTGGCCTCACTCCAATATATGTTTATTGGTATCTAATTGAATTACTTTATCCAAGTCATATCGTATTCTTAACGAGCTCAACCTGTTTTAGGCACGCTTTATCGAATTGCATTTCTTTTTCATATTTTCGTTATCGCACTTTAATTTTGTAAAAGAAAGGAATTTGGTTTAATTTTATTGTGACTAATACAAATAAAATCAGGCTGCGAAGTGCATGATATGAAACCTAGTAATTTAATCTTAATTAGTTAAGTCGTATTTAAATTGTTTTTATTTTTAGCTTTTATTCTGCAAATTGCTAGACGATCATCGAAAACAACTTTCTATTTTTTTCTTTTTGATAAAAGATTTTTATTAGTCTCAAATTTATTGAATATTATTCGAGATACAAATTTTTTGTTTTTATTCCTTTTCATCTGTTCTTCAGCTCGGGGCACCCCCAAACTTTTTCTCATTTTATTTTTATCCAAACAAAAATAAACAAAATAAATAAAAGAATTTTAACTCGAATTCTTCTACAAAATCGGTGATTCCCAAGAATTTTTTTTTTCTCATAGCTATAAATCGGTTACATTTTTGGTTTATACCACGTTTACATTAGTAGAATAAAAGTATGTAGCAAAAAAGTATCGTCATGTGAACTCAAATTTAAATATTTAAATATTTTATCACATACTTTTTTGATATTTCGGTAAAGTATGTATCAAAAAAGTATTAGTATATTACGTTGTAATGTGAACCCTAACTAATAACTATATGTTAATGTCTAGCACAAAAGATCTTTTAGGTCGTAGTGCTAGCCGCTTTTGGGCAGGGACGAAAAAAAAAAAAAAAAAAATATGTTAATGTCATTCGTATATTTGTTGTCAAAACTAAAATTTATTACGTTTTTTTGTTTCTAACTGCAATTTCGGGTGTTAATCAAATCATTTGCCGACAAATCTAATAGAGTTTGAGAAGAAATTCAGAACAAATAAACTGAATTGAATACAGAAGCCTATCTGTCAAAACAACAAACTTTTATAGTATGCGTTCACACTACAAATCGTAACACTAGTGTGAACTGCAGCGAAAAAATAATTAAATAGCAAAAAAGTACATACTTATTAGATACGTATAATGTAAACGTGCTATTAGGTTCTTCATCCATATATTCTTATCATCTTCTATAAATTCAGAAAACCCCCTTTCGTTCCAAACCGATAAGAGCTTTTTCTTATAAAATATGTTTTCTTATGCTGTGTTTCTTATTTCCGATCTAATCGATCTGAGTACATACTAAAAATCTGTGTTTTTTACATAGCTTTTTAGTACTCAGATCAATCAGACCAATTAGATCGGAAATAAGAAACACAGCATTAATGTACCAAACATCTTATTTCATATCGTTATAGAATTTCGATCGGCCCGGCGGAACCAGCTTCATGTTACCCGATGAACAAACGCCATGGTATGGAATAAGCGATAGCTTTTGTCCTGGGACATCCTCTACGACATATCGATCGCCAGACAACACTTCCTTGTCTATATATGAACCCTTGTATCGCGCTATTATCTTCGAGGTATCCCACATTATAGACAGAACCAGTTTTACCAGTTTTTTTATCAGCTGAGCACTCTTTGTCACTTCAACAATACGTTTACCACTATGTTATCATTTGTTCACCCCATACTGTATTACACTATCCCTGTCACAATTATTATCTAAATCAACTAATTTAGCGATAATGGGAATTATTGTTCGATTCTGCCTTTCCGCCTGATCATTTGACTGAGCTGAGTCAATTGCTGTTAAGACTAGTTGAACATTTGATTGCTGCATAAAACTCCTAAATTCTCTCGAGTTAAAACAAGATCCGCGATCACTTAAAATTCTTATCGGAACACTAAACATACAAAAATGTGTCCTGAGACGATTTATAACCTCACGAGTACCTGTAGATTTAGTTGGATAAAATTTTGTGAACTTAGTGGAATCATCTACAGCTACCAGCAAGTGCCGGTATTTACGTTTAGTTTTGCGGAACGGACCCAAATGGTCTGTGTGATAAGTGTGCAAAGGCATATCTTACTTCTCGAAAAAGTTCAACAAATATTCCTTTCTACCTTCCTTTGGCTGAAATGCAGTTCATTTCAAACATGAACGAGTATACCCCTCAACCTTCGATTTCATTTTTAAGAACCAATACGTTCGCTGAATTAGATCAATGGTTTTATTTGCTCCAAAATGTCCAACTTCGTAACATTGACGAATAATAGTGTTTTCTAAAAAATTGGGATCAAACAACAATAATTTCGATTTGGATTTCTTGTTATTATCGTCATTTTCATAAGAATTTTCATCATTTTATTTAATACGTCTAATGTCTGGATTACTCATTTGCAATGATACTAATGTTTCATAGAAACTGCAATCCGTAACTATCATAACGCCCGGACTCCTACTTATGTAGAGTATCCACATGATTCATTGATACACCACTTCGTTGAATCACCTCAAAGTCATAGTTCGCTAAAAATGCTGACCAACGCATAATCTGACTACTTGCATCTTTCTTTTCCAAGGCCTGCTTAAACGATAAACAGCCTGTCACTAACCTAAAGTGAATACGGTGTAAATAGATGTGAAATCTTTTGATTGCACAAATAGCAGCCATTCCTCCAGCTCAAATGAATGTTTGTTACTTACAACAGCTGAAGTTGTCCTCTTACTAAAATATGACACCGGGTGTAAACAACCATCGAGATGCCGCTGTAACAAAATAGCACCAAATCCTATTTTACTGGCATCTGTATGCAACTCTACTTCTAGTTTTGAATCAAATAAAGGCAACACTGGTTTTCAAACTAATTGCCTTTCAATAAACTTAAAAATAGCGATCTTTAGCAATGACACTTAAATTAGGAATAAATTTCCCAAAATAACTAGCAAGGCCTACAAACTTCTTAGAAAACGGGTATGTATTCCTTAATGGCCTGCATATGACAATCTGATGGTGTAATTCCCAATTTTGAGACTTAACAACTTAAATATTGAATATGGGATTTGAAAATATCGGCAATATATACCACTACCACCCTCTTCTAGATCATTGATTGAAATATTTCCGAAATAAAGCGCTGAAACACTAACAGCGCATTGCATAAGCTAAATGGGGTTTTCACATACTCATACTGATCGTATGGGGTCACGATCGAAGTATAGTGAACAGAATCATCAACGATCAAACTTAAAACAGCCTTCCCATTCAAAGCGTCCATACAATCATCAGTGCGAGGAATAGGGAATATATCCTTAACCGTAACGCTATTTAAATTCCTATAATCTACACAAATTCTCTTTAACAGCTGGTCAAAGCAACAGCAAAAATTAACCAAATTTTGGTCTAATTTTTGTTCGTGTATTTTCTTGTAAATTCGACTCTTGTGGCAGGTATTGAAACTAAAAATTTGGTTAAGATTTGTTTAACGACATATTTTGTTTGGGTTAGCTAAACTATTTTTTGGTCTATCTAATACGATTGTTGATGTAATTTTTTTATTTTTGGTGAAAGCAATACTAATACCTTCATGTAACATATGTACCATTTTTTGGACTTATGGGGCTCTGTTAATATGTCCCACCATAAATAATTGTTTTATATTTTTCTAAGCCTCTATGGGCCTTGATGTCCTCGCAGCCGAACAGGTGAAAGCACAGAATAACGGAGAATAAGTATAATGCTCAATTTAATTTTGATTATTTTTATTGTTTTAACAAGCGTATACATATGATGATTGCCTATTAATCGTGGTAGAATGTTACGCTTCAACGTTTATTGCCTCGTTGTATTTAATGTGTAGACGATAAACGGAAAACCGAGAATATTGATAAACACAATTTTCTGTGTATATTCTAGCGGTTTGTTTCTTGGACGCTGTACTATTATTGATGCTTTTTTTCACTGAAAAAAGCTTTTATATCAAATCGATTTGTTTTTCTTTTATTTTCATTGCCTAATTGATTTACAAATATTTTAACGAAAATAAATTATTGCTCCACTTCATAGACCGGCGGATAGATGGCATTGTTGCCAGCTGAGGTGAATAAAAAACGCAGAATCTTATGAAACACTTACTAAAGATACATGTTAAACCGAAAGTGGTCTGACTGAAAATGTCCGAGATAAATTCAACATGTAAACGGCGGCTTGACTGAAAGCAAAGATTATTAACAAGAAGATCTTCTTGTTAATAATCTTTGCTTTCAGTCAAGCCGCCGTGTACATGTTGAATTTATCTCGGACGTTTTCAGTCAGACCACTTTCGGTTTAACATGTATCTTTAGTAACTATGTAGCTGTTATAATAAAATAATGTGTCCGTGTGAACGCCACATCACCCCCACGCGTAGCGGCGAGTTGGTAGCCTCGTGCTTCTGCCTGCTCTTGTGGTCGCTGTTCTTGGTTGTTTAGTGGTTATTAAACATGGTTTGGTTTTTGTGCTGTTGTTTGGTCTGCCGCTGGATGCTGACGAGGACGGTTGCTCTTCCAGATTGAATCGGACTCTGTTTGTTTGTGCTCGTCCGTCGGCTAGTTTTAGCTGTTTATTTGTGTTTTTTGTTGTCGTGTTCGTGTCATTGTAATTGTACGCAGCTGTTGACGAGTTATTGTCTTGTGTGATTACGTCTTGTTCTAACTCTGCGAAACACGGCTTTAGTCGGTCGACCGATACCTTGCAGTGCTTACCTTTGATCTCCAGGGTGAATTTTTTTTCTTCTTGACTAACCACTTGGAAAGGACCTTCGTACGGAGTTTGTAGGGATTTCCTTAGCGCGTCGGTGCGAACAAAAACACTAGGACACGAATTTAGTTCTGTTGCTACGAAAATTTTTCCGACGCAATGCCGTGAAGGTGGAGGTGGGCGAATTTCTGCGAAATGCCTTCGTAATTCTTCTACGAACTCCGATGGGCTGGTTGTTTTAGTATCTTCCGTGATTAGTTGACTCGGCACTCGTTATTCTGCCCGAATACTAACTCTGCTGACGTCGTTTGGAAATCCTCCCGGTATGTGGTCCGAAGTCCCAGGAGCACTGTTGGCAGTATACGTGTCCACTCTTTCCTTTGGTGACACATTATGGCTGCTTTAAGTGTTCGGTGGAACCTTTCGATCGCGCTGTTGCACTTCGGGTTATAGGACGTTGTTCGTTTGTGTATGAACCCTAAAATTTTGGAGGACTCTGTGAATAGTTCGGATTCGAACTATGCCCCTTGGTCTGTGACTATTGTTGTGGGCACCCCAAAACGGGCAATTGCTGTAGACGGCCACGTTGACGGTCTCGGCTTTTATGTCCGGCGTTGGGATGACCTCTGTCCATCTAGTGTATCGGTCGATCATTGTTACACAGTAACGCTGTCCCTCCGAAATCGGTAATGGACCCACTATGTCCAAATGTAATTCCGCGAAACGATTCGCGACTGGTGCGTAATTCCCGATTGGACTCTTCGTGTGTCTTGCGACTTTGGCCTTCTGGCATGCTAGGCGACATTGGGCCATCCCTTCTTGTCCCCATCCCTTAAAATAAGCAAAGATTTACCACAACTAGGAACACCTTGGACATTTGTAAGAGTTGGTATCCTAATGTTTCCATTTGTCTAGATATTGTTAAAATTGTTGTAAATCAGGAAATCCATATGATTTCCGTGCCCGACGAACAGAAAATGTATCTAAGTGAAGTCACAAAATTGGAGCCCTTACAAAATATCACCAGATTATATAAGACTATAAGGAATAAGCTGCATAAGCTAATAAATGAATATGCGTACTGTATTGTTCGCGACGATAGAAACCTTTCTTATTGCGGTGCCATATTGAACGGTATATTTAAGATCCGTTTATTGTTACGGCATGAACAGATTGTGGTATAATCTAAACCCATTTTTAGTTTATTTATCTTTCCGTTGTTGTAAACAAGATGTTAAGATGGTAAAATAGCATAAATTCGCTCGCAGCAATCAGTTTTGGCTTGATTGGTAATCACCATTACAAACTTATCCTGTAAGGCTGGTAACAAAATGATGTCTATTTTCTAGAGACCCATAATCTAATGGAATGCTTCACAAACAATTACGACTTCATAATCATTGTCCAGAACTCCCAGCAGAGAAAATTTGAAAGTTCATTCAAATCAAATCATTATACTAAGCTCTTTCAAATCAAATTATACCAAGTATTTTTAACGTTCATAACTAAATTAGAGGGTTCATAGGTATAGAGATACAACATACAGAAAAATACAATTTAATAACACAATAATACATTATTGGGGCAGATACCGTTGTTCACGGCTAAAAAGATGTTGTGATGAAGTTGCCTTTTAATTTTTGACTGAAACTCCTTACTGTTGTTGACTGAGCTTGAGTAAAAAAAATTAAATACATTTAAGTAAAAAAAAAACAACCAAACAAAAGGTATTTGAGTCCAAAAAGGTCCCAAAACATGCGTCACTGATTAAATACCTTTCAAGAAGGTTGTTTAGTCTAAATCATCAGTCTAAATACCCAAAGGGCATTGCTTTTAATGAAGTTCGTTTTTAAACGGAGTTTTAGTCATAATATTTGTATCGGAAATTTTATGACCGAAACGCTTTTCGTTTTTTAACTGAAATGATTTTGACTGGAATGCCCGGAACCATTTTTCTCAATTGAAATGGGAGAAGCTTGGCAACGCTATTAGGGTGACCAAAATATTAAAGAGTAAGGAAAACTTGTAAACAAATTTTCAGTTTTATTATCTAAATCCACACTAAACATATATGAAACAAGCCACTAGGAATCTCGATGGACTATGTGATGAAATAGATTTCTATCTAATTTTCATGAAAATGGATGCATTCTGGTTACCACTGTTGGCAACATGTTGGGTAAAATCAACACGTTCAGACCTGAAAGCATATGATACATTCATAATTTCTTGGCAATGTGATAGTTTAAATGTCATTTTTTCCAACGATAAATGTTTGGGGATATGAACATGTTGGGAGACCTGAATGCGCCCAATGTCACGGCTGTCAGACCATTTCAGCTTATATTTATGTTATCGGTAAAAATCATCACATATTAAAATTGTTGGAAACCATGCTTTCCCTGCAGGGATAAAGGAATTGTACAATTTAGGAAAGTTTTAATTAGAAAAACGTTGAAATTTTAGAATTTGGGAATCTAAAAATTTAGAAATTTATGTGGTTTTCTTTTTGCCAAAAAAATCAAAAACACATCAAAAAAATGTCAAAAACGCATCAAAAAGCAAACTATTTGCCACAAAAAATCACCATTTTTTTGCCGTTTTTTTGATGCACATCAAAACAGAAAAATGGACATTTTTTCTTCAATTTGCACTAATACCATTAAGGAAGAGAAACGTCAAATTTTGTAGAAACGTCAATTTCTCAGGAAACTTTGATGAAACGTCGATTTTTGATTATAATAAAAACAGTAGTGAACATATTGACTATAAAACAAATTGAAATTTTATTTAGGTGAATTTATTATTCTCAGAAATAATTTCCTTAATATAATAAACATTTAATAGAAAAACAAATCAAGAATGATGTCTGCCATGACATTTCTATACGTCAAATAGTACTGGTTTATTATCACCAATACAAACATAAAAATCGTCAATTTTGGTTGAAACGTCAATTTGTTCTTTTTGGATCGAAAAATTCCAGTAAATTTGAAATGGCAAAAAGAAATCGACATTAGAATGTTGTAATTTAGAAAATTTCAAATTTATCTTTTTACAAACTTTATAATTTCAGACACATGAAATTTGAAAATCTTGGGTTTTGGTGTTAGATTTTGGGTGGGTAGTTTTTAGAATTATGGTCATATCCTCGCAAACAATGTCCAAATTCAACTAAATTTTTGGCAAAAAATTATCATGAGCGATGAAGCGCACTTTTATATCAACGCAATGTGAATAAGCAAACAATCGTTCTTGGCGAACTGAAAACCTTTAAATTATTTGTCTGACACAAGTCACTTATACATTTTTTCAAAATAGCGCACTTGCAACGATTGAATTGTGCTGTTAATCGATACGCCTACAGCCGCCCTTAGACTCTGTCAGGGTGACCAGATTTTGAAACATCCAATAGGGTAAGAAAACAGAATAAACAGATTTCCAGATTCATTATCTAAATACAACCATAAGATGTATGAAAAAAAAAACAACTAATTTTGCGAAATGGTCTGCAGGTTACCCAACTTACCGGATCACGGATCTAAAGAAAGTTCCTGATCTAATTGACTTCTAGGTAATTAAAGGCATTCAACGAACGTTTGTGAAGGCAACTGATTGCTATGATCTGCCTTCCGATCACTCACCTGTAATAGTAGCAGTGAGTACCAACCAACGCCCTAAGGACAGAAATGCTGAAACGTCTTACAAAAAAGCGAACTAATTGGGATCAATATAGGAGACTAGTCAAACAAAATTGTTTACTGAATATTCCTCTTAATATACCAGCAGATATTGATGCGGCAGCAGAAAATTTAAAAGATGCCGTGGCGTTATCAGCTGAAAAGGCTACACCCGTCATAAGTAGTTCTGAAAAAAATACAAACTCACGTAATATTCAGGAAATTATCCAGGATAAGCGAAAAATTCGCCGTCAATGACAACAAACAAAATCACAGTCATTAAAAAAGAAATTAATTCGAGCTATTAAGACCGTAAGATTTGCGAATCCAGAGCTTCTCGAATTATTTAAATGAACTCTCGGAAACCGAAGGGACAGGTTAATCTTTGTGGAAGGCAACAAAAAATTTAAAAAGACCAACAAACTCGAATCTACCAATCAGACTTCCAGCTGGGGATTGGGCGCAATGCTTTTGCTGATCATCTAACGACAGTATTTGCACCACACCAGGAAACAAATAATTTTGTACTATACCTGAGCAAATGGATGATGGATTGTTAGTCAAACATATAAAGTATAATTGGAAGAAAGTTAAGAATACAATTAAAAATTGCAAAAGCCCGAAAAAGGCACCAAGGCATGATTAAATACTGGAAAAATGATAGGGAATTGCTAAACAATTGTATAATTCATGTTAAACGCGATCATGCGAGCCGGTTATATTCCTCGAGAATCGAAGATAGCAGTGATCACAATGATTCATAAGCCTGGCGAAAGTGAAATACAAATTATATCATACCGCCCAATAAGCATGCTGTCCACAATCTGCAAGCTATTCGAAAAAATGTTATTAACGAAATTGAAACCAGTGTTAGAAATCAGTATAATACCATAGCGCAAGTAGACAGAATTGTAAATGTTATCAAAAGCACCTTCGAGGAAAAGAAATATTGTTCTGCTGTCTTCTTGGATATCGTACAAACCTTTGATAAAGTTTAGCACGATGGGTTAATATATTGTACAAAATTAAAGAGCTTCTACCTAGGCAATTTCATTCGGTTCTAGAAAACTATCTTCTTCAAAGATAAATCATGATCAAACAAAATAGTGCCACTACTTGTTTATATGTTAGAAACGCAAATATCCCATTAGGCAGCGGCCTAGGACAATAAATTAATAATATTAATATTTGCCGATGATACAGCCATCCTTGGGCCCTATTTCTGAATACGATACGAATTTGTATACGAAACGAAAATGCTATTCGATACGAAAATTAATTGTTATTTCTGAATACGAACGTATGACCTATTTTAATTTTTGTAGTGTAGGAAAAGGGAAATTTTGTTTTACGTGAAACATCCTTATAATGACGTAAATATGTCAAATTTTTGGCATCAATTTAGTTTTTAATTGGCTACGTGAATAAAAACGAATCAGCGCCATATTGGATAAATATTATTTTATATTAAAATAAAATAATTTTATTTAATAAAAGCAAATACAAATCTGTACCTAGAGAAATCCATAGCTACACATTTCGTAAAATTTTAGTTTTATTTATTTAGTTTATTGTGATTGCGGCGTTGAAGGACCCGGTAATTAGTCAACAATTGGTGTAAAATATGTGGGGCCTATTTCCGAATGCGATACGAATTTGTATACGAAATGAAAATGCTATTCGATACGAAAATTAATTGGTATTTCTGAATACGAACGTATAACCTATTTTAATTTTTGTAGTGTAGGCAAAAGAAAATTTTGTTTTACGTGAAACATCCTTAAAATGACAGTGTAAAACTGAAAATAAACATAAATATGTCAAATTTTTGGCATCAATTTAGTTTTGAATTGGCTACGTGAATAAAATCGAATCCGCGCCATATTATTTTATATCAAAATAAAATAATTTTATGTAATAAAAACAAATACAAATCTGTACCTAGAGAAATCCATATCTACACATTTCGTAAAATTTTAGTATTATTTATTTAGTTTATTGTGATTGCGGCGTTGAGGGACCCGCTAATTAGTCTACAAATTGGTGTATACATAAAATATGTGAAATTTTGTTAAATAAAAATATTTTCAATTAAAAAAATTTGGCTTTTAGTTTTTAAAAATTTGTATTTCTTTTAAAAATTAAAAAAAAAAAAAATATATAAATTTCTTGTGTACATCTTGCATTTTTTGCTTGTTTCTCTTGGTGTCGTTAACTATTATGTCATCGAACCAAAATTCGTTCATGAACGAACAAAAACTGCTCGAATTCGTATTGTGAAATAAGGGAAATTTTGCACGAATCACGCTTACACGAACTCGTACAAGAAATAAACGTATTCGTATTCAAAAATACCAATGATACGAATTCGTAGATTTTTTGTTCGTATTCGTATTCAGAAATAGAGGCCCTGGGGCCCTATTTCTGAATACGATACGAATTTGTAGACGAAACGAAAATGCTATTCGATACGAAAATTAATTGGTATTTCTGAATACGAACGTATAACCTATTTTAATTTTTGTAGTGTAGGCAAAAGGAAATTTTGTTTTACGTGAAACATCCTTAAAATGACAGTGTGAAACTGAAAATAAACATAAATATGTCAAATTTTTGGCATCAATTTAGTTTTGAATTGGCTACTTGAATAAAATCGAATCCGCGCCATATTATTTTATATCAAAATAAAATAATTTTATGTAATAAAAACAAATACAAATCTGTACCTAGAAAAATCCATAGCTACATATTTCGTAAAATTTTAGTTTTATTTATTTAGTTTATTGTGATTGCGGCGTTGAGGGGCCCGCTAATTGGTCAACAAATTGGTGTATACATAAAATATATGAAATTTTGTTAAATAAAAATATTTTCAATTAAAAAAATTTGGCTTTTAGTTTTTAAAAATTATTTCTTTTAAAAATTAGAAATATAAATTTTTTGCTAGTGTAATTTTGGTGTTGTTAATTATTATGTCATCGAACCAAAATCCGTTCATGAACGAACAAAAACTGCTCGAATTCGTATTGTGAAATAAGGGAAATTTTATCACGAATCATGCTCACACGAATCATGCTCACACGAATTCGTACAAGAAATAAACGTATTCGTATTCAAAAATACCAATGATTCGAATTCGTAGATTTTTTGTTCGTATTCATATTCAGAAATAGGGGACGCCTATTATGAAATTTTTCGATTTCGATTTTTTTCGATATCGTAAAAATTCGATTCGATGCGGATTTGTCCTATTATGAAATTTAGTTTTCGAATTTTTTCGATATCGAAAAAATTCGATAAGTCCCATACTAATCATAATAGAAAGTTTTTGCGTTATAGTATGTGATTAATAAAGTAAATTAAAAATAGTAATTAAAATAAAAAATTGTTTGAATAAACTAGATTCAATAATTATTATTTGAACATCTAATTAATTATTATTATTTGAAGACCTAGTTATTATTTTTAAAAATAATTTAAAATATATTTTTTTACACAAAAACTAATAATTATTTAACAGTTTAATAAATGCGATCAGTCGTATACAAAATTCGTCAACTAAATAGCAGTCGAATTTTGTCGGTGCATTCGGAAAAATTCGATTCCATTTTTTCTTTTTAGTTTCATAATTGGGCGAATTTTTTCGATATCGAAAAAAATCGAATTAGAAAAATTTCATAATAGGCGTAGAGATTCTTATTTAATTTCAGCCCTCACACAATATTTCCGAAACTGCATGGCGAATAAAAGTAAACGAAAATAAATCAACACATGTCACATGCGTACCTGCTCACCAGTAATACTAACCGATATAAATATTCCTCAACAAACCAAGGGCAAATACTTAAGTTTGCACCTGGTAGAAGGCTGACGTATAAACAACATATTGAAGCAAAGCCCTTACAAATAAAAATAACGTTTTCCAAAATGTATTGGCTGATGGGAAGACAATCTCAGCAGTCATTAGACAATAAAGTTTTGCTGTACAAACCATTAATCAAACCCGTATGGACACATGGTATTCAGTTATGGAGATCCACCAGCGTGTCCAACAAAGAACTAGTAATAGTAATATTCACGGCGACCTTGGAATTAAATCCATTAAAGAAATAAAGAATTCAATTCGAAATATTACTCAAAACTAGAAGGATATCCCAACGAATTGGCCAGCGGTATACTAAAACAACAGCGATTTAGGCGACTGAGAAGAACAGATCCACTCGAAATGATGAACTTGCAAATTTATTAAATGTCTAGGTTATACTTACAGGGTGTGCCAGAAGCTAGGATTAAATGAAGTAGAGTTATAGGGCAGGTCATTTCTAACGTTCAAAAATTATTCCACTAAAAAGTAATTTAAACAAAGCAAGTGCTCTTTTGTTTATCTTTCTTGTTTAATACGGCCTTGCGGAGTGTATCGTTCCAATAAAATCATTTTTATAAACTCTATTATCTTCTGTCAAATAATAACAATGGTTTTTGTGAAGTATTTTTGTTTCGCAAAAATTTTAGCTATCTCTTAAGTGATGATGATGGAAAAACATTATACTGTGACGGTGACACCTAGTGTGTAATAGAATAAGTAAAACTAATAGCTCAATGTTTACTGTACTAAATGGAATTTTCCATGATAAAAATTGTTATGTAATGTTTCTACGCTATTCCAACTGGAAAAGTCGTGAACTTTCGAGAAGCTTGGTTTGTGTATATAAAAAGGCGAACAAGATCGAATTGGATTATTAGTATTTGGAACGCGATAGTGTAAACTTGTAAGATTATTAGTAATTTTTGGTAAGCGAAAGAGTAAAGATTAAAAAGGAATTAAAAAGTGAATTAAAAAGTGTTTTTGTGGAAATAAAAATTATAAGTGAACAGTAAAATTTGAGAATAATTTATATAAAGTGATTTTGTGAATTTGTATTAATAAACTGTGTTGTAATAATTCTTGTGTGAAATAAATAAATTCGTTGGTGATAAATTAAATTGAATTGGTTTTATTCACAATCCAGTGATACGAACCTTGATTGACAAGGCAAAAACGTAACAATTTGGTGACAGCGGTGGGATTGTGAATAAAAAGATAAAGAAAATGATTCTCAGCGAATTAAAAGTTCCAGAATTAAAGAGCGAACTTGAGAAACGGGGTTTGGCTACTGATGGTGGTAAAGCAGCTTTACAAGCGCGACTACGTGATGCCATGGAGAAAGAAGGGCTGGACGCGGAACATCATGATTTTGGAGAGAAAGTAACGGATGCGGCAACCGTAGAGCAGAAAGCAGAAGATAAACAACCGTTGGTCGAAAAGACACAAGAACATTCTGGAAGTTTCGATTTGTCGCAGTTAATAGCTGCTATGAACCAGATGACGGGACAGATGAGTCTAATGAAACAACAAAACGAACGACAGCTAGGAGAAATTAAAAATCAAATGGCGCAACAAGCAGTGCAGTCAAACCAAGAAATTAAGAATGAAATGGAACAACAAAATGTGCGGCAGTTGGAGACTATAAACCAGTCAAACGAAGAAATAAAACGACAGTTGGAACAACAAAATCAGTCTAACCAGGAAATAAAACACGAAATGAAACAACAGTTGGGCGAAATTAAGGAGTCAAACCAAATTATAGAGCGTCAGATGGGGGAAATTGCCGAAGGTCAAAAGAAAATGGACGAGAAAATTTTAGAACTATCTAAAAATGTTCATGGTGAAATAGAGAAATTGCAGACGGATTTACAATCAGAAATTCAACATGTTAGAACTGAATTTAAGACGGAGATTCAACAGGTTGAAGAAAAGTTTCAACGTCTAGAGAAAGAGCTGATTGATGTCAGATCAAGTGAAACAACGACGCAAGTGGTACAAACCGTTCAATCAGTTAAGTTAAAACCACCAAACTTCGACGGTACAACATCTTTCGGCATTTTCAAATTTCAATTTGAAACGGCAGCCAATCAAAACCGTTGGAATGATGAACATCTTGTCGCAGCGTTAATAGTAGCCCTTAAAGGTGAAGCAGCGGAGGCCTTACAAACAATCCCGGAAAAAGATCGCAACAGTTATCTCGAAATTATGAAGGCGCTGGATCGGAAGTACGGCAGTGACCACAAGCGGGAAATCTTTCGTATGGAATTGAAAAGCCGCTATCAAAAGGGAGGAGAATCGCTACAGGAATTTTCATCGGCAATCGAGCGATTAGTACATCTAGCACATACCAGTACATCGGCCGATTATATGGAAAGGCTAAAAATTGACGCATTCATTGACGGCATTCGAGATCCAGAGACACGCAGGGCGGTGATGTTGTCACCTAAAGCAACCTTTGCGAAAACCATCGCTTGTGCGTTAACAAATGAAACTGCACAAGCCATCACCAAACCGTCAATGAAAATACGCCGAGTAGAAATCGATACAAGCATAAACAACGAGCGGTCAACACCAAGATACCGAGATGGAAGCGGCAAAATCAAATGTTGGGCATGTGATAAGGTCGGTCACATCTCTCGCGACTGCTGGGAATTAAGAAGAAAAAGGGGAAGATCACCATCTCCTATGCAGCGACGACCAAGCGGGGAGCAGGCGTTGGCTAGGCAAGAAGGCCAAATGACGGCGGAGCCGTTAAACTACAACGAGTCAGCTTAAAGGGGCAGAAGCTGACTCCCACAACCGATTGCCCCATAACCTCCATCCGCGTTTCGAAAGTAGCAAGGGGCGGTGACAGCTTAACAATCAAAGGCGACATTGATGGCACGGATTGCATCATCACTCTGGATACGGGAGCAAATCGCACGATTGTCCGTAAAGATCTGATCGATGGAGATGTACAACCAGCTAATGGATTGAAGTTACAAACAGCAACTGGAGATAGTTCAATAATAAAAGGCAAAAAGATCGTGAAAATAAAAATCGGGAGAACTCTTTTCCAACACGAAGTGCTGATTGCAGATATTGTGGATGAAGTCATAATGGGGATGGACTTCATGAGGGCAAATGGCTTCGTGGTGGATGTTGGACGAGGAGTTTTAAGTTACGATAACATCGAGTTGCCACTTCAATCTAGCAGTGCCGGAGCAACTATCAGGCGAATTATTATTGATCATCGGGAGAAGCTGCCACCGAATTCGGAGACGATCCTATGGGGAAAATTGGAGGGAGGTTCTGGGTCACCCAGGTTGTGGGTTGTGGAAGCTAACGAAGAGGAGAACGGAGCCAAGGAAATTATAATCGGGAAAGCCCTAGTTAAACCAGACAACGACTATAGAGTACCAATTAGGACTCTAAATCTCTCGGATACGACGAAAACCATCAAGAAAGGGACAGTCATCGGAAAATGTAACGAGGTTTCAACTATAGTAAAGTGTGAACAGAGAAGTCCGGTTGAAAAAGCCGACATGCAAGGGCAGAAAGAAATGGTAGAACAACTTATGCAGAAATGGACCGAAGATCTTACCGAGGCACAGAAAAATTCTGCACATCAACTACTCAAACGGTACACGTCCATATTCTGCAGTACATCGGATAATAACGGAAGGACCTCAATGGTAAAGCACCGCATTGATACGGGAGCAGAGATGCCAATTCGTCAACCACCCAGGAGACTACCTTTGGCAAAACAACAAGAAGTCAATCGAATGGTAACAGATATGCAGGCAGCAGGAGTAATTGAACCATCTAATAGCCCATGGAGCTCACCGGTAGTATTGGTCGAGAAGAAGGACGGTAGCATGAGATTTTGCGTTGATTACCGAAAACTCAATGCTGTGACGAAAAAAGATAGCTACCCACTGCCAAGGATCGATGACACGTTAGACACATTATCGGGTGCTCAAATATTTTCGACATTAGATCTACAAAGCGGCTATTGGCAGGTGGAAGTCCATGAGGAAGATCGCGAGAAAACAGCGTTCAGTGTGGGTAACGGACTTTGGCAATTTAATGTTATGCCGTTCGGATTATGTAATGCCCCTGCGACTTTTGAACGATTAATGGAGCGCGTGTTAAAGGGATTACATTGGAAGACTTGCCTAATATATCTGGACGACATCATCGTTATGGGGAAGGATTTTGACGAGCATCTAAAGAACTTGGCGGAAGTTTTGGATCGGATACAGGCTGCCGGATTGAAGTTAAGTCCAAAGAAGTGTAAGCTGTTCAGAACTGAAGTCAAATATTTGGGTCATCTCGTAACGATTAATGGAATTCACACCGACGAAGAAAAGATCGCAGCGGTTAAGAACTGGCCAAGACCTAAAAATTTACACGAATTACGAAGCTTTCTCGGATTGTGCACCTATTATAGACGCTTCGTGCCAGGATTCGCCAACATCGCCAAGAGTTTACACGAGTTGACCAGGAAGAACAAGGCATTCGAATGGAAGAATGACCAGGAAGAAGCATTCGTGGAACTAAGGAGACGGTTGTGTGTTGCGCCAATCCTCGCGTACCCTATACCCAACGTGAAATTTATTTTGGACACCGATGCAAGTAATGACGGTATAGGAGGTGTGTTATCACAGAAAATTAATGGTCAAGAAAGAGTTATTGCGTACTTCTCCAAAACATTATCAAAACCGGAGCGTAATTACTGCGTGACACGGAAAGAATTGTTGGCTATAGTGGAGTGTGTCAAGCATTTCCATAAGTATCTTTATGGCCAAAAATTCCATTTACGGACAGATCACGGCGCTTTACGGTGGCTGTTACAATTTAAGAATCCAGAGGGACAAGTAGCACGCTGGATCGAACGTCTTCAAAGCTACGATTTCCAAATTGAACATCGGAAGGGAAGTGCACACAGAAATGCCGACGCATTATCAAGACGGCCGTGTCCAGTAGAATGTAAACATTGTGGCCATGTTGAAGCAAAGGAAGGCATCATCGAAGTTAGGCTTACGCAAGTGCTGCCTGATGAGGAGTGGACCGACGAAATGATCAGGAAAGAGCAATTGGATGATACGGATTTATCAGTTATAATGGAATGGAAGGAAAAGGAACACCGGCCAACTTGGAGCGAGATCGCGGACAAAACTCCCATTGTCAAGGCTTATTGGGCTCAATGGGATAGCCTCCGTCTTGAGAATGGCTGTTTAAAACGATTGTGGGAAAGCACGGATGGCAAAGTGAAGCAATTGTTGCTGGTGATACCAAAGTGCCGGATTGTAGAAATTCTGAATGAGTATCATGGAGGAGCAAGTGGGGGCCACCTTGGAATTAATAAAACTCTAGCAAAGATACGTCAACGATTCTACTGGGCAGGATGTAGGCAGTCTGTGATAGAATGGTGCCAAAAATGTGACCAATGTGCGGCGGTGAAGGGACCCGCACGCAAAAGTCGTGGAACCATGAAGCAATATAACGTTGGAGCACCATTCGAAAGAATTGCAATGGATGTAGCGGGCCCATTTCCCACCACTGATAGCGGCAACAAATATGTGCTAGTAATCATGGATTATTTCAGCAAATGGCCGGAGGTGTACCCCATTCCCAATCAGGAGACGACAACAATAGCTGATGCCGTGGTAAACAATTGGATTAGCAGATTTGGAGTGCCGATGGAGATTCATACCGATCAAGGACGGAATTTTGAATCGGTGGTGTTTCAAGAAATATGCCAGATGCTCGGTATAAATAAAACGAGAACAACGCCTTTGCATCCACAGTCTGACGGTATGGTGGAAAGATTCAATGGTACATTGGAGGAATATCTAGCAAAGGTCGTTGAGAAAAACCAACGCAACTGGGATCGACATATACCGATGTTTCTGATGGCCTATCGATCAGCTATACATGACACAACCGGAATGACACCAGCTAAAACGTTATTTGGAGATAATCTACGGTTACCTGGAGATCTAAAGTTTGGGGCTGTACCATCATCGGCTTTATGTGGACAAGATTACGTAGACCGAATGAAAGGGGAACTTAATGAGATTCATCAATTTGTACGGGAGAAAATACGGATGTCAAGTGACCGGATGAAGGCTCGATATGACATACGAGCAAATAACCAGGGCTTCCAGGAAGGGCAATTAGTATGGCTTCACAACCCGCAACGGAAAAAGGGATTATCACCGAAGCCGCAACCAGCATGGGAAGGACCTTATATTGTCATCACAAGGATGAACGACGTGGTTTATCGGATACGGAAGGGACATCGAGGTAAACCAAAGGTGGTGCATTTGGAGAGGCTGGCCCTATACAGAGGAGGTGATTTGGGTCCTGTTCGGGACGAACAGGCTTAGGTGAGGGGTAGTGTGACGGTGACACCTAGTGTGTAATAGAATAAGTAAAACTAATAGCTCAATGTTTACTGTACTAAATGGAATTTTCCATGATAAAAATTGTTATGTAATGTTTCTACGCTATTCCAACTGGAAAAGTCGTGAACTTTCGAGAAGCTTGGTTTGTGTATATAAAAAGGCGAACAAGATCGAATTGGATTATTAGTATTTGGAACGCGATAGTGTAAACTTGTAAGATTATTAGTAATTTTTGGTAAGCGAAAGAGTAAAGATTAAAAAGGAATTAAAAAGTGAATTAAAAAGTGTTTTTGTGGAAATAAAAATTATAAGTGAACAGTAAAATTTGAGAATAATTTATATAAAGTGATTTTGTGAATTTGTATTAATAAACTGTGTTGTAATAATTCTTGTGTGAAATAAATAAATTCGTTGGTGATAAATTAAATTGAATTGGTTTTATTCACAATCCAGTGATACGAACCTTGATTGACAAGGCAAAAACGTAACAATACTATAGAGCTTCCGACATTAAAGGTGTAACCGTACTTGGAATAAGCAAAATAAAAAAAAATAAGAATTTGAGCTTTTCTTATTTCACTTTGACATTTCGACTATAGATAACTTAAAAATTTTTAAGATCAAAGCGAAATATTTTTGTTTGATTTTTCAGTTATTTTAGGAAAAATTATACTAAATTCATTTATATCGTAAAAAATTATTAATTTACATTTACTAGTTCTAATTAGTGATGCAGAAACACTATACAACGTTTTTTGTTTTAAAAAAATTGTATATCTCAATTTAATTTTTTTAGGTTATGTTTCAATTTTTGTTTGGGTTTTAAATGTATGTACAATATAATTGCTCAATTATTTATTGTCTAATTTAATGCTCAAATATTCCAGTTCTGATTTATTTATTAATAATTAATCAAAATGTTATAATTTTTACCAAACCAGTTGTTTACTTTCTACAGTAAAAAGTTGTGCAACCTTTTTCAAGTTTTATAAGCTGAAAAATCATATTAAATTCATTTATATCATAAAAAATTAATTAATTTACATTAACATTTCTAATTAGTGATACAGAAACACTATACAATGTTTTTTGTTTTAAAAAAATGTAATATCTCAATTAAATATTGTTAGGTTATGTTTCAGTTTTTGTTTGATGTTTTAAATGTATATACATTATAAATATTCAATTATCATAGTCTAATTTAATGTTCAAATTCTCTCGTTTTAATTTATTTATTAATAATTAATGAAAATGTTATAATTTTTCACTAAACTGGTTTTTTTATTTCCCGCGTTAAAAATTTGTGCAACCTTTCTTAAGTTTTTTAAGTTTACACGAAAAATTTCGCTCGGTTTAAGTTTTTTAAGTGACAGCTGAAATTTCCATTTCCCCTCCAAAAAAAATTTAAGTTTCTTATAAGTATGGTCGAATTTGGTCGAATACACAGAAATCCCCTTTCTCGCTCTCTTACGTTATTTTTTTTATTTTTCTTATTCTAACTATGGTTCTCGCTTAATGCAGATTTTAAAATGGTACCACGTATAGGGATATTCGAAACATGTTTTTTATTAATTTTTTACACTGACCAAACGGCTCAGTGGTTAAAACTGCTTATAATTAAATATTTTTCTCCATTTTATCAAATTTATGGTTTTGTTTATTCAAAAATAATTTTTAATGAATTATTCATACCATCAATTAACAATTAACCTCACTTATTACAATAATTTGACAGAAAACAAATTTCCCAAAAATATATGTTTAAGGGAAATGCGATATGCGATAATGATATTTCCTTATGAGCTCTTGCGAAGTAGATCGTATTTATTTAATCGCAAGAAATGCGAAATGCGATTTGCTTCGCATCAAGTTCATAATAGGCCTCCAGGAGGTACCGGGTTCGAATTCCGATACGGGCGGGATGGACACAACTATGACCTCCTGTTGAGAGTGGAGAATCCATGGGCCGACCCCCTTTCATGTCAGCGCTAAAGGTTGGCATGAAGCAATGCAATATGCAGGTGGTTTATACAAAACAGGTCTGTAGCCGAACTGTGAGTTCCTTGAGCCCCAGAACAGATTTCATAGATACAAAAACCGAAAATTTTGTACGTGTTATTAAAAAATGCACTTAACAAAATTTCGAGTGCTAAAATAGCTGCTTTGTCAGAAATAAAACAAAATGATTAAAATAATGATCAAAC
The DNA here is from genome assembly GCA_958295665.1 of Tipula vernalis. Taxonomy (NCBI): domain Eukaryota; kingdom Metazoa; phylum Arthropoda; class Insecta; order Diptera; family Tipulidae; genus Tipula; species Tipula vernalis. The sequence continues at coordinate 205,143,122 of OY282560.1, forward strand.
ATGAAAGAATGTCAACCATTTGCAATAATACATAATCGGCATCGCCGAATAAAATTTATTTTAATCCGTCGTTTTAATTATATTTCTCGCTTCGATTATTCGCTGCCGCATCTCCTGCTCGGTCTGATTTTTTCTTTCATAAACCAGCTGTTCAAAATAACCCAACAGAAAAAAGTCTAAAGGACTAAGATTAGGAGACCGCGGTGGTCATGGAACGGTCCCTTCCTTTCGAATCCAGCTACTTGGATAATTTTTGTTGAGGTGCTTAGCCAAATATTTCGACGTGTTTGTAGGGACGCGTCATCAAGTAATCCAGCCAAGGCATTTTGTAGGAAATTGAAGTGGGCTTCCCGTTGATCCGACGTGGTGGTTCAAATGGGCCAATCTATTTTTCGTCAACTATTCTCGCCCTCATGTTCACTCCAAACAGTGTTGGAAATAACTCTACCGCACAACTTTTGGATTTATATGCGCCCTTTCTAAAGCATGTTTAGTCGCTGCATAAAGGGGTGGGTAAAAGGTCTTATACGCGTTGCAGGTGATAAAGGTGCAACTAGTTCCTTTTTAAAATACGTTGCACCGTGGACCGTGGCACTTCAGATCGTCTTGATAAACGACGAACACTTGTACATGGTTCGTCTGTCACCATTTCAACTATATTATTTTCATCTACATCAAACCGTCTAGATCTTCCAGCTCTCCTCGGATGGCCAGGGACTTCGCCTTCGCCGTAAATTCGATGTAAATCCTGGTATTCCCTTGCAGCGGCACGAGCGTTGATAGTACAAACGTCATAAATGAAATGCATTTCTGCATATTCATGATGGGAATAAGCAACATTGCTTATTGCCATTTTAATTATAAATGGGCGAGTGTGTATCGAACTAATTTAATTACAAAATGTTTTTCGTTTTTATACAACAAATTTGATTTAATTCGGGCTACTAGATTTGTTTGAAAAAATTGAAACAGGTTAATGATTAAAAAGCGACACCATTTGCTTTGATCACCGCTTTTGTCGTGCGACCATACACAATAATCTCAAGTTGGAATCTTTGATGAGGTGATACAGATTTTTAAAGACAGAGCAATATAGAGCAGGTTTATGTTTTAACCCAGAACCGTACTTTACTCATGCTCACGGAGAGTGATTATAAAATTTTTAAATTTCATTTTACATCCAGATGTCGATTCGACTATATTGGACGCATCTTATCATTTTTTGGTTTTTGTTTTTCTGAATAAGAAACGAATACAAAGTGTGAGATTCTTATTTAATTTCAGCCAGATCCGTTCTGTTTTATTTAAATCAAAGACGAATCACACATTCGAATTCCTACCGTAGCCACCCCCTTCCCACCGCATAACATCAAACTACATGTTTGTACAAATCTAGAACGTACTAAATCTTGGCAATTGGTGCAATTTAACTCATAGTTGATTATATCATGAAAGATGTCGGGTACATAGACGAAATCGTCTAGCAATTAAATGTGTGATCTTTTTTAATGTCGGTCTAATATTTGCTTTTATCATAAATCTTTAGTGACACATCTTTAGCAACATTTTATTCTTTAATGGGATTGCTCGGCACGTATTAAATCAAAGTTGTATGTGTATGTATACATTTAGACATATCAGCATTCTATCAGTCCCCGATAAATGTTTTCATAATTTTCAGTATATGACTGAGTTGGTAAATTACACAACATTACAAATTTATCAATTCTGAAAAATTTGTGATAATTTGAAATACAAATCCTGAATATAAACTGATAATATTTCTACACTACACACAATTATAAATTACTAAAAATAAAGTAACAAAAATATTAAATTTGTTTTGTCGTTTTCTAAACTCAAGCTTACTTTAGAGCAAAGAAATTTAATTTTGTTTAAAAAAATGTTTACATTTTAGTGATCTCATATCGTAAAGAAAAGAGTGATGCAAGTCAAAACGCTGCTTATCATTACAATGGTAAAAAATAATACAAATTATTAAAACTTGTAGAAAATGATAAGAAATACTAATATGTATTAATATTTAACGCATGTTTACGTTATTCCATAAAAAAAATATAAACAGATTAAAAACATCTGTTAATTGATTATCGAGTGCGGCCTTGTAAATTCCTCAATAACGATTTTATTTATGTACGCCTAAATAATAAACTTCAAAAGAAAGTTAAACAGATCACCAAAAAATTTCGAATACAATTTATTATTTATTTTTTACGAAAATCACTAATCACGACGACGACGTACATTGTGGTTTACATACGTATACATTTTAAGACGTTTATAATCTTTCTTTTTTTATCAAATTAAGGTGCAGTATGTCTTAATTGAATACTTAAAGATTAGGTTAACACGGGGGCTAATTATTTCCTCTACATATTTCATATTTTAAATTTTTCGCGCTTTACTTTGAAATCGCGATTATCAAAACTGTGATACTCACGTAATTTTCATTTTATATTTGTTTTTGCATTACGAATGCTTTATAATAATTATATTAAACAAATACGAATGTGACCAACAAAAAAATGTTATCAATTTTTTTTTTTATCGGAAAGTATAGATTACAAATAGATTTAGGAATATTTGAAATGACAAAACGGTAAAATGAATTACGGGAGTTTGAATTTACATCTAAGGGTCAAATTGTTTTAATTGGTTTAATGTAATTATAGATATCGCGATGGCTTTGTGATACTGCCAAGCAGCTTGATTGACTTGTACATTTTGTCAGACGTCATAGACAGATAAACGTTTAATGTTGATAAATGAAATTTGTTCTCTTCGTTTAGCTGAATGATTTCGTCTTGATTTTGCGATGTATTTTTTAAAACAGTAGTATTTTTTTTATAGTTAGCTTAACACCCTAAAATGTGATACCCGGTTATTGAAAGCCAACGAGGTGACCTCTGCTCTAATGCTTGATAGCTTCTGCCCGTTTGTGAAACGAAGTATCTCATATCATTTCACTAAATTTTAAGTTTTTTAATTCAGGTAGGTGTAACAAAAAGGAGAAATTAATTATTACATAAACAAAGTAAAGCCAAACGTTAGGTCGATGTGAAATTATCATAAACAATTTTCTAAAAATTGTTGAGAGTCATAGAAGAAACCCAAAAGGGCGTATGATCCACCTCACTAGCATTTAGCGGCATATGAATCGCTAAAGTATTGTGGGAAACAATAAAGGAAATATTTCAAGGTGCACCAGAGGACAAATTAATGGAATTGACGCTGAATTTAACACGGTTAAAAATGAAACAGAACGAAAGCATCGAAAAATATCTGACACGTGCTCAGGGTGTATCAAATCAAATAAGAGGATTAGGAAAGGAAGTAAGCGATAGGGAATTAGTCCGATATATCTTAGAAGAACTACCAGAGAAATTCAGTGCAATAACAACAACACTAATAGTAAATAGGGGAATAACATTTAGTGATATGCGACAAGCATTAATGTCGTTTGAAGAAAAAATTTTTAATAGTGTTAAAGTGGAATTAAATAATTCAGTGTATAAAACTAATCCAAGACGTAGTCAAAAATTATGTTTTGTTTGCCGGAAGCCAGGGCATTTACAAAACGACTGTTGGTTTAATAAAAATAAAACAACAATTCAACTATAAAATTTGGTGTGAATGAAAAAACAATACACGAATAATTATAATCAAAGACAATCCAAAAGGGAACAAGCAAATTATTCGGCTGAAGAAACGAAAAATACAGCAGGAAATGAGTTTGCACTAACTACCTACAATCAAGAGGAATCTACAGTAAATCAAATATGGTATCTAGATTCAGCATGTACGTCGCACATGACTTCAACAAAGGAGTGGATGTCAAGAGAAATACCAGATAAGAAGATAATAAACGTCGCAGAAAAGGTAGAACCATAGAGGCAATTTCATCAGGATGTGTTCACGCAGTAGAAGAATCAACTCAAAATAAAGTGAGGTTAGACAACGTATTATATGTTCCGAAATTAAGTGGAAATTTCATGTCAATACCAAATATAGTCAAACAAGGAAATACTGTTTCGTTAAATAAAGAAGGGGGACAGATTTATGCACCAGATGGCACATTAATATGCAATGCCAGTTTCAACGAAAATTTATTTAAAATTAAATTAACACCCAGTCAAGAAAATAGAATTATGCCAATGCCAGAAAATTGTTTTAAAATCGACGAAGCTTCGAATAATTTGTGGCACAAAAGACTAGGGCATTTAAACGACGCATATTTAAAGGAACTGGAATCAAAAAATATGGTTAGAGGATTACCCAAGTTAAGGGGTGAAATGAACGAGTGTAGTTCCTGCATTATGGGAAAAATGAGTCGAACACCATTTATAAAAATTGGCCAAGAAGAAGTTACTCAACCTCTCGAAAGGTTATATGTTGATTTATGTGGACCTATGCCGACACCTACTTTAGGAAACAAGAAATATATTTTAACAGTTGTAGGCCAATATTCCAGAAGATATTTTATAGAACTTTTTGAAACAAAAGGATCAAACATACCAAAAATTAAGTGAACTAATTGAACGAAGAGAAAACGAGTTAAATAGTAAACTAAAAGTGATGAGATCAGACAACGGGTCTGAATTCATTAATTCACAAATGAATGCATATTTCAAAAGAAGCATGAAAAAACCACATGTTATTCTTCACGGAGTAACGGTATAGCCGAGAGAGCTGATCGGACACTATTAGACAAGACAAGATGTTTGTTAATAGACGGAAATTTACCAGTACAATTCTGGGGAGAAGCAGTTGCAACAGCATGTTATATCCATAACGTAACGCCAGTTAAGAAGATAAATATTACGAAAACACCATTGGAATTATGGAGTGGCAAACAACCATCAGTGAGACACCTAAGAATTTATGGATGCCTAGCTTACTACAAAGTCAATAAACCAAATGTTTCAAAACTGCAACCAAGAGCAAAAAGGGGATTCTAGTAGGATACTCTAGAGAAAGAAGAGCTTATAGAATATACGACGAAGAAGAAAAAACAGTGTATGAGACAATAGATGTAAAATTTGATGAGACGAATCGAGGGATAAAATCAACAGCTGATGACATGAATGAACGCAACGAAAATGAACTGCAATATGTGATATTCAGTTCAAACCGATTTGATATGTCGGAAAATAATATTATAAATAACGAACAAAATCAACAAGAGTCTGTTGAGAGCCAAGTAGATGAACAAACAATAGGGCAGATACCCACAACGCGTGTCGGGTCACAGGAGCAAGATCTCAATAAACGACCACATAGATTACGAAGACAGCCAGTTAAATACGAAGATTACGTTACAAATTTCACAATTGAATCAGAACCAAGAACGTATAAAGAAGCAACAGAGTCATCTGATAAAGACAAATGGTTAACAGGAATGGATGCTGAAATGAAAAATATGAAGAACCTACAAGTATGGGAGGAAGGGGAACGACCAAAAGACGCTAAAGTAATAAAAAGTAAATGGGGTTTCAAGGTTAAACAAGGAGAACAACACCAAGAAATTCATAAAGCAAGATTAGTAGCGGTAGGATGCGGTCAAAAATTAGGATACGATTACGAAGAATCATTCAGTCCAGTAATAAGATATGAAACAATAAGAACATTATTAAAAATATCTTTAATGAAAAAAGCAGTTAGAATGTAAAATTGACAGAAATAGTATATATGGAACCACCTCAGGGATACGAACATGAGGAACATAAAGTTTATCGTTTAAAAAAGGGTATTTACGGATTACCACAACCAGGACGATGTTGGAATTTAGAACTGAATAAAATAATGATGAAAAATGGATTAAAGAGACTTAAAGCCGACCCATGTGTATACATTTGGAAGGAGGATGATGAATTCATCATAGTAGGAGTATATGTGGATGATTTATTAATCATTGGAGATTCCAATACTACGATTGAAAAATTCATTAATAATGTTAAAGGTCAAGTCGAAGTAAAGCAGATCAATACCAATTTATTTTTGGGAATGGAGATAAAAGAAAATGATGATGAGATAATGCTAAGCCAATCCAGTTATGTTGAAAAAATATTACTGAAATATAAAATGGGTGATTCAAATCCAGTCAAAACACCAGGATTAAGAGAAGTTAATTTGGACGATTATCAGGATTCAGAAAAAATATCAAGAGAACAGTATCAGGAAGCTATCGGATCAATAATGTATTTAACAAGAGGTACACGTCCGGATTGATCCAAGAGAAATTCATTGGCAGGCAGTCAAAAGAGTATTGAAGTATTTGAGAGGAACCAAAGATATCAATTTGAGGATAAGTGGAAGAGGTGGCATTTTAAATGCAACGGCAGATGCTGGTTGGTGTACTACAGCTGCCGGTAAATCATTTAGCGATTACATCATAAAAATGGGTGAATCGTTAATCAATTGGAAAAGTGGAAAACAGAAGATGGTTACTTTGTCTACTATGGAGGCGGAATTAATAGCAGTTTGTGATGTACAATGTGAAATAAATTTTATAAACAATTTAATAGAAGAAATCGAATAACATGAATTAATCAAGAAAGCAACGAATATTTATACCGATTCAAAGGCAGTCATAGATTGGACAAAAAATAATAAGCAAAGTTCGAGGACGAAGCATATAAATCGGAAATTTTATTTTATTAAAGATGAAGTGGACAAGGGGAATACGAAGTTAAATTACAAGCGATCTGAAGATTTAGCAACATATGCGAGAAATGGGCCTTGCAGCGGATAACGAATAATTCAAGAAAAAGGAGGAAATTGTTGGAATTGTTTCTTGAATTATTGTAGTGACAATATTTATGCTTGTTGGGTGCATACCATATAAATGTATGCAACTTCACGTCATATGAAGTTTAGTTTTTTTTAGTTTTTATTATGGTGGTGGTAAACATTTTTGGGTGATGGACGGATGAAGTTTTCCGGTTAGATAAAGTGAAATACATGTGTATAAGAATTTTATTATAATAAAAAATACATAAAAATATAATCCATCAAGTCATTTTTTTTATTTAATATTATTAAACAATACAAGAGTACCTCCCGATTCAAACGCGACCACTTTAACAACTGCGTCGTTTTTTTGATAGTTTCTTTACTTGTGGTATTGAATATTTCGAGGTGCAAATCAAATTTTAGAAAAATTGAGCACTTTACTGCAGAAAAGAGTACGGTTGGTGAACCTAAATTACTCACGCGTTAATGGTATTCAAAATATAAAATAAACCAATTATCAATTTTTTGTCAGTGTTCTAAATTTATTTATTTGGATCTGCAAAATTGGGGAAAAGGGATAAATTCAGCCATCCTGACCCATAAACAATCACGCTCCAAAACAATGTATTACAATTCATATCGCTCAACAATTACATATCGTGTACCTGGCAGAACACCTTCAAGCCGTTAAAAAAGTTTATTCACGGCCTATTCATCTTCGTTTCGGTGGTTCTCGTTGTAAAATGTGTAAAGCCCCAATTCCATTGTTAAAAATTGACTGAGCTGACTTGAAGTTGGAAGAAGACAAAAAAAAATAATCCATCAGAGAGACAAAGACAAAGTATTTTGTTATTGTTTTTTTTATAGCAAATTTTATGGATACATCTTGACAGCAAACAAAAACATAACCAAGAATTATTTAAAAAAATTATGAATTAGTGTTAATTCGAGTATTTTTGCGATTCAAAATAATCTAAAACATTAATTATTATTAATACTCATGTCAGAATTATTTTTTCGAATATTTTCGATCACACATTAGACTTTACCAGAAAAATTGCAAACTTTAAAATTGCCTTAGTGTTTTGACAGCAAACAAAAACATAACCTAGAATAACCAAGAATTATTAGAAAAATGAAGTATTACTGTTAATCCGATTATTTTCACGTTTCAAAATAACCTAAAAATTTAATTATTATTAATACTCATATCAGAATTATTTTATTCAAATTATTTCCGTCATAAAATACAAAATTAAAAAAAATCTTTCCCATAAACATGCCAAACAATTAAAATTATCAGCGTGTGCGAAAAATATTTTTCATCGGTACACAATATTTATGTACATGTATTAGTTGGACTGCCATAAAATGTTCTCGATTTGATACTTTTTTTTAATTTCGACCTCAGTGCACTAACACAGATACACATTTTATGTAAGTAAAAACTTGGCTGACTCCGTTTTGTGTCTCGTTCACACAACCACCGATTTTATATTTTTATCTCAAGTTATTTTTACTGACAAACTTTATTCACAGTGGAATTGAGGCATAATTAATCGTTTTGTTGCTCTCAAGTTACGTTCTTGCATCCTAAAGATTCGATTATTAGCTCCAAATAAATGTATTTGTGACTTTGGAGCACGACTGCATTAACACTCAACGTGCTGTATTATTTTTAAACTTTTTTTTTGTTGTTCCCAATACAACGACACAGCATTACCAAAAGAAAGGAAAGAATGCGTGAGTTCAGCCTTTAAGAATTCTATTTTTGATATTGCCTTTAAACTTCTGCGAGTTATAAGCCATGGGGAAGCCTCCCGAATGGAAAACGTTTCATAGTTTTGGCAAATTTTAGTTCAAGGTTATACCGCGTCTCATGGTGGATTCACGACGTCGATCTTTTACCCTAGAGTATTTATTTCCGATTTCCTTAACTAATCAAATCACTCATGGTAGATTCGCGAGATCAGTCTTTTACCCTAGGTATTTCTTTCCGTGCTACTCCTTAACCAACCAATCAGTAAAATAACCGAAAAAATCCATTTTGTACAAATGTGTGTTGGCCTGGAAAGGCTCGTCTCGAGTTCATAAAGCTTTGCCGAACATTTGCCATGCGAATATTGGCAGAACATACCTAAAGATCCTACATTTCGTTTCGGGGAAAGAGAATCTAGACAAGATGTTAGAATCTGAAATCATTCGGAATGCTGCATATTTGTCGTTCCTGCCTGACAAATAGGACTGAAACTTTCAAATTAAGCGTTTGTTATCCATAGTTATCGAATCTAGAAAAAATGTTACAAAAATTATTGCGCTTTCACTAAGCATCTTCCAGGAACGTCACTAAGAACTATGTTCATCCCTGCGATTAAAAACTATGAATCGTTTACTGGATTGTTTTAAATCGAAACTTTCCAGGGTTTTCCCTTATTTGATTGTTCCATAACGGATTTTCATTCGTTCGAATCAACACAGTTTTAGAAATTGATAACATTTTTGTAACACTGTAGCAAAATAATATTTTTTTTAAACTGTTAAGTTTCAATTTTATAAATTTCCTAACTTTTGAAACAAACAAATTTCTGGAGGATATTTCTTTGTTGCTTGAAGAACGATTAAAACTTTTATAATTTTAAACAATTTTTTATTGAGCTGAATTAGAATCCGAAATTCACTAATTCACTTTATACAATATTTTCGATTTCTTAATTTTTTATTCATTTGGGGAATTCGCAATTCAAGCAACTGTTCAGTTCGAACTAAAAAAAGTTTCAAAGGCGACAAACTGAAATTTTCTATTATAAAACATCTAGAAATTTCATAAATGTTACTGAAGTTTTTCTTAAATTTAAGCAAAAAGCAAAATCCTTGTTGTGTTCTGGACTGGACTATCTATATAATTCTTAAATTTTAAAGCCATGTTAATTCTATAGAATTTTCGTTTTTGTAATTTCTAAAATTAAAATTGTGCTCGTGTAATTTGATCAAATCTTAAATTAAGAAGGTTTGAATTTCTAGCAGACAGGCAGGCCTAAATTTTTAGAGTAAAATTGTAAATAGTTCCTTAGATATTCTAAAACTAGCATAGAGGTATTCTAGTTTTAGAATCTCTGAGGAACTATCAACTACTTAGGTGTCTGGAACCGGGTTGATTTCTTTGTTCCTAACATACCTTTCCTTTCCCGCGATGTTGTTATTCGTAAAAGGGGGTACGGTGGACCCGGCGTATCCGGGAAACTTGTCTTAGGCTTGGTCGTACATACACAATCAATCAATCAATTAATTCGTAAGTTATGTTCTATTTTTATTTCACAAGTAGAAACAACCATTAGAGGCTCAAGATTAAAACTGTTGTTAAAGGGGTCGAAACGATATTCCTCTTTTGAAAATTCTATTTTTGTCAAAGAATGACAAACCCCGCTTTTTAATATTTTGAAACTTGCCCAAGCCAATTCTTTAGTGTTTTTTGCTTATCCAATCTGTTAAGAAAATCGAAAAATTGTTCACAAAGGCTTTTTTCATTATTTTCAAAAATCGTTATACATGGTTATTCAAAATTACCGGAATGGTCACTCCAAGGGATTGCGTTTTTTTCTAAAAACGTTACATACCAAAGTTGTAAGGTTTGAATAAATGAATTATCAAACTCGCAACTTGGGAAATTTAGGTCGCAATTATAACAAAAATTGGACCTGAAAAGATCTTGACAACAACTAAACGATTATCATTTTCACAGTGGACATGGCCTTTAAAGGTTAACACTAAGGTGAATTTTTTTAAACCTTACAACTTGGGTATGTAACATTTTTAGCAAAAACTCAATCCTTCGAGAAATTTACCTGTTCTGCTTATTTTGAATAACCATGTACCTAAACAAATGTGTGACAAACCACTCCTTTTACGAAAGCTTGTTCGTAGATTGAGGTTCTTGCTTCATTATGATGCAATAAAGTTGATCCGTATGAATGAATAATTTAACTGTTTTGACCATTACAAAATCTCGAAACTAAGTTTTAAAATTCTAGAAAGAAATAATCTCGAATGGGACTGTATGTGTATTATTCACTACACAACTATTTTTATTTTATTTTTTATACAATATATAGTAAAAAGATTACCACTGATGAGGTCTTTTTACTCTTGGAGAACAAACAATTTGTTTTAGTTTTAAATTTATTCTGCCTTATTTTATTTACTCGTCTTTTTATACAAAATTTCATTCATTCATATTACTCTATTTTACAATAAAAACAAACAATAAAAAATTAACGTTTAGTTAACATATTAAAACAGAATTGCTTTGGCCGGAAAAAAGGTGTTGTGTGACATGATACAAATATTATAAAGAAAACGAATTATTATGTAAATTTGTCATATGATTCTGTTGTACGGTTATTCCATGTTACCTAATGAATTGGTAACATATTCCCCGGGCCCACTTGCGGATTATGAGGTCAACTGCTATGGCTTATGTAGTGGGGCTGGAGGTTCAGCTGCAGCTGTACGTTGTTTGATCTTTCTGCACATGCACCACGTAACTGTAACCAAAACCTGCTGGAATGAGTAAATAGTTTGCCAGGTAGTGGTGATAATCGTGTATGCTTAAATCGATTGTTGCTGACTCTAAATGTTTCTTATGGTCTTGGAGGGAAGCTTCAATGGCATTGATCTCCGACAAGGTGCCTGTTGAGCTTGTTTTTACGAATATCGGGTAGTGTCTATGTACTTTATCACTTAAATTAAATTGCGGCATAAAAGAAAGAACAAATCTACTGCTAAATGTCCTATATCATGCCACTGTATACGTATCTCCTTTTAAAACACAGTTTGGATCAAGTTCTAAAATCCCTTCTCCTTCAATGAATTCAGTGGTGGTTTCGATAACTCCATTGCTGTTATCTTCGCATATTAAGTTACCGAGGGTTTTTGATTTCATTGCAAATATCCACGCATTGTATCTACGTAAAGGAATCCATAGCGTAGTAACGTCCATCTTGTGAATCTGACAGCTCTTCGGAATGTCACCATTTTGTTTGAGTAGTTCTATTTCACAGCTAGTTGTATATGCGTTGTATTCATATAGCGGCTGATGAACATCACAAAAATATTCTCCGTTAAGGCAATTACACGTATTGAACTCGTCCGCAGTTAGAGCCATGCATTGGTTTTGTTGTAGTCCAACCATCAAGTAGTTAGAAGATGGCATGATGTAGACATATTCTTGCTGGTGGATCGTGGGAACTGGTATAACGTGGTATAACGCATATCGTGATCTCTGTACCAGTGGAATTTTTATTTCAAAGATTACGGTTTCTTCAATTTTGATTGTTTTGACGTCGATTATCTTATATATAGCTGCTATGTCTAAGTTACGGCATGGAACATCCTGATTGGGTTTTAGATTATGTATGATTTGTTTAATCTGTTCCTGAAGTTGGTGTGGTGTCAAAATTAGAGGATCGAGTTTACCTTGATGAACTTCGGTGATGGTGTCAATTTTCGTGGATTGAAATGTTCGAAGTCTCATCATTTCCATCATAGCGTGAAGGGCCAGATCGGTGAATTCCTCATGGAATATAATGCTGTTGAATCATGTTGTTGAATGCCTGAAATTTCTTATCGGTCTCCTCGTAAGTGTGCTTAATCACATTGATCGTTTATTCTAATATTGATATTTGCTGTTGTAATAGCTTCTGGTGGTGTTGTTGGTTTGAATTTAATTTTTCTATGCTATCCTTGTAAGCATTGCCAGCACGTTGGTCGAGCACACCAAACAACTCGTTGGCAATTGTACCAACAAAGTCAAAAGGTGATCTTCTTTGACGGATGATCTTGTTCCCACTTAGGGCGTTTAGTATTTCATTTTGATCCCTTAACTCAGCGTAGAATATTCTTATTTGCAAAACAATTGCTGCGCAATATTTGAATGTGTCCGCGTGTACCGCTGGTATTAGTGTTGCATTAGCGCATAATTCGTCTAGCTGACGAGCGCCTCTTTCGAGGTGGTCTAGCTCTGCCCAATAGGATGTGAGATTGTAGTAGCATATAATCCTCCATTCCCCATTAATCAGATTCCCTTGACCAATTTTATCAAAATAAATACCAGGATGGCAAGTGAACCGTGTTATGTTGATTTTCGCTGTTGTTAGTGCGGTTGTATGTCCCATTATGCAGATTATTGCGAGCGAGCACAGTAACAATGTTAATTTGCTGTTTGCTCTCGTCGTTCGTCCGTGTTGTATCGATTGTTTTTGTTTCGAAGTGTTTACTTCAAAATCGTCTGCAGACGGTGATGCCTGCGTAACTTCCGTGTTAGGTTTTGGCAGGCCCATTTCTTCCATCTCGTCACTGTTCTCAATTGGAAGACGGCTGAGTTTGGTGATTAGCCTTTTAAACAATCCTCCTTTGCTGCTTTTTATGGTTACGACTCTAACTAAGCCATCGTTTCCACTAGGGATCTCTTTAACTCTTCCTAAAGGCCATTTTCCTGGAGGTAGGTTATCATCCTTAACGAGGTCCAGCTCCCCTTTTGATATATTATCTTGTTTTTTGGTCCATCTGCTTCGTTTTTGTAGCAGTAACATATATTCGGTTACCCAAATTTTCCAATACTCTTGAGTTATTTTTTGCAGGAGCTTCCAACGTGTTAAATGGTTGATATTTTCGTCCAGAATGCTTGGTTCGGGCATCGTTATCGTAGGTTCGCCTATGAGAAAATGACCTGGTGTTAACGTCGTGAAATCGTTAGGGTCAGATGTCATCGGAAATAGTGGTCGATAATTCAAGCATGCTTCTATTTGACAAACTACCGTAGTCAGTTCTTCAAATGTTAAATGTTGTTGTCCAATTATCCTATGCAAATGGTGTTTGATAGATTTAACAGCTGATTCCCAAAGTCCGCCCATATATGGTGCTCCTGGTGGTATATAATGCCATTGAGTACCCTCTTTTAAAAGCTCTTCTGACCATTTTCCCGATAGTTGTTTTATTGCATGTGTGAGTTCGTTACGCATAAGTTTTGAAGCTGCTATGAAATTGGAACCGCAGTCACTGTAAAGGTCCGAGCAAAACCCTCGGCGTGCTGTGAAACGTTTAAATGCTGCTATGAAACCTCCTGATGACAAATCGCTTACTACTTCTATGTGAATAGCTTTTACTGCGAAGCAAATGAATACTGCTAGGTAACCTTTATAGCTTTTGCGACCTCGACCTGGTGAACACCGTAGTTGGAAAGGCCCAGCATAATCTACTCCAGTATGAGTAAAAGGCCTTGTCGGAGTTACTCTCGCTATTGGAAGATCTCCCATCATTTGATTTAAGGTTTGCGCGCGTTGTTTGTGGCAGATTATGCATTTATTGATGTAAGTTTTTACTGCTAATGGACCTTTAATAATCCAGTACCTTTGCCGAATAAAAGCCAGTGTAAGCGTCTTTCCTCCGTGTAAGGTCATCTTATGTGCATAATCTATTAGGAGCCAAGTTAAGTGACTCTTATAAGGCAGTATTATTGGATTTTGAGAATTGAAAGCAATCCTGGCGTTAGACAGTCTGCCGCCTACTCGCAGTAACCCATTCTCATCTATTTTTGGATCAAGTGATCGAAGTTGAGATTCCATTTGAGGTTCTAGTTGGTTCTTTTCTATTTTAAATGCTAACTGTTGCGTTAGTTTCATTGCTAACATTAGGCTATCATTAAGTTCCTTAGTTTTCAGGTATCTCGGTAAAGACGTAGTTGTTCTTTTTGCAAATCTAAGGACATAAGCGATGATCCTTACTGCCTTAGTGAGTGATGAACAGCGCTCTATAGCACATAATATACCATTTTCTTCGTTGATCGTGGCAATTAGTGTAGCTATTTTGATCTTCTCTTCTGTGGCTTCTGCAATCTGTGGTTGTGGCGAGGTGTCCTGTGGATGCTTAAGCCAGATTGGGCTACTCCACCACAATTGGTGGTTTAGTAACTTTGAAGCATTTAGGCCTCTTGATGCGCAATCTGCCGGGTTGTCCTCTGATTTTACATAATTCCATTGTAGTGGAGATAATATAGACTGAATTTCGACAATCCTGTTCGCAACAAACGTTTTAAACTTATTTGGTTTTCCTCTGACCCAACCCAAAGTTATCATAGAGTCTGTCCACGCAAATATTTTGATATCAGGCAGTTGTAACGCTTTTTTTGTTTTTCTTAGCAGTTTTGCTAAAAGCACTGCGGCGCACAACTCCAATCTGGGAATTGTTAATTTTGCCTTTAATGGTGCAACTTTGGTTTTTGCAATCACTATGGTCACCTTGCTATCATCGGCCTTACCAGATTTGTAATAAATTACAGCTGCATATGCATCTTCCGATGCGTCACAGAAACCGTGCAGTTCACCTAGCTCATCTTTGTTATGCCTGATCCATCTTTGTAGCCTAATTTCCTCTAGCATTTGTAATTGGTTGACATATGAAATCCACTTTGTTTCGATTTCATTTGGTAATTGTGTATCCCAGTCTAAACCTAATGTCCGTAGTTGTTGCATGGTAATCTTTGCCTTTACGATAACGGGGGCTAACCATCCCGTTGGATTAAATAATTTGGATGTTTCGGACAACATTTGTGCTCTAGTATCCAATGATTTGACTTTAAATTGAAATATGTCCTCTATAGGCTTCCAGATGATGCCTAAAGTTTTAATTGTTTCGCCAATTTCTATCATATGACTGCATGCGTCCATATCTTCCTTTTGTATGGTTTTGAGTATTTCTTGGTTGTTGCTAGTCCATTTCCTTATAGATTAAAACCGCCTTGCTTTAATAGCATTGTTAATTGTTGTTGCATTAATACTGCTTGTTCTAGCGTGTTCGCACCTGATAATACGTCATCCACGTAAAAATCTTCAGTGAGCGCCTTTTTTGCTGCTGGGTATTGTTCACCGTCATCTTGTGCTAACTGATGAAGTACTCTAGTGGCAAATTTGTGGCTGCTGCTGATCCGTACGTCACCGTTTTCATCTTATAAGTGCTGATCTTGCCTTGTTGGTCTCTCCATAGTATTAATTGGTAGATTTGATCTCTGGGGCGCATTCTCACCTGTCTAAACATCTTCTCGATGTCGGCTTTAAACACGAATTTGTGTTTTCTCCATCTCAGTAAGATCTCTACTAGCTCTTGTTGTATTGTTGGACCAGTATACATTATATCGTTGAGTGAGAGCCCATTTGAAGTTTTTGCAGAAGCGTCAAAAACTACTCTTAACTTGGTTGTTGAACTGTCTTGTTTCATGACTGCATGGTGGCATGGTGTGGCAAAAAATAACCTTTGTCCACATCATCCTGATTGTTTATTACTTCCATATGGCTTAGCAGAATGTATTCTTGAATGAAACTTGTATATTCATTCTTCATTGTTGAATTTTTGTTTAACTTCCTTTCGACTTGAAATAGTCGTCTTGCCGCTTTCTTCTTTGATTCGCCTAATGTGAAGTTATCTTCCTTGAATGGTAATGCAACTTGGTACGTTCCATCTACCTGCCTTTCGTATGTATTATGAAAGTGCTGCTCACATTTTTCTTCATCAATAGTAAATTCGCGCTCTTGTCCAACTTCTTCAATTTTCCAAAACTTTTTTAATTGGTTTTCTAGATCGACATAAGATACCATTGATTGTATTCTGTGTCTCTGGGTGATGTAGTTCTTGCACTTTCCGAAAATAATCTATCCTAATTCGGTCTTCTATGCCATTGGTTGATCTGGGCCCCCTTTTATAATATTGTTCAATATGATTTTTGGGTAATAATCGGCCCCAAGTAGAATATCTATTGAACCTGGAAAAAAATTTGGAAGCTGTAATTGGTTGGATTTTGAGGCTGACTATCTTTCGTAATTCTCCAATGTCATGATTACCAACTCCCGCTATTTTCGCATGTACTTTATTACCTTTTAGCTTCAATCTTTGTACTGCTTCTTCCGTTATAAAAGTTGCCTGGGAGCCTGGATCTATCAAGACTCTTAATGTTGTTTGGCTTCCATCATGCTTGACGGCGCTGACTAAAGCTGTTGCTAATAAGACACTTTCGGTCTGACTGTTTATTTTTGCTTCGAGTTTAAAACTTTTTATCTCTTGGCCATTCTGATTTTTGTTGATGAGAGTTTGGCGAATGAAGAATGGTATGGTGTAGACCATTGCAAATTGAACATCTTATAGAACTTTTACATTGTTGCATATTTGATGTGTTGTAGTAAGGCATCTTCTACATACATTATGTAAAAATATAATTTGACTCCTGTCGGACGATGACAGCTTTTTGAATCTTTCACAGGTCTCTATTGAATGATTTTTCTGACAATAGATGCAAATGCTTTGTACCGTTGTTGTGGCGAATATTTGTTTCACTGGTTGACTTTTAGGTGGTTGTGTATAACTCTTGTTACTGTACAATATTTTTAAAGTCTTGAATCTTTGTTCAAGGAACTTCAGGAATTCGGTTGTTTCTTGAAATTCACATGGGTTTTTAAGTGAACTTTCGTACAGTCGTCGCGTTTCATTGTCTAACTTTTTCAATAAAATGAAAATTAGAAATGAATTCCAGGACTCGACGTTTATTCCAAAGTTCTTAATCGCGTGAAGGCACTCGATAGTGGTGTCATGCATATTTCTAATTGCAGATGATGACTCAGTAGCAATGGTTGATTGGTTCAGCAATGTATTTAGGTAAGCTGAGATGAGCAGTCTTTTGTTGATGTATCGGTTGTTTAATATACTCCAAGCTTTTGCATAATTATCTGCCGTCGATTCTAGATGGCAAATTAGTTTGGCCGCTGCTCCAGTTAAATGTGTTTTCAGGTAATTGATTTTGTGGGTATTGGATAGCCGCTGATTTTGATCTATCAGTTTGTTAAAGATTTCTGAGAAGCTACCGCATTTCATATAATCTCCATAGAATACGGGTATTTCTATAGGTTTCAACTTTATTTCCATTTTAATTTAATATGTTCCGAAGATTGTAAGAGAATTCAATCCAGTTTCGAACTGATGAGCTTATGATTATGAAAAAATCA
Source organism: Tipula vernalis (assembly GCA_958295665.1). Classification (NCBI taxonomy): domain Eukaryota; kingdom Metazoa; phylum Arthropoda; class Insecta; order Diptera; family Tipulidae; genus Tipula; species Tipula vernalis. Next base: position 205,160,917 of record OY282560.1, read on the forward strand.
ATCCTCTCATCAGGCCGCGGCGACTGGACTGACTATACCACAATTTACATTCTATATATACAGAATGTCCTGTGCTTTATATACTAGCGAATCGTACTAATATAGATAAATTCAATTACAATTTTTTCTTCTTCATGACAATCACATAAGCTGTGAACGCTAATTTTACTTTTTTTAATTTTTGTTGAATGTTAATTAATTCTTATAATTTCTAAATATGCTACCGGTCTTACGACACTTTTAAATGTGTTTTATTTATTAACACGTAGAAACACGTGTTTCTACGTGTTAATAAATAAAACACATTTAAAAGTGTCGTAAGACCGGTAGCATATTTAGAAATTATAAGAATTAATTAACATTCAACAAAAATTAAAAAAAGTTTATTTCCATCTCTGTATCACCCTTTGTTGTATTCTCTTCTATCGCAGCTGTCATTCTTATTGCCATCTTGGTGTACTCTCTTCTTAAGGTTTCATAATATTCCTTTGTAAAATACTCCAACTCGTCTTGGTCATCGTCTGATGCTTCGACACATATTTCTTCGTGTTTGTCAATGATCTGTTCCATTGCGCGTTTCATATATTGTAGAGAGAATTGCATTGCTTGTTTCCCTTGCTGCTCTATAAGAATTTCCTTTGCATTGTCAATTTCTCTGTTCATTTCTCGCATTTTGACGTCCTGTCTTCTAAGCATTTGCTTCAATGAGTTGTTGTTAGTTTGCCAGGATCCCTTTGATGGTGCATCTGAGACTTCGGTTGTCTGAAGAACATCGATTTTTTCTATTGATGGAATGGCGAACTCAAGACTGGATTGTGGTGTTGGCGTAGATGGTGGACGGCTGTTGAGCCGACGTCGCATATCTTCGATACAATTTTTGTAAGTATTTGAAATCACTGTTCTTGCGACGTTATATGCATGATCTTTATCTAGTGGTGGATCACTTCTTTGAATTTGCTCATCTGCTTTTACGTATTCAACGTAAAGTGCTTTTAGTTGTTCGATTTTACCTTCCAAATATTTTTTGGTTTTTCGGCTCTCCCCATCTTTGTTGTAGTTTGTTTGTAGAGTGGTGATTTTTCCTCCAATTTGTTCTTGATGTTGAAGAAGCTCTTGCATTGCTTAGTTCTCGATAGAATCTGGTGGTTTTTCTGGATATTGATGCAATTCGCTGGATTTTTATCTGCTGGTTGTTGTTTAACTGTATCCACAGTTGAATGTATAAATGTGTAATTGCGTGTTTATTTGATTAATTGCCGGTTGGTTTTTGGCTTTGAAATGGCACATCCTATCCTCTAAGGTATAGAACGAATTAAAATAAACTTTCAAAAATTTCTTATATTTTAAATCAAAGGTAACCCCTTTTAAATTTAGACTTTACCCTTCATATATTATACCGGCTTATTTTATGTGACCTACCTATTAGTCACAAATACACTACAGTCGCCAACAAATTTTCTATCAGTATTCCGCATTTTGCTATGAGATTATCTAAACCTCAATAGAGTTCATATACATTTTGAGATAGTTGTAAATTTTTTTCTTTTTTTTTTTTCTTAATTAATTTACTCTGTTCTTATTATGATTTGTTATTGTTAATTAAAATAAAATAATGGAAAGAAAACATATAAAAATGCAAATATTTCATGTGTGAAATTACATTAAAATTTCTAATTGAATCATTCTTTTTTTTTATATTTTATCATTCCCAGGTGTTGGCAAGACAAGTCTGGTTGTACGTTACGTCTCAAATATGTATTCGAGGGAAATTGCGCCAACAATAGGTGCATCATTTTTCACATGCAAAGTAAATATGGATGATACTAAAGTGAAAATGCAAGTATGGGATACGGCTGGACAAGAGAGATTTCGTGCCATGGCTCCAATGTATTATCGTAATGCAAATGCAGCGTTATTAGTATTCGATATAGCAAAATATAAAACATTTACGGAAATAAAAGAATGGGTACAGGAGCTACAGAAAAACGTCCAAGAGCCGATGGTATTAACGCTTGTGGGTAATAAAAGTGATTTGGAAGAGGAGCGCTCCGTTTCGCGACAAGAAGCACATTCGTTTGCAACTTTGATTGGCGGCAATTATTATGAGACATCAGCAGTTAAAGATCAAGGTATTGAACAAGTTTTTATAACAACGGCGCTAGGGCTTATAAAAATGTCAAATGAAAATCGTTGTACAACCATGAAGCGATATGAATCAATGGACTCGCTAATAAATCAATCCCCCGTTAACTATATAGCCAATGGTCCATCCGGTATACAAATTGGCATTCCCGTGGACGGACAATCAACGGTACATATTGACGGAACCGGGCGGCTCGAACCCGTTTCACATTCAATCGATCACATAGCACATGGAAATGAATATAATGGCTGGTGCTGTTATTGAGCCAGGAGACTATTTGTGTCTTTAAGTTGTTCTTTGTGATATTTTTAGCAAATATGGGACTATTTACTTAAATTTTATGATTAGAATACAACACGTGCTTATTATAAATTTTCCACCACAACGATTTTCCCATTTTGTTTTTATTTATGTAAATATGTTTTAAAGTTAATATAGTACATAATCATGTATATATATAGTCTTAAAGGTTAATTAAAATTTGTCAATTCAAAATTTTAACATAATTTTAATAAAACCCCACCGTGTTACAAACAAAATAAATGAATATCCGAATTCAATGAAACGAATTTTGAAAAATGAAATTATGTACTAAAAAGTTACCGTCAGTGAAATTATAGCAATTTAGTACAGAAAAACCGTTATATACTTAAAATGCATACATAAATAAATTAAATTATGTAAAACTCGCTTTGAAATTTAAATTATTATTTTTTATTAGTAATTTATGATATTTTATATGTATTAGCATGTCGCTTTAAATTTACAATAGATGAATAATAAATCAATATAATATAATTTAATTTTAAAACTATTGAATTTTTATTTCTACTTATCCAGTACTAAAATGGAAAACTGTTCGAAAAAATGTGTCTTCACTTGTTTAAAGCTTCTAAATCATGTTCACTAGATGGTACGGCGAACGTTATATAGAATAAATGTGTAATGTGTTTGTATTTGTGCAAATAATATTTAACCGGTCTTTTTATTTGACGTTTGTTTTGTTTTGGCCGTTTGACATACCAGATGGTTTTTGTTATTCATATCATATCCATTTGAATTCAATTTTCTGTTGTGCTAATATAATTTAATAAAATAAATGAAACATGAGCAAGAAATTGGTGAAAAAGTCTTTTGAGATGTTAGACAATGATGATGGGTAAGTTAATTAAATATTGTTTAAAAATAAAATGAAAAAATGAATTATGTATTTTAATTATTGTCCATAGTAACATCATGAATATCCATCATACGATTCAAAATGAGGCAGGTGAATTCATACGCATCAAGTTTATTCACGTTTTTATAAATGATTCGAATGATATGGTTGCTTGTGTTGATCACAGGTAAATAGAAACTGTTACTAATAATAATGGTTAGACACCGTACTTACAACAATCCCCTTCAATTTAAAAATTTATTTTGGTGTTTTTTAAGCTCTTTATTGTTATTTACGTATCACCCCATATTTTTATATTTTATGTGTAGCGCTTTGCGGCGCCTCCTCCATAAAAAGCTGTTTGTTATGCTTGTTTTTTGTTACCGTTATATATTTATTAAATAATAACATTCCTATTTTATGTGCAAGATTTGTAATTACCCCTTTTTATTGGCAGGCACAACATATTTGTATTTAATTTGATTGTGAAAAAGTTTTGGACGATCAAAGACAAGTTTAAAACAAAATGTACTGCTGGGAAATTTGTACCATGTGCTAATCATGTTTTATTTGGAACAAAAGATGGACAACTGATGAGCATTGATTTAGGTAAATAGATTATATTATTTATTGTTATTAAGGGCTTTCAGTCTTTCAACTTTTAGATATTTAATTTAATTGATACTACATTTATTAGGTAAATAGTTTGGATTTTAACGAGAATAAATACAAGCATGTTTTTCCTTTGATCTCTTGGGCTTAGGGACCAACTCGAAACATCTCCGGGGCTCCGGAGTTGGCAACATTTCTCCGGATTTCGTAACAACTTTTGCAAACGATCAAATTACAATTAATTACACAATCAAATTTGTTCAAACCGCACAACATCGCTTTTTCAACACGAAAAAGTTAACAAGTCATTTTCTAACTTATCTGTTTATTGTTAATTGGAAAAATGTAGTATTAGTCAGTAGCAGTTGCTGATTTAAATTTTCACGCATGCAATCAATCAAATGAATGGGGGAAAACAAATTCTTATTTTATTTAATTTTTCAATCCTTTTTGGGGAGCATTTATATTTTATATTCCAAAAACCACCAAAGGTTCCGGGATTCCGTTAATAAAATATTTATATAAAGAATTTACTTGATAATTTTAAATAGGTTGCGTAGAACCAGTAGCATTGAAAAAATGGTTAAGGTTAACCGATATACACTGTATCAAAAAATTGTCCGTACAGCACTCGGTTAAGAAAACATTGATAAAAGAAACAATTACAAATCAAACAAAAAATTCAGTTTTAGTTTTTTTAAAACTCAAATTACATTTAAGAACCTGAAAATAATAATAATCATGATATAAATTATGTTACTTTCACGTTTGATAAGATTTACTATTTAAACCGCCTAAAACGATCTCAAATAATTGTCCGTACACACAAAGAAGTTGAGGGAATTTGGTATAAAAGTTAGGTTTAATATTTCGTGTTGTAACCTATTCATGAAATGACACTTTGCAACCTTCTTTTCATTGAGAAAGCCATCTTCCGAGTTATTTCGTGGGAAATTTTTGGCCCATTCCTCCACAATGACCCGTTTTAATTGTTCCTTGCCGCTATCTTGGTGTTCACGGATCTTTCGCTCCAAATAATGGCATAAATTATCAATGGGGTTGAGATCTGGTGGCTGGGGAGGATGAGGAAGTATTTACTTTACATTGTACAATAACCATTCCTTTGTCAGCTTTGACGAATGCTTCAGGTCATTGTCATGTACGGAGCGAAAATCTTGCTCATGTCCCATTTTCTCAGCACTTATTAACAAATTACCCTTCAAAATATCCAAATAATTAAACCGCTTCATTATGAAGGTCAAATAACCTACACCCCTTCAGCTAAAAGCTCTTCATACCATTATACTTCCGCCACCATGTTTAACTCAAGTCATTGTTGGATTTTCGCCACACCATAACTCGTCCATCTGAACCAAAAATGTTAGATTTTCTTCCATCTGAGGAAATAACATTTTCCCAGAACTCTTCGGGCTCACTCACACATCCCAATGCATATTCCAAGCGCTTTAAATATTTTTTTTGTCGACAAATACATTTCTTGCGTGGCGCACTTCGAAGATACTCTTGTTTATGCAAAATATTACGTATTGTCTGAGGTTCTATCGCTCCTTTTTTGCGTTGATAAACTTTGGCAGTGATCGTTGGAGCACTTATCTTTCGATTCTGTTTTATTGCCTTCTCTATTAGATGTATTTGAGGTGTGGTCAGCTTTCGGTTGCGACCACACCCAACAACCATCTCTAGTGATTTGGTTTTTTGGGAGTTCAGGATGATATATTGAATCGAAGATCGTGGGCGATTAGTTATTTTGGAAATTTTCTGTAAACTTTTACCTTCATTCGTCAATTTAATGATCAATTTTTTAATTTCTACACTATTTTTGGTACGAGAATAACACATTTTTAATTAACTGAACAATATTTCATTCGCCATGAAAAAAGTACGACTAATTAACTTTTACGAAAAAAAAAATTTCGTAATTTACGGTTAGTTGAAAATAGGAGTACAACAAATAATAAATTGTTAATGTGCTAGTGTTAATTTTCACAAAAGTGCAAGTGTACGGACAATTATTTGAGATCGTTTTAGGATGTTTAAATAGTAAATCATACGAAACGTAAAAGTAAATTAATTTGCTTCAGGATAATTATTATTTTCAGGTTGTTAAATGTAATTGGAGTTAAAAAAAAATAAAAACTGAATTTTGAGTTTGATTTGTAATTGTTTTTTTCATTAATTTTTCTTTAACCGAGGGGTGTACGGACAATTTTTTGAGACAGTGTATCTAAACATTTTAGTTAATCGAACCGATATTAACCGATTTTTACCAAGTAAATTTGTACTGAATACCGGATTCACTTCAAATTCACAGCAAGTTATATATACAGTTGAAGTAATCCATCTACATTTCAATTTCACCTGGTAGGGATTACCTCTGGATGTCGATTATGTATCTCCTGCATTTCGAGTTATGAGTTTCGAAAACTTGTAATTCTTCAAGTTACTATTAAAATAAAACGTGATTATCTAAGATTACGGGAACATGAAATATCTTACATAATCGCGTTTTGCTAAATTTCCATAAAATTCTCGAAATTCATACATTGCTTACAAAATTGACCACCTGCGGCTTCCCAGTTTTCGGATTTCGTAGTTTTATATAATTTTCTAAATCACATTGAGTTCCTTCATATGTAACCGAATTACAGGAACTTTTGGATTTTATTAAATAATATTACCTTTATATAATGCGAGATTTTATATATTTTGCGAAATTATTTAAGTTTTTCGATATTACTCGAGTTTTGTTTGAATTTGAACTGAATCAAAGATCATGTATTACATGATCTTTGATTGAATTAAGCGTAGTTAGGACCTACCTTTTCAATATTTTTCAATATTTTCGAGATAATTCGAGATATATCGAGATTTCGAGATTCGAATCAATTCGAGTTTCTCAATATTCCTCTAAATTGTACTGTTACAGAATTAAGCTTCCATCGGGATTTTCGATAATTTATGGGATTTTCGATGTTTTCAAGCTTGTTCTATTGAGTATTATGTAAAAGAGATTGTTCGATGTTTTGTTAGTTATCGAGATTATTCGCTTTATACTATTACTAAGAAACATGTTAAATCGAAACTGATCTGACTGAAAACGTCCGAGATAAATTCAACAAATAAACGGCGACTTGACTGAAAGTTATTGGAAAGTAGTCTGAGTTCGGTAAACTTAAATTTGGTTGGTTAAGTCGGTTCGTATATTGAGTTAAACATGTAAACTTTAATTTAGTTGAACTGACAGATTTTTTGATACTTTTAAGAAGATAATAAATAGGTTTTATACATTTTCAAAGTGATAAATTTAAATGTACTTTTAAAACAAAGTACATTTGAGCTGTCAATTCAGATCAAATAAAAAAGTGCCTTGTAAACCCAAAGTTGTACCCAAAACTCAGACAATCATTCTCGAAATTACTGGGCATGAAGTTCAGTTCTGGGCATTCTTAGGATTTGTTAATTTTTTAAGATTATTTTGGGATTCTAAGTTTGTTCGAACTTTTTCAAGTATATTCGATTTTTTTGTTGTGAATAATCGTGTTTTCTCGATATTACTCGAAATTTGCAAAGGGGATTTCAGTTACATGGTATATCTTAGAATTGGTGATATGTCGGTTCTGTTTTGGTAATGTCGTTTGAAATTTTTTCAGTCTCTTTTTGGAAATTAATTCCATTTTATTTTGTTGATATTTGTTTTGTTATTTGTGAATGTATTTTATTGCACCTGTTGTGATTTCCAATTACAGCAAGGTAAGTATATTCAAGCGTTATAATCCGAAAGAATAAAAGAATTACTCGTACAATATTATTTATTATTGATAAATATACAATACACGTTGTAATCAGAAGAGAGATAAAATTACGACTGACAAAACTGTACTGTACAATGTACACAGAAAAATTGATATCATGACATGACAGACAAAATTAACACAGGGTGTATACTAATTTTTAACACTCCCACTCAGGATCCAATTTTAATTTTAAGAAACTTAATTAATTTTTATTTTTTTTTAAAGTGGCTGAAGGCCTAATATATTGCAAAATAATTTATGTTTAACCTTTGCCAACGATTTGGTAAAAATATATGCTGCTTGTTTATCTGTTGACACATATTCGAGTTCAAAATCTCCAGATTCAAACTTCTCTCGGATGAAATGATACCGAATATCTATATGCTTCGTTCGTTTATGAAACTCTGGATTTTTGATTAACCGTATTGCAGATTGGTTATCCATAAACAATACTGATGTACACAGTTTATTTGGAATGAGTTCAGACATCAATCGTTTTAACCAAATCATTTCCTTTACCGCTTGTTGTGCCGCAATGTATTCGCTTTCAGTTGTTGACAAACTGACTGATTTTTGTCTCTCGGAGCACCAACTGACAATGCCCGAACCAACAAAAAACGTGTAACCAGAAGTTGGTCGTCTGGTTTCAATATCACCAGCATAGTCCGCATCGCTGTCGCCACACAACTTCAATGTTTCACCACCTCGATAAATAATACCCACATTAATCGTACCCTTAATGTATTTAAGAATTCTTTTTACGGCATTCACATGAATATTCGAAGGATTTTCCATATGTCGGCTAGCATTATTCACCGCAAAACAAATGTCGGGCCGTGTACAAATTGCCAGATACATTAAACTGCCGATGGCCTGGCGATATGGAAAAATCACCCCGCCTGTTGAGTCACCTTCACCAAAATTCGTCGATGTATCTGAAGATGTGCTCACCGGATTGCAGTCAAACATGTTAAAGCGATACCTTATTTGCATAAGCATGTTGATTGATTGAAATCGATCCATCTGGTTCAGAATTTATGTGAATACCAAGAAAACAGTCGATATTCATAACTTTAATATCAAAATCCAGCTGCAAACTTGAAATGACCGTATTTATGTCATCTTCATTCTCAGCTGCGATTAATCCGTCGTCTATATAAATTGCTAGTATCATTTCACTACTATTACACGAACGCACAAAAACACATGGATCGGATTCACATATTTTAAAATTGAAACGTAAAATAAAGTCGGTGAACTTTTTATTCCAACAACGAGAAGCCTGTTTTAAACCATATAAGCTTTTTAACAATTTGCACACTCGACCACTGCCGTCATCATATCCAATCGGTTGCCTCATAAAAACTGTTTCATCCAGATCACCATACAAAAACGCCGTCTTTACGTCAAATTGTTTAATCCTCAATTTTTTTGCTGCCACTACAGTCAAAATGGCTCTAATTGATGTGAAGTTTACTACCGGGCTAAATGTTTCCTGATAATCCACTCTATATTCATGCGTAAAACCACGTGCTAATGATTCGTACTCGTCGTCCATCGCATTAATCCATTGTTTACAGTCACTCGCTTGAATCGCCTCTTCATAGGTATCAGGTTCAATTACCGATGCTAGCATCGCCTATTGTTCCACAGTCGTACAACATGAATGCTTATGTTTATGCGCATTCCGATCACGAAAACGACATTTTTGAATGTTTGTAACATTCAAATCACACAACGATCCTTTTGGTGTAGGATCTTTTGGCGTCGATATGTCAACACTCTCATTGACAGTTTCATTGATTAGTTGTGAATTGTCAACTTCATTCATCAATTCATTTTCAACAGAACGAGTAACTAAGTCCGAAAATACTTTCTCACATTGATCATCGATTTTTAATAAAACTTTTTCATTATCTTCATTCGAAAAAATAACATTGCGCACTATTTCAACCTTTTCATTGTTTGGATTTCAAACTCTGAACCCTTTTACATTTTCATCGTAACCAACAAATGTACATTTAACTGATTTTTCATCGATCTTATTCCGTTTTTCTTTCGGAACATGAACAAACACTTCACATCCGAACGCACGTAAATTTTCAATGTTTGCCTTTTTTCAAGTTCACAACTCGAATGGTGTTTTGTTTTCAATGGTACTTTTTCCGGTTCGATTGATGGCGTATATGGCACAGTTCGCTGGTGTCGAATATCTCTTTCTTCCATGAAACGTTTCATCTTGTCATTAACGAATTCCAGTCCATGATTCGACCGAAAAATTTTTAAATGATGACCACAATCATTGTTCATCAAAGCCACAAAAGTTTTGAATTTATTGAACACGTCTGACTTATTTTTGATCGGATACACATACCGGTATTTTGAAAAATCATATAGGAAAAGTAAAAAATATTTAGCACCACCAAATGACTCAATCGGCATCGTACACACGTCGCTATGAATAATTTCACCACAACGTATCGCCTTTTCAATTCGATTTTCAAAACTCAACCGATGCTGTTTGCCTTGAACACAAGCTTCACATATATAGTCTTCATCTATGAAATTAGTGTTATTGTTTTGTAGAAACTTTCTCACGTGTGCTAGATTTTGGTGTCCAAATCGCTCATGCCAAATTCGAATCGAAAGATTATTGCTTATGGAAGTAACATTAGCTTCAACGCTTTCATCAATTGAAACCACCTTAAATAGCATCCTATTCATCCGACCTTGCTTTACTCCCACTGCAATAACACTTCCCTCGTTCAATATACGACATCCTTCTTTGTCTTCGATAACTACCATGTTACGCAATGTTACCGCACCCGAAGAGAATAAATTTGTATGCAACGTTGGAACATATAAAACATTTGCTAAATGTTTCTTGCACCATTTTTCTCCATCAAATGCTACAATGTTTATGTCGCCATGACCATGAGACTTGAGAAATTTACCATCTCCAATTTTTACTGACGACGAAGACTCTACAAAACTCGTGAACCATTTCCGTTGGTTACTCATATGATGTGTCACACCAGAATCCAACCACCACAATTCACTATTGCTTTGTGAATTACCACTCACACATCAAAGCGTCGCCATGTTTGATTTTTGATTTTGGAACCACATTCTTCGATTTGTTGCAATCTTTTTGCCAATGATCAGTTGAACCACACTTAAAACAACCTCCATTTCCGTCGGTTTTCTTTCGCCTTATTATAGTATCTTCTTAGAATTTGAATAGCCTTTTTTCATCACAAGCGCCTCCACAGTATCAACACTTCCTCGAGCTTTCATTCTCGATTCTTCTGTCAACAATCGGGATTTCATATTTTCAAGTGTTCGATCAGCATTTGGTACCGAATCCCATGCACTATGAAAATAATTATATTCAGATGGTAACGCCATCTGAATCTTTGTCATTATCATCGATTCCGACAACAGTTCATCGCGTTTTTTAAGTTGTTGCACAATGTCGAGAAGTTTCGAGAAAAATGTGGCTATGTCGTCACCCGGATCTTTTGTGAATAACATATACCGTTGTTGCAACAGAAAAATACTTGCTGAAGAATTTGGTTCGTATACTTTCTTAAGCGCATTCCACATTTCATTGGAAGATTTGCAATTCAAAATGTACAACACCGGCTGTTTTCCACATGCTGTTGATATACACCGACGAGCCTTTGCATCCATTTTATGCCATGCTTGCATTCTTTCCGTATATTTATCTGCATCATCTTTTGTCGGATGTAGATCAATGCCTGTTAGACCGTCGTATAATTCGAGTGATTCCAAAATTTGTACAATTTGGAACTTCCATGTTATCCATCCATCAATTCCTTGCAACTTATCAATTTTTACAAAATCGTTTTCCATATTTATAGGTTAACTATAGTTTCCTCTTTTATTTTAAATTTCGTTTCCAACAAAAAACACAATGCCTATTGAATCAGCCTTCTATAATGTTCTCGTTCGTGATTCTTCACACACACGTATACACTTCTACCGCAACTAAATTTCGCAACACAACAAATTAACCGCACAATAAATTAACCGCGTGTTCTGGGATCATAACCTGTTGATATTTGTTTTGTTATTTGTGAATGTATTTTATTGCACCTGTTGTGATTTCCAATTACAAAGCACTGATCAGCAAGGTAAGTATATTCAAGCGTTATAATCCGAAAGAATAAAAGAATTACTCGTACAATATTATTTATTATTGATAAATATACAATTCACGTTGTAATCAGAAGAGAGATAAAATTACGACTGACAAAACTGTACTGTACAATGTACACATCAAAATTGATATCATGACATGACAGACAAAATTAACACAGGGTGTATACTAATTTTTAACATATTTACAACTTTTCTAATGCTTTGGATCTAAAATTTTAATTTGTTCAACAATTATCAACTTTGAAGATCCAAGATTTCCTAAAAAGCATACAAAAAATGTTATGTTTTTGTTGGAACAATAATTTAAAACATTGATTTGTTTATTGTACATATATTAAATCACAAACGAAAGATTCTGTAGTATTCTAAATTTTACTAAACCAGCTTCCTCCGATATAATATTCTCGCTTGTATGCACAATTCATATTGCTTTTTCTCGATTTAAACAGCAAAAGAATTTTTGCTTATGGTAGTTTGCTGTATGAAAATGCGAACGAGAAATGAATGTTGCCTAAAAATCGTTTGGGATTATTTTAATTGGAAATTAGATGAAGAGAAAGAGATGAGAACAATGATACTGATTGGCCATTAGTTAAGAATTTTTTATTGGAAAACCTGAATTTCATACAATATAATCGTTAATCGATTGCATCAATATTACAATATAATTACCTTGGCGGTCAGTAGCTAGTATTATGGCTCATGTTTAGCACAACACAATTCTTTACGTTTATTAAGTTTAAATTAAACTTTTGTATTTATTAATTTAAAATTAAACCAGCTTTCAGTCCTTGGACTTAAAAATAAGTTAATAAATTAGTTAGAAAATAAATGAATTATAAAACAAATATTAATTAACCACTCAGTACAACACTTGCTACTTCATGTTCCTTTATTGTTGAGGATGTTTGAAGCACACATCAACGTAGAATATTGCGGTCCTCTTAAGTCAATTAAATATGTTTACAAATATATTAACATAGTCAGTGATATAGCTGTCTTTGGAGTAACTAATGAAAATCGATATGAAGAAATTTTGCGATATCTAATGGGACGATATGTATTAATACTAATAGTAATGAGGCGCTTTGGCGAATATTAAGTTTTCCAATTCACAAAAGAGATCCAGCAGTTGTTCATTTAGTAGTCCATCTTAAAAATAGACAACGAATGTATTTTACAACTGAAACAGAACGAAGAGTTGTAAACCAACCCGCCAATACGATGTTTAGCGATGGACAATCAAAGTTTAATTCAACTTGGAGTAAAACCTCCCGTGAGAAGTAAATTAGACGTAGTTGTTCTGAATTTACGATTGAACTAAGTTATAACATAGAAGTATTGCATAGCTATCAGAGAAAACGAACCAAAACTAACGCAAACACAACGGATTGTACACGACAGGACCATAAATGATATTGAAACAGATGAAGGGGGAATTATCTTTTAGGATGCACCAGGTGGGGCTGGTGAAACGTTTATTATTAATCTTGTTCTAGGTAAAATTCGAGAAAAAATGCAATTCGCATTAGTATTGCCACATCTGGAATTGCAGCCACGTTATAAAGGGCAGGAAAACGGGATATTACGATTTAAAATTGCCATTAAATATAGCCGAATAAAGGTGATATAACGAAATTTGGTTCGTGGTCAACTTTTAATGCGCTGCAAAATCATTATATCGGACGAATGGCCCGTAGAAAATCAATGGAAGTGTTAGATGAAACATTACATAGGATCTTCGAAAGACCACAAGACTAATGGGAGGGATTCTGTTGCTACTATCGGCAGATTTTCGGCAGATATTGTCGGTAATTCTAAAATCAACAACAGCCGATGAAATAAATGCATAATTAAAGCGATTAATATGTCTTGAGATCGCATTGAAAAGTTATCTTTTATTTGCCGAAAATCTTTTGAAAATTGGGAATTGTACCTATCTCCTACATCCGCAATCTGTACGTGGTAGAAACGGAAGAACAACTTACCGAAAAAGTGTATCCGCTTACAGAAAGAAACTACCTGAATAAAGAATAGTTGTGTGAATGAGCGATTTTGGCTACAAATAATGATGTAGTACAACGAATAAATGAGCAGATACAGAATATGATACCGAGGAAATTTATAAATCGATAGATTGATAGACACAATGATGGATCAAGATGAAAGTGTGAACTTTCGCCCGTATGCCTTCGCATATATTGAAGCTAAAAATTAGATCATTAAGAAATCTCCACTCGCCGAATTAAAAAAAAAAAATAAATAAAAAAAATAAAAATGAATTAATGACACAAGATTATGCGTGAAACAGCTACTTAACAATATCATTTAGGCGGTAAAAAATAGAAAAATCGGTTTTCGTATCAAGAATTCCATTGATCTCAAATGATTGACCATTGTATTTCAAACGAGCTTATAGTACGACTATTATTAAGGCGTGGGTCAAACGTTAGACTATTGCGGAGTTAAATTGATAGAATCCTGTTTCTCACAGCTCTACATTACTTTTTCACGTGTCGGACAAGCAGAAAATTTATTTGTCATGCGCCAGACAACTACTTAGTATGTTGGATATTTGTGTACACCAAAAAAAGAATACAAATAAGAGAAGAAACAAAAATAGAAGTCTTTTAATGGATGTCTTCTACAGTGGTAGACATATGTATACCATATATGAAATTGGTCGAATTTCTATAGTTTTTTGGTCACTAGAATAATATTTAGTAAGACGATAGTGAGTTTTTAATGAAATTTCTTATATTAAAAAATAAGCTTTAATTTAATATTTTATTTCTTGTTACAATACCATTTAATTAAAATAATTCAAATTTATGATAGAAACAATTATAAAATAATACAAAATAACGTGAAAATTAAGTTAAAATTAGAAAATTTTTCAAAGTTAATATTTAGTATTTCCTCCACGGTTCTTAATTACTCAAAAGTTACTTCAAAAATGCGTGGTGGCATTGAATTAGCCAATGATTGAAGAGTTTTAATGTTAATTCTACACCACGAATCGCGAGTAGCCTTTGATAATTAATTCATGTTAGCAAATTGTCTACCATTGGCATGGCTAATAAGTAAATTGATTGATTGATTTGAATGTACGATCAAGCATTAAGCAAGTCTCCCGTATTATAAATGCGAATACCACACCACTATACCCATGTTACAACACGACACCATAACTCTCCCTCACCAAGGAAATATGAACCATCATATTCAGCTTTTCATGATGCCAAACATAACAATATTCACCCAGTAAAGAAAGGCGCCACATCGATAACCACATAAGTCTAATAGTGTGATATCCGCCCTGGCCAGGCAGCCATCGTACACCTTTTTTACATATAACAAAACCGAAGGATTGGATAGGATTATTAGTAGGGACGGACTCGACCCGGTTACAGACACCAAGCGATCGATAGTTAGTAAATTATTAGTATTATATATAATAAATAGGTTAGCACAAGACAGCACAATCTAACTACATTATTAGATGATCATTTCTCTGGAATCCAGGGCCGGATATTCAGGACTCCCTAAAACTAAATCAGGACTTAAAAAGTTATTAATGTTGTAATGTCCCCTATCCGCCTTTCATTAATTTACTGATAAAATATTTAAGAAAATTTTAAATTACTAAACTACGATTACAAAAACAGTGCTTATTTTATTTTTCATGGTTCTTCTATATCTAATTAATTAATTATTACATACTGCAACAAGAATACAAATAAACGTTAAAAACCATTTTAAACATAAAATTTTACTTAAAACTAAACATAAATTCTCTACCGATCAAGAAAAAGAGAATAAATAATTAAAAATTCAATTATTTTATAAGATTTATAGTAAATAATTTAAAAATGATAATGTTACAGCACCACAACAGCCTAAAATTATCAATAATTCAGTTAGTACTATAAGTATATCAAGAATCAACAAATAAAATCAATTTATAATTTCCCAGGCAACTCTGAAAACTAATTTTAATTAATAAATCACCATAGTATCAAAGTAAAATCCAATTCTGAAATTCAGGATTAATTTAATCCCGGAAGGATAGAAAAAACACGTCTATCCTCTTCGACGAACTGTCGCCAACCATTGGCATGGCTAATAAGTTAATGTCACGTCAAACCATTGTTTTGTTTGATGTGAAACATGGAATCAAAGCTTCAGCAGATTCGTCATGATCAATTAATGATGTCTTCTAAAATTCTATGTACTTTTTGGAATCCATTCTGGTATTTATGAAAGCCATGGGAAGTAGGCGTGTGAACCACGAGAACTAAACGAGCTCCAAACCATTACTGTGGCTTACCAGCTCCAAAAATTACGTGAAATGTATATGTATCCGGTTCCTTTCTGATATCATGCTAATAATAAGTATTTCCAGTAATCCGGTTCGGTTTGGATGAAACGTTCCTTAAATTTATTTGTAAGTATTGCGCTTCAATCACGTCGCGTCGTGTTTGCACTTGAGTGTAATGTGGTTTAATAACCCCAATGTAGTTTTAAAATCTATGTTAGTCGATAGATCTTTGTTAAATGTAGCTAGTTTTAACGTGCAAAGTTTAGTCCCAAATATTGACGAGATTAGTCACATTTTTAATGGTGCTTCCGTGGACATTCTTTGTTTCTCTGAGACATTTTTAAATCCGAATATCCCTGATTCAGCTTTCGCCATCAAAGGGTATAATATATTTAGGAAAGATAGAGCGGTACCTCCCCTTAATTATGGTGGTTTATGTATGTTTGTAGGAGATCACATTAAGGCTAGATTAGTTACCATACCTTCCTCCATTTCAGAATTGTTAGTATCGGATTTAGAGTATTTATTTGTCAATATTTTTATTAATGGTCGTAAAATCTTAGTCGGTACCATCTATAACCCACCAAAAACTAGTAAGAGATCGTATGCCAAATTTAAAAAATCACTTGTAGACTTAGAAAGTTTATTTAGTTATTTCTCTTGTAGATTCGATGAAATGTATATATCAGGTGACTTTAATTTCGATATACTCCAAAAGTTCGGCTTCCCTCAGGATTATTTGAATCTTTTAAATAGTCTTAATTTATCCGTACACAACACTGTGGCACTAACGTTTTCTTATCCAACCGCTAGCGGGGCATCTTATTCCCTTATTGATCATATCATATCTTTTACTAATAACTCTATTTGTTTTTTCAATCAGTTGTCTCTCGGTATGGGATCCCATCATGATCTTTTAGTTTTTTCTGTAAACTCTTACTCTCCACCTAAACCTAAGAGTTTTAGCTTTAGAGATTTTTCTAGTATAGACAATTCCCGCCTTTACTTAGTTTGTAACTCAGTTCCTTGGGAGGATATTTTTTGCCTTAGTTCTGCAACTAGCCAAATAGAATTTTTCAACTCGTATATTAGTTTGGTGTTTAATAGTTGCGTTCCGCTTAAAAAGGTTACTTGCAAAGCAAAATCTCCGCCTTGGTTGTCTCAGGAAATTTCGAATGCCATAAATATTAGAGTTAGTAAATATCGTGTATGGAAAAGGTGTCCTAATAGTCAGTCTCATTTAGATTACAAGCAGGCTCGTAACAGAGTTGTAGGGTTAATTCGAATTTCTAAACGTAATTTTTTCAAGGACAAGTTTTACTCCTTTCTTCCTCCCAAGGTTTTCTGGCGTAATGTTCGTAATTTAGGCCCAGGCAGATGCAAGATTAGTTCAAGTGGGGATTTCAAACCCAATGAAATTAATAGTTATTTTTGCTCTAGTCTGAACTCGGGCAGTAGTTCCGTCGATTTGTTCTCTAACGCGTCCTCTAATTCGTTTTCGTTTTCAAATATTTCTCTCGAGGATTTACAATCTGCTATTTGGAAGGTTAAATCGGAATCTTCTGGTCTGGATAACGTCAATTTAAAATTCGTTAAGGTAGTTTTCCCTTTCGTCTCAAAATACTTGTTACATATCTTCAATTTTATTCTCACGTCCTCTTCCTATCCAGATCAGTGGAAGCTAAGTAAAATAATCCCGATTCCAAAGATCAGTAATCCTTTAGCGCTATCCCATTTTCGGCCAATTAGCATTTTAAGTTCTCTCTCTAAGGCTTTCGAAATAGTTGTTAAAAATCAAATTCAATCGCATTTACATAGCAATAGTTTAATTAGTTGCTTCCAATCTGGGTTTAGAAAATTTCATAGTACTTCTACTGCATTATTAAATGTATGTGATGATATTAGGCGTAATATGAATAATAGGGAATTAACTTCTTTAACTTTGTTAGATTTTTCTAAGGCCTTTGATTCTATTAATCACAGAATTCTTTTTAATAAATTCTTATCTCAGTTTAGATTTTCGCTTTCTGCTGCCAAATTGATTTTTAACTATCTTTCTAATCGTTGTCAGGCAGTTTTTCGACAATTCCTTGTCTGATTTCCTTCCTGTAATTTCCGGCGTGCCTCAGGATTCAGTACTGGGTCCTCTATTATTTTCTATGTACATAAATGACATAGAATCCTCCATTCAACATTGTTTATTTCATATTTTCGCTGATGACGTTCAAATTTATAGAAATAGTCGTTTAGATCAGGATTCTATTGTTAGGAATATTTCTCTGATAAATGAAGATTTAAGTAATATCGTTAGCTGGTCGGTCTCTAACAGGCTCGTTTTAAACGCGAATAAATCTCAGTCGATTATAATTTATAAAAAACCGTTAGAAACCTCGTCCTTTCCGGGTATTTTTCTGCAGGGTTCGCTAATTGAATATTCGAATACTGTTAGGGATTTAGGCTTAGTTATATTAATAAAACTCTTACTTGGGGTGACCATTTAGTTACTGTTAGTAAGAGGGTCTTTGGCATGCTTAGTTGTTTGTATAAAGTGGTTGGATTTTCTGATAGTCAGTTTAGGGAAAAATTGTTTTTGTCTTATCTTCTTCCTCATTTTATTTACGGTGACATAGTTTTATTCGGTATGCTTCAGGAAAATATGAATGTTCTCCAAAGATGTTTCAATGCTTGTACCAGGTTTATTTTTGGTATTAGGAAGTTCGATCATATTTCTGCCTACTCTAGCCTTGTTTTAGAATATAGTTTATCTATTTTTTACGAATTTCGTGTTTGTCTTTTTATTTTTAAACTTCTCAAAGCTAAGGAGCCTTGTTATCTATATAGGAAATTAATGTTTAGTAGGTTTCATTCCTCTAACTTCCGCCTAATTCCGGCTAAAAATTGTTGTAGGTCGCTAAACACGTCATTTTATGTTAGGGGAGTTTCCCTTTGGAATTCAATTCCATTGCAAATTAAGAGATTAGGATCGGCCAAATTATTTAGGTCAAAATTTTTGGAGTGGCGTGATTGATGGGCAATACGTAATTTTTTTAATTTATTTTTATTAACTATGTTATTTTTTTTAATTTTTAATATTATTTCACCTCGTGCTGTACATTTTATTGTAAATGAGCTACTGCTCAAAATAGAATGTGTAAGCATGAGGTGGAAATTGTTTGAAAAAATTTAAGAGGTTTTTATGCCTAATGGAAGCAACTTAATTTTTTTTTGTTTCGATTGCTTTGTTTCCATGTGTGCTTTTCCTTTTAATACTAAATTATTTATAAAATACTATAAATAAATAAATAAATAAATAAAATAAATAATATTGGCAGCCATCTGGGCCATCCAAGTTAAATTTTTTCTCATCAGAGAAAACAAAATTTTTCCACTTGTCACCAAAGTCTTTGTATTTTTTTGCAAAAGCTAATCTTGCTTTTTTATGTTGCTAAGTTAACTTATGTTTCTGAGCTCTTTGCTTCCATTTTACGTTTGCGTTATTTGATAAAACTCTTGTTACGTGTCCTGTGGTATAATGGATAAATTTAAAACATTCTTTATTTTTGCCGATGTCATTTTGCAACTCGTCGCTTTCTTTGAAATTTCTCGTTTCATTTGGGAGCTTATGGAGGGTTTCTTTCCAGATCGGATCTGAGCATTATAATTTTCACCCAAAATGATGTAATTCCGTAAACCGTAAATGACCTATTGATTTTCGTCGCGATTTTGTTTATAGAATATCCAGAATAGAAATAAGCAGCGATTTTTCCTTCAGCTGACAAATATATTCCACGAGGCATGATTCTAACCAATGAAATTGTTAATTGATTTTCTTTTACTTACATATATGTATTTTATAGGATATTAGAAGGCTTATCTGATCAAATTTTATGCACTTAAATGCACTTTACATAAAAAAAATCACATTATCTTATAAATACGGCCACAAAAATTGGCATATAAAATTCGTATGGCACCGGTATTTTTACAGTTAAACAGTGAATCATGTTATGGCTTAATTTTTATAAAGTATGTAAAACAAAATTAAACTTTTATAAAAAAATTTCTATTCTTGCTTACTGTATTCGAAAATGTTGTGTAATAATTATAGCTTTTATAAAAATGTTCACCGCTGTAAAATAACTAGATATAGAAAAAAAATGCGCAGATATACCAAAACGAAAGCCTACAAAGCGGGTTGTCCTCAGCTAGTTGAATATATAAATTTTGAAGCTTTTTTAGAAATTGAACCTCGCTGAGTAGATGCTTTCTTACAAATCGTAGTTAGAACAAATATATTTTTATAATAAATTAATTATTATTTTTAATTTAGTCTGTGTGCGAAACGAGAAAAATACCGCATGAATAGTTGAATTTTTGACATTAAATTCACCACAAAAATTTTAAGTGGTCACAGACCAGTTAAAATTTGTATCTGTTACATTTATGATAAACACCTCTAACCTCATACCTTGAAGTACTTACATTTTTAGAGACATTTCGGGCTCCCAAATATTAATTTTAAGTAATCATTAATTTTTAATAATCATAATTATTCGGTAACTTCACTTTTCTTGGTACTGTAGTATTTTGAAATTAAATTCTAAAATTTTGTATACTTTTTTAATTTACCAAATGAATTACATCTATTTATAATAATTTATTTGGTAAACTAAAGAAGTATACAAAATTGTATAGCAAATGTTAGAGTCAAATTTAGTATTCGTTTTACTATTCTAATTTATTTATTAATTAATCAGTTTTACTTTCAAAGGTAAAAATATGGCGATTTTAACCATTTCGCACATGGCCTTAACCAACAATTTTACAAATAAATACGTAGTTTAAAGGTCATGTCTCACACACAACCTGCCGATTTTTCTTAGGCCTTATTCTTTCGGGATTAGGTCGAATTTCTAAGGGCCAATTTCACGGACGCGGAACTCTTTATCACGATACAACAAAATGCGTTGTGGTTATTCATAAAAATTCGTAATTTTTTCCTCCCAAAAAATATCTGTATTCTAAAACAATAACATAACACAACTAACAAATATGTATATGTATTAGTAAATAGTTCAATTTTCCAATAATCAATTAACACTTCTCTCAGCTAATTGTTTAGTACAATTTAAATGTAATTCGAACGCATTTTTTCGAAATGGTATATAAATAAATACAATCATTAATTTACTAATAGAACACCGTTAGAGGCAAAAATACCATGTAACACGAAGTGATATAGTTATTCATGTACAAATGTAGTATAATACATAAAACAAAAAAACTGAAAACTAATTCAAATAAATTAATTTATAAATCTCTATTTAACCCTCACATGGGTGACGACCCAAACACCTTGTTGAGGGAGATGAGGTACTCCTGTAGCTTCATATACATATTTTGTATGAAAACAAATTGTTTTTCTCTCTGTACAGAGGGAGAGAAAGAGAGATAGTAATATAAACACGTTATTATACACATATATACAGGGTGGCTGAGACCAAATGTTACTAACTTCACTCTGCTGTCATTTGTGTAGTTGTCATTTTCGCGCATTAATTTTTTGACAGATTGAAGTTTGGTTAGTTGTTTATATGTGGTCAATAAATAATTGTTCTAAATTAATATCTTAATAAAAAAATCGTAATGGAATTCAAACGTAATAGTGTAATTGCACTGTATTTGGGTGGAAATTCACAAACAGCAATAGTTCGTCAGCTCCAGCATTTGAATGTGAATAAAATGTTTGTGTATCGAACCATAACTCGATACAACGAAACTGGTAGCATCGCTAAACGCAACAGAGGCGGTCCTAAAAAGACAGCAACATCATGTAGCGTGTCAAAAAAAAAAACCCAAAAACTCAGAACACGTGAAAAGTTTAGAGGAGCAGAAAACCTGAAATCACCCTCTAAAAATTAAATAAAATAAAAAAAAAATCTAATAATTATCTTCTGTAGAACGTTATAAACCAAATAACCAAAATTATTTATTTAACTACAGCTTTTACAATTTTCTTTTTAATCAATTTCTTTAAGAAAAAAAAAAATGAATTTAACAGTTATGTAACGAAAACCTATTTGTCAAATCAAAAAATATTAATAATAAAATCCGGTTGCTGATATGCGTTGCTAAACCGAATGATCCATCTCTGGGAAGGCATCCATCCAACAGCCAAATCGTACTGGTAAAAAAAATAGAAATAAGAAAAAGAAATTAACACAAAAAAAAAATATTTAAATCCTTTTAACACCGATTAAACAACACAAAAAAAAATTAACATTTGTCTTAATTTTCATCTTTTCCAAACCCTTCTGAATGTCATACTAGAATTTATTATTTGTTTTTCCTTTTTTGGGCGCCATGACATCGACACGCTGAATTTTTGTCTCGACTAAAACTTCTGAGCAATTAACCCGGGTGTGGATTTCACAGGGTTGGAAATCTAGGAGGATGAAACTAAGAAAAAACACACACATTTATGATCGGTGACTCACCTAGACTCAATATCTAGAAATTGTCCACCTTAAAAAAAAATTTTGCTTTCCGTAACACTCACTGAACAAGAATATATAAATCTTTTTCAAATTTTGTCTTTATATAATCTTATTTATTATTATTTTTTTTTTCTAACACAAAAATTTAATGTCACCGCTTATGAGTGTAATTATTTAAAAGAATTTAGCGCTTTCTTAAAAAAAAATGTTTTGTTTTATACACAGCTATAAAGTTGCGTTTCTATTGTACGTGCTGTGCATAGACAAAAAAAAGTAATAAACAAATATGCATCGCTCTGCATTTTTTTTTAAACCAATAATCGGGGCACTTGTTATAATTCCCACACTGCACTACTTTGTCATAATAAAAAAAAAACACTAGGTATACCTTTTCGTAGAAAACAATTTTTGTTTGTCCAAAAAAAATTATAAAAAAAAACGATGTGAGAAACCATTCCTCAAAATTGATGACCCTCCATTTTGTCCAAAATGCCAATGGTTGTTTTCTGCTTCGTTGATCAATCCAAATATCAAAAAAAATATGATCCGCAGTCGAAAAAAAATTAAGTTGTGATGGCGGTCCGATGACCAGTTGTTACCATCAAAATCCAAAGGCAAAAAGAGAATTTCACATGTCACGTCCATGACTTATATAAGTTTTCTTTTTTTTTCCCGGTTCACTCCACTGAACCCAACTTGTCGTTACCACAAAAATGTATCACTTCTAGCTTCATCCATTGGAAAATTTTGGAACTAAGGAAACAATTGCTCAAAAAAATCAAAAAAACAAAAACAAATTATATGTATATAAAAAAAAAATTCAATTTTAATTAGATGGAGCCAATACTGCTCAAAAAAAAAAAAAATGAAAACAAACAAATAAATTCATTGAATAAAACCCTTTAATTGTGTTGGCGGCCATAAAATATGTAAATACTTTTTTTTTCCTCTTTATTTTTCCCAATGCAATAAAAACAACACAATCAATGAGTCTGACCATAAAATATAAAAAATAATAAAATCAGTTTACCTTTCCCAAAATGATGACTCATCCGGCGCATATCAACAAAATAATAATAATTGTGCCGAGATAATCTGACTTCATTTTCAGCGAGTTACAAATGCACTTTAACTAGAAATAAAAAAAATTTAATCAAATTTCTAAATTTGATTAAATTTTTTTTTTCTTCGAACTAGAAACCTTAACCAAATTTGGTCGTCGAGTTACAACTAAATCAAACAATAGAAATCTTAACTTATTTGAACTTATTTCAAAGTTGTTCAACATTGACGTGCTAAGCCTAGAACAAAAAAAAACATTTAACTACAAAAAAAATATATAAGAAAAAAAAACTACCCAACTACCTGATTTAGCTAGACGATATTATTCATACTTAGATCCCTTACTAACGATCAACTTATAAAAAAAAAACCCTAGGAAACAAACTTTCTGTTCTCCCAAAGAACGGCACTTATTTAAGGCCAAAAAAAACTCACCCTTGGTGAAAATTAGAAATAAAAAAAATAATAACAATAACACGGCACTAAATTTAGGCCAAAAATAGATTTTCCTTAAAAAAAAATTAATGAAAAACCAAAAAAATACGACGGCACCATACTTATATAGGCCAAAAAAAACCAACTTAACAATTTAAGTAGATATCTTGATTTCACAGCAAAGGATTAAACGGCACTCTCAAGGCCAAAAATTAGAAATTGCCTTTCTTATGAAATCAAAAAAAAACAATCATAGCTTATCTAATTTTGCATGTATCTATACCCTCTAGCTAAACGTTTCAGAATATTATTGAAGGATTCTGATTCCTGTTTTCAACCGAAAGAAAATTTCAAGGTTTTTGTGTACAATTCTTGTAATGTGTAACCATAGCTTCAAGACAAATAAACAAATAAAAAAAAAATGTATAAAAAAAAACTTTATGATTAATCTGAATAAAAATGAATAATGATTTATAGTGATAACGAACTTATTACTAACTAGGTGCTTCTTTGCTATTATCTGATTTCAAATCTTTTGCGTGAAAAACCCCTAGAGTTTTCCCATCCATATCTTCTAATTCATATGTGCTGTATCCGACTTTTTTCTTAATTCTACATTTCACCCACTTAGGGGCTAACTTCGAAGAGAACTTACGACTTGCATCCGAGAGACAAAAATTCCTTTTCCATATGATGTTACCTTCAGAATGCTCAACCGGCCTTTTCCTTAAGTTATAAAACTTAGAATATTTGTTATACGCTTTTTGTAGATTGGATGAAACCATCTCTCTAATTTTTGAAAATCTCGCCTGTTTCGATTCACTTGTCTTACCAATGTCCTGATTTTCAAGTCTTTTGTCTACATCACAGTATTGACTGTGCTTTATTTCCCGACCAAATACCGTAAAGTATGGAGTAAACCCAGTTGAGTCGTGTTTAACCGTTCTCAGTGCACACGCTATACTCTGAAGAGAACTATCCCAGTTTCGGTGATCACTACCAACGTATGCCCGTATTGACGACAAAACCACCCGATTCATACTTTGTACCCCGGACTTAAGATCCTTCTCACTAGCTGTACAGTCATAACGTTCTAACCGTTCTAATCTAAGTAACAAGTGAATCGATCTAGAAATGAACATCCTATCTTGTACCTTCCGCATCTCCGGTGACATCCTGGTAGTCTCTGTGTATTTCTGATGGCATATTTGGTATTCTTCTGAAAAAACCAAATCAACACTGAATGGTGAAACGGCTGTTCCCTTAGCTTCCTCTCTTAGGATAAACCGCAGTGCGCGTTGTTGAGCATCCTGGCCGTCAACATTTGTCATTCCTTGTAATGCAAGTTCGTACTGAAGCTCATCTTCGGTTAGTAATGCCGCATCCATAATGAAATTTGTAATAAGAAAATTTGATAAGTAATTATGAAAAATAAAATATAAAATTTAATAAACTGTACACAAAACAAAAAAATGTATTAATTAAATTCAACCAATTTATACTGAAAACAAACACGTTTGGTTATAATATTTAAATTCCACGTATTTTAGTTTAGTATACAAAAAAAACTAATTTGAAAATAATAATAAGAATAAAGTTGCTAACCAACTTTCGGGCCCCACGTTGGGCGCCAAATTATGTAGCGTGTCAAAAAAAAAAAACCCAAAAACTCAGAACACGTGAAAAGTTTAGAGGAGCAGAAAACCTGAAATCACCCTCTAAAAATTAAATAAAATAAAAAAAAAATCTAATAATTATCTTCTGTAGAACGTTATAAACCAAATAACCAAAATTATTTATTTAACTACAGCTTTTACAATTTTCTTTTTAATCAATTTCTTTAAGAAAAAAAAAAAATGAATTTAACAGTTATGTAACGAAAACCTATTTGTCAAATCAAAAAATATTAATAATAAAATCCGGTTGCTGATATGCGTTGCTAAACCGAATGATCCATCTCTGGGAAGGCATCCATCCAACAGCCAAATCGTACTGGTAAAAAAAATAGAAATAAGAAAAAGAAATTAACACAAAAAAAAAATATTTAAATCCTTTTAACACCGATTAAACAACACAAAAAAAAATTAACATTTGTCTTAATTTTCATCTTTTCCAAACCCTTCTGAATGTCATACTAGAATTTATTATTTGTTTTTCCTTTTTTGGGCGCCATGACATCGACACGCTGAATTTTTGTCCCGACTAAAACTTCTGAGCAATTAACCCGGGTGTGGATTTCACAGGGTTGGAAATCTAGGAGGATGAAACTAAGAAAAAACACACACATTTATGATCGGTGACTCACCTAGACTCAATATCTAGAAATTGTCCACCTTAAAAAAAAATTTTGCTTTCCGTAACACTCACTGAACAAGAATATATAAATCTTTTTCAAATTTTGTCTTTATATAATCTTATTTATTATTATTTTTTTTTTCTAACACAAAAATTTAATGTCACCGCTTATGAGTGTAATTATTTAAAAGAATTTAGCGCTTTCTTAAAAAAAAATGTTTTGTTTTATACACAGCTATAAAGTTGCGTTTCTATTGTACGTGCTGTGCATAGACAAAAAAAAGTAATAAACAAATATGCATCGCTCTGCATTTTTTTTTAAACCAATAATCGGGGCACTTGTTATAATTCCCACACTGCACTACTTTGTCATAATAAAAAAAAAACACTAGGTATACCTTTTCGTAGAAAACAATTTTTGTTTGTCCAAAAAAAATTATAAAAAAAAACGATGTGAGAAACCATTCCTCAAAATTGATGACCCTCCATTTTGTCCAAAATGCCAATGGTTGTTTTCTGCTTCGTTGATCAATCCAAATATCAAAAAAAATATGATCCGCAGTCGAAAAAAAATTAAGTTGTGATGGCGGTCCGATGACCAGTTGTTACCATCAAAATCCAAAGGCAAAAAGAGAATTTCACATGTCACGTCCATGACTTATATAAGTTTTCTTTTTTTTTCCCGGTTCACTCCACTGAACCCAACTTGTCGTTACCACAAAAATGTATCACTTCTAGCTTCATCCATTGGAAAATTTTGGAACTAAGGAAACAATTGCTCAAAAAAATCAAAAAAACAAAAACAAATTATATGTATATAAAAAAAAAATTCAATTTTAATTAGATGGAGCCAATACTGCTCAAAAAAAAAAAAAATGAAAACAAACAAATAAATTCATTGAATAAAACCCTTTAATTGTGTTGGCGGCCATAAAATATGTAAATACTTTTTTTTTCCTCTTTATTTTTCCCAATGCAATAAAAACAACACAATCAATGAGTCTGACCATAAAATATAAAAAATAATAAAATCAGTTTACCTTTCCCAAAATGATGACTCATCCGGCGCATATCAACAAAATAATAATAATTGTGCCGAGATAATCTGACTTCATTTTCAGCGAGTTACAATCAAAAGAAATGATACGAAAGGTGAAGAAACGAATCCAACGAAATCCTCGTCAAAGTGCCAATCAATTAGCCGCACGTCTACATGTTTCACGATACAGCATTCAAACCATATTGAAAAATGAACTACACTTGAAGCCCTACAAGATACAAAAAGTTCAAGATCTTACGGAGGCACAAAAAAAAGTTAGGCTTGAAAGAACACGAGCATTGAAGGCCTTGGCCGAACGTGATGAGATTCCAAAAATTGTCTTTTCTGATGAGAAAATTTTCACCATTCAACAGCATGTGAATAAACAAAATGATCGTGTTTGGTTAGAGGACAAGTCCAACGATAATTTGGACACAAGAGTTGCCATGCGCAAGCAATCACCAGCTTATGTTATGGTTTGGGCTGCAGTTACTGCAGATGGACGCACTCCTCTGGTTTTCATCGAACATGGAGTCAAGGTAAACCAAGAGATGTACCGCCAAAAGATCCTAAACGATGCTTTGCTACCTTGGGCACGTAAACACTTTGGTACGAACCGTTGGACATTCCAACAGGACTCGGCACCGTCACACAAAGCTCGAGCGACACAGCAATTTTTACAAAATTGCGTTCCGCGGCTGATTTCGTCGAAAGAATGGCCACCATATTCACCAGACTTGAATCCCATGGATTTCTCCATATGGTCCATTTTGGAGAGTAAGGTGTCCACTAAAAAATACGAAAGTGTTGATGCATTGAAGTCAGCTCTTGTTCGAGAATGGAATAAAATTCCGCAAGCCCACGTTCGGTCAGCATGCAATGCTTTCTATGGAAGACTGAATCAAATAATCAAAGCCAAAGGAGGTCATATCGAGCAGTAACATGTTTTTCATAAAATGTAATATGTTTTCAACATATTCCACGAAATTTCAATAAAAAATAATCAAAATTAAAAAAATTACAGCGTTTTCATTTGGTAACACTTGGTCTCAGCCACCCTGTACATATGTACATATATTTATCTAATTATTATACACGTGTTAATGCGTTCGAAATTATTTGAAGAGGTAAATTTGTATTTTATTTTTACAATTTTTGATTAAAACAGAATTTTCTCTTCCAAAGCATCATTCCAAGATAGTTTCTTGGCAAGTAACTAAACAAACAAATAAAATTATAAGATGCAAGTATAATTCTGATCAAATCTGAGCAATGTTGAATAAAAGATAAAATTTCTTTCCTTCTGACGATGAACAAGAAAATATTGCAGCAGTTACTGCAGAACGGACGTTGAGCCATTAGGTAATTTGGGAATTTAAGAAGATGGTTACGATTCTAATATCAGTGTTAGTCAGGAGAGGTAGAAGTAATATTTTAGGTCAACGAGGTGGTCCCCTCACAGCTCTCAACGCCCTACTTACTATGAATGAATTTTCATTGCTTATAATATTCCTGTAATTGGTTAATTCCTCTTTCTAAGTTAAAAGTTATAATATTTGGGTTATTTGAAGTAGTAGTGATCGCAACATCGTCTGCATATATTAATGTATCGCAACTATGACTTTTCGGTGCATCAGAGATGTAAATGTTATGAAGAAGGGGGCTCAGTTTGGCACCTTGAGGTACACTGGCAGGAATATTATAAATATCAGATAATGATGTCCCTATTTTGACCTGAAAAGATCTTCCAAACAGATACGAGCGAGTGATTTTCACTAAGTACTATATATCGGTATATGATACTGAAAAAGTCTATAAACAACGCCAATATAGTTTTTGGCTTGAAGAGCCACTTTTATTTTCGGAACTAGACGCAAAACTTGATGATTTATTGAATGACCCAAAAAAAAAAAGCCAAATTGTTCGGCAGGAATAATACATTTATCAACAACTGTTTGATTCAATCTGACGTAAATAATTTGTTCAAACAATTTGGAAATCGATGTCAAAAAACTTATAGGGCGATAGTGATTTGGGCTTGAACCATCTTTGGAAGGTTTTATAATCGGGATTGCATGTTTCCAATTATTTGGAAAATAACTCAGTTTGAAACAAAGCATTGAATAAATAGGTCAGAAATATAAAAAATTTCTTTGGACACTTTTTAAGTACTCAATTATTAATAGTGTCGTTGCGGGTCGATTTTAATTTCTTTGGGTGTGACAATGTGAATTTCATCATAAATTATAGTTTTATTGTCAATAAAATGTATTGCATCTTTAACTATATTACATAAATCACTGTATGAATAGAAGGATGACATTTATTTGTTCATGTTAATGCCATTAATTGTGAACTCTACAGTGAATTCATTAATTACTTTCGTTTGTGTTATAGAATGCACGTTGTTCGATAATATTAGATCTAGTGTCGAAGGAAGAACTCTTGAATAATTGGGATAATATGTAGGACGATCAGGATAAGAAACACCAATATTATTATTTGATTCTAAAAAATCAAACAAAGTATTACCCGCCCTATTTGCTCTTGTACATCCCCCAGCTCGATGTCGGGCATTTAATTCACCACATACAAAAAACTACCAGCATTTCTAGTTAACTTTCTCAAATCATTCTTAAATCCATTTAATTTACTTTGGATGATTTTGGTACCGGGAAAGTAAACTGCACAAATTATAAAATTAATTGAGTTCGTTTGAACTGTAACCGATAAAGATTCAATAAAATGTGTATTGTATGAACTATTAATTGTTTGTGGAATAGATTTACTTACAAATATAGCAATTCCACCTCCAACTCGATCAGCTCTATCTAACCTATAACATAAGTAATTAGAATTTCTTAATATATTTTCATTATTTCTTAAAAAAGTTTCACATACTACAGCCAAATCAATATCAAATCAATATATTATCAAGTAAATAATCATAAAATTCACTAATCTTATTACGAATGCTTTTAGCGTTCCACAATAAAACTTTAACCATGTTTCGTTGAAGCATAGGAATATTTCATCGTGATATCTAGAATCATTTCCAGCAGTTCCTGTTGAGAACGGCAATTAAATATTTTACTGACGACTTCACGTATGATTTGTTTTATTTCATCAAAATATGATGTATTTTCACTAGGCTTCATCGCAGGAAAGTTTGTTGGATCGTATTTAAATGAAAGTTTGTTATTATTGGCCGGTTTGGTAACTTTAGTTTGAAGTTTCTCCTTCAATAAATTATATTCTGCTCTTTTTGGGCAGTTTGATTATGATGCTGAATGATTGCCAGCACAGTTGATGCATTTCAGTTGATGTTTTTTTTCCTTGAATTGTAATTTATTTAGTTGGTAATTATCATTTGTGTGACCCTCGCCGCATAATTTACACATTTACATTTATTTTTGACATTTCATACACTGTGTTGGGCCGGTTTGAGTTTTAATGTACGGGTTCCATTTCACGATTGTATTGTCAATGGATTTAAATTTTCTCAGAACTTTTAGGCTGGTAGTACCGTTTTTGAAGTAAATTAGGATCATAAACTGTATGATCAGTATACCTAACATTTTTAATATTTAAATATTTGATATCACAGATATTTTTGATACCTTCAAACTCCATTAGACCTTTTAGATCATCAATTGGCATAGGAGTTAGTTATTAACAGAAACATTGGTGAATATTATCGTGGCTGAGACCAATAGAATAGCGTTGATATGATATACTAAAATATGATATACTAGCTTGGTATGATATACTAGCTTGGTATGATATACTAACTAGGTGGAAATGTTTGCTCTGATCGGCATTTTAATTTACGCTGGCGCTCGTAAGAACCGGGACGAGTGATTGGATGAATTATACCGTCTTGACGACCGTCCATTTTATCGAGCTATGATATCCGACCGGAGGGGTTGAAGACCGCTAGATTGGAAGCATTCCAGATGTCTCTTTAAAACTAGGAAAGTATGGAATTATAATATTCTGCATATTGAACGCAGAAGTGTATGTTGATGGGCATCCACTCCCAGATCTGAAAGTGCCCTAGTTATAGCCCTGGAAGCACATTGTTAAAGGCCCCCTCAATATCCAAGAAGGTTACCATTGCGTAGTCTCTTTATTCGAAAGATTTTTCAATGAAAAATACAAGAGAATGAAGAGCAGTCTCTACAGATCTCCCCTTGAGATGTTGAGATTTGGACAGCTTTTCCGACACAATCGTGCCTCTAATATGAGCTTCTATTTGTCTTTCCAGTGTTTTGAAAAGGAAGGAAGACAAGCTAATCGGTCTAAGGTCTTTGGGATTGCAGTGTGAGCGTTTTCCCGCCTTAGGTATGAAAACAACCTTCACTTCTGTCCATTTACTAGGAATGTGACATAGTTCTAGGCTGCTTTTGAAAATTACCTCTAACCATTAAATTGTTAGATCCGTAGTTTGTTGAATATCCGCAGGGATAATACCATCGAGTCCAGGCGACTTATATGGTTTAAAACTGTTTATCACCCACAGGATCTTTTTTCTACTAATAATTTGGCCTATGAGGCTACTTGCCCTTTTACCTACTGACGTGCTAGGTACAGATTCGGAACAACCAGGAAAATGAGTCTCCATCAGAAGTTCCAGCGATTCCGCACTATTTGTGGTCCATATCCCATCCGGCCGTTGAAGATAACTTGGGATGGAAGGACCAGTTGCTAGTACTTTTCTTAGCCTAGACATCTCCGAAGACTCCTGAATTTTGCCACAGTATAGTCTCCAAGAGCTATGCTTGGCACTTCTCAATTGATATTTGTAAATTTTGAGGACTTCCTTATAGGAGCCCCATTCTACAGCAGATTTTGTTTTCCGTGCTGGTTTGAAGAGTCTTTTGCATTTTCGACGTGTTTGTTGAATTTCCTTGGACCACCAGGGTGGCCGAGATTCACCCCTAGGCCTGCTAAGGGGACTAGAGCCCAGTATCGCTTCATTAAAAGCTCTGGACAACTCGTCCACCAAGCCCACGAGCTCTTGCGCAGTTTTTGGCGCCGGAACTGGTAGTGAATTACCCAGAACAGATCTAAAGGTATCCCAGTTGGTTTTCCTCCTGTTTCTGTAGATTGCACTTTTTGGAGAAGTCAAGTCCATTTCAAATTGAAGATAACAATGATCAGGAAAGGAGTGGTCAGGACTTTCAGATAGGTGGTGGCTAAGGCCCCTTCCACCTTCCCCCATTTGGCGGGTGTGATACTGGCATCCTCTTGGGATTTGTCAATAACTGCCACGACCAGCTAATCGTTGAGGACCTCGTTAAAAGGCCTCATAGCGGAAGCATGGAGTTTTGTTCGCCTTGCGATATTAGGACTTTCCTCCTGAGATCTTTTTCTTTTAAGCTGTGAGCCAGCTGAAGGGCCTTCCGGCTTTTTCTCGGTGACTTTTTTTGCCCACGCAAGCGTGGATTTGTCTTTATCCGTTCTGTTTCCAGCCTTCCTCCTAGTATTATAGGTTGGTTTTGAGGAACCAGCTCCATTCGTGCTTTGGTTCCGCTTTGTATTTGTATTCTCAGATTTGGTGACCCGAGTGGAGGGACCAGCCTCGCTTGAGCTTATGTCTTGTCGATTATTTGTAGACTTAGAGGCAGGCCTAAAGACCCGAGTCTCGTTGTCCACATTTTCCGGATATTTTAGAGAGCCGCACTCTTTGTTGTTGTTTGTTTTTGTTTGGATCCATGATTGGTCCCACGAGTAGCGGAGAAAGAAATGTCCATCTGTACAGAGATCCGCAGTACACAGATAAGGCAGCTTAATCCGGAGGGCGCCAAGTATCCAGATCCACCGTTAGCGACTGAGCTAGTTTTAAAGCTGGGAACCCAGTCTGGTCGATTACCGGCACGGTACGATTAACACCTTAACCCAGCCCAGCGATTTGTTTAAGGTTGACTTCTTTAGCGCCGTGTTTTAGCCTAGAAACCAAAGAATCAGCAATCTAGTTACCAGTGGTCACCACGTGGAGGTAACACGAGCACTTGTGGAAGTTGCAAGTTACGGAGCTGACCGCAAGTGCCAAATTGAATCCCCCGAGCAACTTCACACCTGACCACCTAATAAGGCGGGATTAAAAAAAATGAGAACTAAAATCTTCAATATTTTGTTTTGATAAGAACCTAACACGAGTTTTATTCTAAAGAAAATCGTTTCTAAAAGAATTGATTATGCAACTGGTGCAGGCCAGCTCCCCAACCCTCAAAAGTTAAAAAAATGTAAGGACAGCAATCGACCTAATAGGATATAAAGCATTACCAGACGGGTATCAACAGGCGAAGCAGTAACGGCTAAGACCGTTAGCAAACGACCAAGGTGTTACTTGCGCCCTCGATCATACCACCATATTCCTTCTATTAACCTGATAAATATTTAAGTTAAATTTGAATTTAATTCCTAAAATAAATTGTAAATTAGTATTTAAGTAGTAAAATTAGTTTTAAATATATGAAACCATATATTACCTCTAATCCTTACAACTAAACAAACAATTTTAAATATTAATAAATTAAAATATTTAAAAATTAAAAATCTAGAGTTAATAATTTAAACCTACCTCAAAACCTCCAAACTGAAAAAAAATTATAAGTTAAATAGAATTGAAAGTAAAATCCTTAAATAAATTATAAAACTACATAATACGTATAACCGTTCCAGCCAAACAACCCATTCAAATTAAAATTAAAATTCATATCCGTGACTAGAAACCGCCATACTTCTTTTAGCTGCTTTTTGAAAATTGGGATTAAATTTAATCCTTATAAAAATGATTAATTCTGGAACTATATTATATAAGTTATTTATCATTAAACTAAAAAGAAACCCCTTTAAGTATTCTTCACACTTATATGAATAACTAATAACTGTTGAGCAAAACATGTTTTTTTTTTTGGTTTTATTTATTTACAAAAAAAAAAAAAAAAAAAAAAAAAATCTATTCTATACAGTTAAAAAAACAACTTAATGAATAGTAACTACATAGTATAATATAATAATTAAAATTTGTACAATACGGAATATATGCCAAAAATATTATAAAATCAAAAATTGCAACTACGAATTTCGTACCGAAAGCATTTTCTCGATTTTTCAAAATGAAACAAATGATAATAATCATTGAAAATTCTGGCCATTGAAGCCGTCGGTTCGTTATAGCCATAATTAGTTCTATGAAATTCGATAAATAGAAATTCCCTTTGCCGCAAACTTCTACCCGGCACATAAATGTTCCAGGCAGAAATAAGATTAGGGCATCTTATACGACCGTTCAAAGAATCCCCAACAAACATTGCTGACGCAAATTTTCGACGCTTCGCTAAAGTATCAATTCGAAGGCTTAGACACCGATTTTCATACCCTGGAAGATTACGCACTTGCTGCCACATAGGCTGATTACGATCTGAAAGATAACCAAGCTTTCTGTAAATGTAAATGGTAAAACGTTTCTGAATTGATTCCAATCTTTTAATCTGTACTTCATGGTGAGGATACCAAACCACCGCCGCATATTCCAGGTGAGATCTAACTAGAGAAGTATATAAACTAACACAAGAAAAAATATCAACAAACTCTTTTGTCATTCTAAAAATAAAACCCAACATAGAATTGGCTTTTAATATTATTTTGTCTAGATGTAAAGCAAAAGTTAATTTTTGATCAAAGAATACACCTAAGTCAACAATTGAAGTTACTCTACAAAGTTCATTACCCTCCAACTGATAATTGAAAACAATCGGATTGGATGTTCTATAGAACGACATGATGTTGCATTTATTAATATTGATCAACAATTTATTCGTAGAGCACCAACGAGACAATGAATTAATTTCTGATTGAAATACTTCTGCGTCATTTAAAGATTGAATATGTTTAAAAATCTTCAAATCGTCTGCAAATAATAAGCAGTTACAAAATTTAAAAATATTCGGAATGTCTTTCACAAATAAAAGAAAAATGATTGGGCCCAAATGTGATCCCTGCGGAACCCCAGAATGGCAATATATATAATCCGATTTGACTTGATTCAATAAAACATATTGTCTTCTTCCCACCAGATAAGAACCAATCCATTTTAAAAAATTAGGGGCGACACCAATTTCTGAGAGCTTTTTTATAATGATTGTATGGTCAATTGAATCAAAGGCTTTAGGAAAATCAAAGTAAATCGCATCAACCAGGCTTGTGACTCAAGTGATTCAATAGCGAATTTAGTAAATTGTAAAAGATTGGTAGTCGTAGATTTTCCACTGGTGAAACCGTGCTGAAAATCCGAGATAATTTCTTTTGTATGAAATGACAGATGTTTTGTCACAATTAACTCGAAAAGTTTTGGGATCGATGAAAGAATTGAGATTCCACGATAATTGGATACATCAGAGCGGTCCCCCTTTTTGTAAATTGGAACAATATGTGACACTTTCCAAGCGGTTGGAAAATAGCCGTTAACTAACGATTGGTTAAAAATAAAACATAACGGAGTTGCAATATATGATGCAAAACATTTAAGTATTGACGAGGGAATACCGTCAGGCCCACATCCATCATTAAAATCCAAAAGGGAATTACATATATCATCTTCAGTTATAGGTAAATAAGGAATATTAAATTGACAATTACTGACAATAGGGTCATCAACAATAAGACTACTGTTATCTTTATAAACCGATTGAAAGAAGCTTGCAAAACCTGTACATATTTCTGATACACTTTTGCTATTTTCGTATCACAGAATCAACCAGTCAAATCTCGTAATCGTATCGAAAAATTCCATCACATTTGACTTAAACGTAGACTGTTCAATAGATGATCACCAGGTGGAAATTGATTCTTTAACATCTAAAAGTGATTCAGAAATCTCTACTAAACCCAAAATAGGGGCTTAGTGCACTTCTTACGCAGCAAAGAATATCAAAGGATGCTAACAGTGAATAATAATAATGAAACTCAGACTGAGGAGGAAATTGTTTTATCGCAATCTCAGAATAAATCATTTCTGAAATCTTTAAAATCCAAGTTAGTAGTAGAAAAGGTTACAACAATGTTTACAATTAGGATTTTACAAATTGGTATGACATTATCAGGCGGATTTGTTCACAACCATTTGACTATGCTGTACCTCAAATATCTTCTTGGATAAGTGAGAATTATTTACCAACTACATCTCTCATGATTTGCGTTGCTATACCAGCCAAACTAGATAAATGCCTTCTGAATTAATTTTTGGCTAAAAAGGGGAAGAAACTAAGTAACTACTACACTAAATCTATCAACGCAGTTACAAAAGTCTGCGACATTGAGGGTGAACTTGTTATTGTTGTTTCTCTTTTTTCTTGTGCGTTGGGCACTTTGAAGACATATTTGCAGCAACGGAAAAGTGACTCGTTTATCCCCACTCTTGATAGTAATCGCTATCTAGATAAGTGAAGTTGGCGTTGGATTATATTTCAAACTACTTTTTCCCTAATATCAAATAGGTTTTACATGTACCGTTCATTATAACAACGAGCTAAGAAAGAGCTTTATCGTCTCGATGGATTACTGGTGAGCCCTCCAAATTTTTTAAGTATACCATTATGAACGATTCTCCAGTTGCATCCCCGTTATTTTATGCTTACTACAAGAACTCATTGTTGGAAATAACATTTTTCATAAAACTTTCAGATGAAAGAGCATAACACAACTACTGCAATAAATACAATAATCTAATGCCCTCTGCAGCTTCTTTTTACTATCGCCACACATCTTCATATATGACAACCAGAACAAAAAATTCTTGAGGAGTCTACTCTTAATCATCAGGTTGGATTTGATGATGAAAATCTAGTCAAATTTTGTGAATCCACACTAAAGAAGGACTAGCTATCTCAAATCTAAAATTACTGCTCGTAGCATTAAGGAGAGGACTGACTTCAATAAAATTGTATTAAACTATAAAACGATTGCTTCCTATCTAATTAATGGAAGCCGAAATTATGATATGGTATTTATTGATAAATATATGATGGTTATATTGTACTTGTCGTCATGCACAGTAATTGTTCAAAAATAAATCTTGTTGGGGAAACAATTAAAATTCCATATATTGACAGATTACATGTGGTATTGCTAATATGCAATTTTATAATTCTAATAAATTTATAACGAATTCGCAGCAGATGTACTATTGATGTTACGTTAACACAAAAATAATTTTATCTATGAAACAGTGATTATTATGCGGCATGCGTCGATTCGATTGAAGAAGATTATATACATCAAATTTCCATTTCACTTTCAAATATCATCTGCACTTTTGACTGTGAATTTAATTAAATTCTTCCAAACAATATAACTCCATTGCTAATAACCAGAGCGAGGAATTTGCAAATTTAAGTGCAAATGTTATTTGGCTGGCATCAAAGAAAAAATTAGAACAAATTCAAAACAGTTCTGAAAATACTTTAGGTCTACACTTGAATTCGAGGTGTACCCTGCTAATTTGACCTTCAACAATATTGGTACCTTAAACGGCAAAGAGATAGCGGACATGTTTATTGCATTTTTCAATTTGTTTATCGACCAAAAGTCAATACTGATTAGTGATTGATTATATGCACATTTATAAAACAAGCAATACCAAAATATCAATCACTCCTCTAGTCATATCTGAAGAAAACGTTCTATCAGTTTTGAAAGGTATTGGAGAGGGATTTGGGCCGGACGATATACCCCCATCCATGTTTAAAACGTTTGCGAGTATTTTGGTAAATCCGTTGGGCAAACATTCAATCATTACTTAACCACTGCTGTGTTTCCCGAAAAATGAAGAATCTCTAAGATAACTCCAATCTTTAAAACAGGCAAACGGAATGACGTCACATGTTATACAGAAATATCAACTTCATCATCAATTACTAATTTATTTGAAGTAGTGGTATGCAACGCTTTTAAATCAACAGTAACATGTCCTATATCTGTGAACCAGCATTGGTTTGTGCCTGGTAGGTCTACATCTACTGACTTGGTTGAATTCACCAGCCAAGTAATAAAGGAGATAGGATTATACGGATTTCAGTAAGGTATTTGATTCTATGTATCATCATAAAGCACTCCAAGGTCTGTTTGCTTTTGGATTTTCATTGGTTCAAGTCATACTTAACAAACGTCTACGATATGTAATAATCTGCAATAAGAAATCTAACGTTGTCAAAGTGATTTCTGGTGTTCCTCAAGGATCACATATTGGACCCTGGATTTTTATTGTTTTCATTGATCGGATAACCAAGATCCTAAACAACTCAAATGTTCTCATATTTGCTGATGACGTAAAAATGTATCGTGCGATTGAACAAATTTGAAATGCTGACAAACTGCTAGATGACCTCAATAGACTTAGTGAGTGGTGCGATCAAAACTAATTTCATTTAAACATCAAGAACTACAAAATTATGTCTTTTCATCGTAAAAGGAATCCGATACTAACTATGTATATATAACGTCAATGACAATGTAGTTTAAGGAGTACAAGAGATTATTGATTTAGGAGTCACCTTAGTCCAAAACGTTAGTCAAGCGATGAACTGAGGAATTCAGGGATACACAAACTTTAGTTACGCTATATTTCGCTTATATAAAATCTAAAATGCTTACTATGGTGTGCACATCAAAAGAATTGAAAGCATACAAAAAAGTTTTTGATATTCCTGTTAAAAAAACTGGTTGGGAATATATTGTAAAAAATGTGGCTCTCTTGCCACCATATTCAACAAGGTGCAAAGAATAAAAAATTTGCTTTTATCGGAAACGTCCTATTTGGCTTACTATAAATGTTCTAAGCAGGACATTGCGTAATCACCAATTATGACGAAAACAACCCAATCAATAGATTAGCAAAATCATTCCATAACGCAGAGGATCAATTCGATTTTAATCTATCAAATAAAAATTTCGAAAAAATTTCAAAACCTATTTTTTAAATTAATGATTAATTTTTCTGACGGCTTCAACTTTGAAGAATCATTTTAAATTTTTTATTATTTTCTAAATTTCTTGTTTTGTTTAATATAAATATTAAAGTTTAATAATTGGTGATTATTATTATTTTTATATGAAATCATAAATGTTAATGACAAAATCGATTTCTTAAATCAATAAATAGCATAGTTCAACCGTCGCAAAATGTAATAACAGTTTTGGTCGTAACTAACTTTGTGTGTTTTTTTGTAACATTCAATTTTTTTGTAACATCAAATTTTGAAAAATATTTGTTATGCTAATAGCAACCCAGTAGCTAAATAAAAATACTATCAAAATAAACAAAAAAAACACACAACCCGTAAAAACAAAGTTTTTGACTATATATCCTTTATATATAAGACTCGGTCGATTGCAATTCAGTTTCGACCTTCTTCACCATGACTAAAATTTAAAATTCAATGAGTAATGGTCATTCAAAAAACAAATTTTAATTTTAAACTTACTTGAAGAAAAATTTGGAACGCTACTAGATTGAATTTTTTAAATTGAAAATTAAAGAAAAAACTTAGTTAAAGTATGTTGATCGAACTGAAATTTTGCCAAAAAGTATTGTTAGGTGACAAAAGTCGATGTGCAAAATTTCAGCGCGAGAGGATCACGGGAAGTGGGTCAATTTTGAACTTGAAGATCGTAAGGACACTCAAGCAAGCAATCAAGTAGGTGAAGCTAATATAAAGGATATAAAAAATAAAACTATTTTCATGAAATTGCGTACAAAATGTATGAAGATAATATCTGGAGGGTATTTCGTAGCCCTTTTGCTTTTGAAGGTGTTTTTATTTTTAAACATGCGTATATTTCGACTCCCTGTGATGATAAAAATCGTAAACTTTTAAAATTAGAAGATTTACATAATTCAGAAGCCTTTTTTTTTCGTTTTGAAAATGCAAAAATTACACGGGTACCTTGTCACCCACATAGTGTGTTAAATAGTACAAATTCTAAACGAAAATAAACACGTTTATGTTGCTTTTTATGAATAAAATAAAATATCCATAGACAAACAACATCAAAGCAGTTGTATCATCAGGGAATTTACCAATTTTCGAAATTGGTTCGAATGTTTTAAAATAATTTGTTGTTTGTATATATTTCATTATAACTGTACATATATTATTTCGATGTAGTATTGTGGTTAATCATTCATTTTCATTATCTCGTTATTCCCTAAAGGCAGAATTTGATAAATAAAATAAAAGAAATAAAAAATATGAGACGAAGATTAAACATTATCGAGGATATTGGGAAATATTGGTAGTTTTAATAAATGTATTTAAGTAGATAGTAACTTTTTATTTTATTTGATTGAATTTTTTTACTGTTTTCAATAGTATGTGGTTTTATGCCGTACCGCAATCATTCGGCGTAACAAAAATAAATAACTGCCCGTATTTTATTGTTTTGTCTAGTTACGAACATATATATGAACAAATTTATATAAGAGTTTTATGAGTCATTTGTGATTTGTAAGAAAATCGTTTTTCGTATTCGGTTGGGAGAAATTGATATTTTGAAAAATTTTTATGGATAATAATAATAAGTCGTAAATCAAATTTCTACTAAACTCATCGCTGTATGTAAATGGTGAAAAATTACTGGTCACATATTTTTGGAACCCAGTATTTACATCTATGACCCCTTGTTGGGAGTACGGAATCCACGGGCCGACCCATCTTTCATGACTATAGGTTGGCATAAAAAAAAAAACGAAAAACGGGTCTATAGCCGTACGTCTGTGATTTGGCTACGGCGTTAGGTAGGACGGTAAAAGCGAACTGCGAAATAGTTGGGAGTGACTTGAGCCCCAGAAAAAGATTGCAGAGATAGAAACAAAAAAAAAAATAAAAGTCTTGATTTTCCTTTTTTCAATTCGTCTGCCATAAAAAAATAACTGTAGTATTTAATTTCGTTTTAAAATCTTCTAGTTTCGATAGACTTAGTGAAAAAATAATGTTAAAATAGTTAAAAAAAAAAAGCATAAATAATTTTTAATTTTTTATTTTGTTTTTTACTTCTAGATACTGGTAAAAAACTTTTCGAAATAAACGTTCATAATGATGCCATACTTAATATTCAAATGATTCTAATGCCAGTGTCAGTTTACACAGGCCCATTATCAACAGCATCGTCATCGTCATTAAAATCGAGAGAAAAAGGTGAAAAGGGATTCTCAGTAACACCATCACCACCACCGCCATCACCATCAGACATATCTGAAATCAAATTTAAAAGTTTATTTCTTTTGACAACAGACTACGAAACTAAACTATGCACTCTTAGCTATGAAAATGATAAATTGGAGGTAATAAATAATAAAAAGTTTGCATTAAAAATTCTCGATGCAAATTTTATACCAAACACGACTAATATTTACTCGATATCGCGTGACAATAACATTTATATATTTAATATTAAAAATAGTGATAAAGACAATTCAATTAAAAAAATTCCATTATTGTCGAACATAAATAAATTCCAAGCCACCAGTATTAATTTTGCTGACGATGAGTTAGGTGGTAGTGCAAAAAATAGTTATTACCCTAATAATAGTGATGTTGGCGTTGGTGAATGTTATCCGCAATATATAATTAAATCCGAATTTATTTCCACTAATACTAATAATTTAATATATTTATTAACAAATGCTAATTTATTGATAATTTACGATGTAATTAAATTAAGCATAGTCAAAATTGTTAAATTAATAAATATTAATATTAGAAATATTAATTTATTAATAAATAAACAACAGAATAATAACAACATTTTTGCGTTAGTACAAACAACTGATTATAATTTATATATCGTTAATCTAAATTATGTGAATATAAAATTGAAATTA
Source organism: Tipula vernalis (assembly GCA_958295665.1). Lineage (NCBI taxonomy): Eukaryota > Metazoa > Arthropoda > Insecta > Diptera > Tipulidae > Tipula > Tipula vernalis. Next base: position 205,203,367 of record OY282560.1, read on the forward strand.
AATTATAGTGGTAGTGCTTATAAAATTTATTCAAATTTTACAAATACAAAATTATTTGGTGTGGTTTTAATTGATGGTGAAATTGTTATTGAAAATATGGCGTACTATGTGCGGCGTATTGAAGACTATCGCAGTAATGTGAGGGAATTGGCTAAGGCCGATGATTTATGTGGTAAAGAAGAATTGCTGAAAAATGTTTATCGTGAGGTAAGTAGGCTTTCTTTAAATTTGCTATATATTACAATAAATTTTACAGGTAAAGTTTGAATTTAATTCCGTCCGGTTTTCCGTTTTAGTTATTTGAGGCATCTAGAATCAAAACTAACATTATCTAAAAATGTGATTTTTGCGAATTCATGAATAATTGTTTTGGCCTCTATTTTGTGTGACCTAGTTTCTCAGCCTAAATAATTCGAAGTCACTAAGATGTTTTGAAATGTATTCCTTTTAAAAATCATAAGTAAAAATTTATGATCAATTACAATATTTTAAGGTTTTAAATTTTGGATAATGTTACTTTTGTGGCCAATGTTTGAATAATGTGGCTTATGACTCCAAATACTTAGGATACTGTTAGTTTTGACTTCAAATTTAAATACTAGTCCTTTATATTGGCGTTGAAATACTTGGCGTTGTGAGTATACAATAATAAAAAAACACAATTTAAATTTGTAATAAAACCAGAAAAAAAAACAAAAAAGTTAAAACAGCTAGCGGTAAATTAAAATAAATAAAACAATATTTATTACCCCGTCCCCTACTGTCATAATATAGAAATTTTAATAAAAGTTCTATTTAATAGATTTATTACCTCCCCAACCATATCGCAGAGGTATTTTCTTCGAAATCAGTTGTATCAGAACCGTTGTAACAGTCTTCTAACCATATTACAAGAATGAACCAGAAGCCTGCTGCAGACTCCCTTGTAGTTACCCCAGACAGCATTTTTCAGCCGGCTAATTTACAGTCGTGTTGGGGGGGGGGGGAGGGGAGGGGGTTCTTCTCTGGAACTATGAAAGAGCTAGATATTGCTGTTCAATTAAAACTTAAAAAAAAACAAAACAAAAGAAAACATATTTAATTCATTGCATACACCGCACATCATCACCAATGAAATACTAATAAAAACTATTCACTCATATTTTGTACTGAAATATTATCCATAGAACAAAAATGCACCTCAAGAAAATAATTCCAGAAATAACTGAACACTATCAATTTAATTTGTTAAATTATAAACCAAGTTTATTAACAATAAAAAAATTCAAACAAAATTCTTGGTCATAAAAGAAGTACAATAATTATAAAGAGGTTACACTAAATTTTAATAATTCTAAAACCCATTTACCAATAACCTTTTTAACTAAACATTATTAAATATATAAAAAAAAGAACCTTAATTAACATTGCGGATCCGATTTACGAAGCGTCGATTCCAAAATCCAAGTTTGATAATCCGCACTGCATGAGAATTTAAGTTTTTATTTTACAAAGCTGCATACGGCCATCTTACGATGAGTGTGAAGTTTATGCTAAAAAAAATAACAAAAAATTACACTGTTAAATTTGCTATTTTCCAATTGGAATTTAAATTATATGAAAATTTAAATTTTTTGTAATTTTGGATTTTTCGTACCACCAAACAGATTCTTTTCATCAGAAAACAGGTTCTTTTCATCCTTTCCAGATAACTGGACCATCTGTTTATATCGTTAACCAAAGGCACCCAATTGTGTTGAACATTACTATATTTCAGATAATTTAAAAGTTGACTGAATTTTGATGGTTTAAATAATTATTTAGCGCCGATCCTGGAAATGTCCCGAAGGCTCCGCACATTTCTTAGAATAGCTAAGCCATATAGCGGTCAATGTCACCAAGCCGATCCAATTATGATGAACTATAATATATTTCACATAATTTGGAATTTTTAATAATTTTAATCGTTTTAAAATTTTTGTATCTCCTATCACAGAGATGTCCACAAGGTCTTGCCTATATTTCTGGATAACTTGACCATATGTTAGTCTCCGTAGTCAGTCTTATCCAATTGTGATGAACTATACTATACTTCACAGAATTTCGAATTTTTAATAATTTTATTAGTTTGAAAAATTGTTGTATCTCCGATCACAGAGATGTCCACAAGGTCTTGCCTATATTTTTGGATAACTTGACCATATGGTAGTCTACGTGGTCAACCTTATCCAATTGTGATGAACTATACTATACTTCACAGAATTTAGAATTTTTAATAATTTTATTTGGTTTAAAAATTGTATCTCCAATCACAGAGATTTCCACAAGGTCTTGCCTATTTTTCGGATAACTTGGCCAGATGCCAGTCTACTTGGTCAATCTTATTCAATTGTGATGAACTATACTATACTTCACAGAATTTAGAATTTTTAATAATTTTATTTGGTTTAAAAATTGTATCTCCAATCACAAAGATGTCCACAAGGTCTTGCCTATTTTTCGGATAACTTGGCCAGATGCCAGTCTACTTGGACAATCTTATTCAATTGTGATGAACTATACTATACTTCACAGAATTTAGAATTTTTAATAATTTTATTAGTTTTATAAATTGTTGTATCTCTAATCACAAAGATGTTCCCAAGGTCTTGCCTATATTTTTGGATAACTTGACCATATGCCAGTCTACTTGGTAAATCTTATTCAATTGTGATGAACTATACTATACTTCACAGAATTTAGAATTTTTAATAATTTTATTAGTTTTAGAAATTGTTGTATCTCCGATCACAGAGATGTCCACAAGGTCTGGCCTATATTTTCGGATAACTTGGATATGTGCCAGTCTACAGGGTCAACCTTATCCAATTGTGATGCACTAAACTATACTTCACAGAATTTAGAATTTTTAATAATTTTATTGGTTTTAAAAATTGTATCTCCAATCACAGAGATGTCCACAAGGTCTTGCCTATTTTTCGGATAACTTGGCCAGATGCCAGTCTACTTGGTTAATCTTATTCAATTGTGATGAACCATACTATACTTTACAGAATTTAGAATTTTTAATAATTTTATTTGGTCTAAAAATTGTATCTCCAATCACAAAGATGTCCAGAAGGTCTTGCCTATTTTTCGGATAACTTGGCCAGATGCCAGTCTACTTGGTCAATCTTATTCAATTGTGATGAACTATACTATACTTCACAGAATTTAGAATTTTTAATAATTTTATTAGTTTTATAAATTGTTGTATCTCTGATCACAGAGACGTCCACAAGGTCTGGCCTATATTTTTGGATAACTTGACCATATGCCAGTCTATGTGGTCAATCTTATTCAATAGTTATGAACTATACTATATTTCCCAGAATTACGAATTTTTAATAATTTTATTTGGTTTTAAAAATTTTTGTATCTCCGATCACAGAGATGTCCACAAGGTCTTACCCATATTTTCAATTAACTTGGATATGTGCCAGTCTACGTGGTCAACCTTATCCAAGTGTGATGAACTATACTTTACTTCACAGAATTTAGAATTTTTAATAATTTTAATGGTTTCAAAAATTGTTGTATCTCCGATCACAGAGATGTCCATAAGGTCTTGCCTATATTTTTGGATAACATGACCATATGCCAGTCTACATGGTCAGTCTTATCCAATTGTGATGAACTATACTATACTTCACAGAATTTTAAATAATTTTATTAGTTTTAAAAATTTTTGTATCTCCGATCACAGAGATGCCCACAAGGTCTTGCCTATATTTTTGGATAACTTGACCATATGCCAGTCTACGTAGTCAATCTTATTCAATAGTGATGAACTATACTATACTTCACAGAATTTCGAATTTTTAATAATTTTGTTTGGTTTTAAAAATTTTTGTATCCGATCACAGAGATGTCCACAAGGTCTTGCCCATATTTTCGGATAACTTGGATATGTGCCAGTCTACGTGGTCAACCTTATCCAATTGTGATGAACTATACTATACTTCACAGAATTTAGAATTTTTAATGATTTTAATGGTTTTAAAAATTGTTGTATCTCCGATCACAGAAATGTACACAAGATCTTACCTATATTTTTGGATAACTTGACCATATGCCAGTCTACTTAGTCAGTCTTATTCAATTTTGATGAACCATACTATACTTCACAGAATTTTAAATAATTTTATTAGTTTTAAAAATTGTTGTATCTCCGATCACAGAGATGTCCACAAGGTCTCGCCTATATTTTTGTATAACTTGACCATATGCCAGTCTACGTGGTCAGTCTTTCCCAATTGTGATGAACTATACTATACTTGACAGATTTTAAAATTTTTAATAATTTTATTAGTTTTAAAAATTGTTGTATCTCCGATCACAGAGATGTCCACAAGGTCTTGCCTATATTTTTGGATAACTTGGCCATATGGTAGTCTACTTGGTCAACCTTATCCAATTGTCATGAACTATACTATACTTCACAGAATTCAGAATTTTTAAATTTTATTAGTTTTATAAATTGTTGTATTTCTGATCACAGAGATGTCCACAAAGTCTTGCCTATATTTTTGGATTACTTGACCATATGCCAGTTTACGTAGTCAGTCTTATCCAATTGTGATGAACTATACTATACTTCACAGAATTTCGAATTTTTAATAATTTTATTAGTTTTAAAAATTATTGTATCTCCGATCACAGAGATGTCCATAAGGTCTTGCCTATATTTTTGGATAACTTGACCATATGCCAGTCTACATGGTCATTCTTATCCAATTGTGATGAACTATACTATACTTCACAGAATTTCGAATTTTTAATAACTTTATTAGTTTTATAAATTGTTATATTTCTGATCACAGAGATGTCCACAAGGTCTCGCCTATATTTTTGGATAACTTGGCCATATGGTAGTCAACTTGGTCAATCTTATTCAATTGTGATGAACTATACTTTACTTCACAGAATTTAAAATTTTTAATAATTTTATTAGATTTAAAAATTGTTGTATCTCCGATCACAGAGATGTCCACAAGGTCTTACCCATATTTTCAATTAACTTGGATATGTGCCAGTCTACGTGGTCAACCTTATCCAAGTGTGATGAACTATACTTTACTTCACAGAATTTAGAATTTTTAATAATTTTAATGGTTTCAAAAATTGTTGTATCTCCGATCACATAGATGTCCATAAGGTCTTGCCTATTTTTTTGGATAACATGACCATATGCCAGTCTACATGGTCAGTCTTATCCAATTGTGATGAACTATACTATACTTCACAGAATTTTAAATAATTTTATTAGTTTTAAAAATTTTTGTATCTCCGATCACAGAGATGCCCACAAGGTCTTGCCTATATTTTTGGATAACTTGACCATATGCCAGTCTACGTAGTCAATCTTATTCAATAGTGATGAACTATACTATACTTCACAGAATTTAGAATTTTTAATAATTTTATTGGTTAAAAGTATATGGGCTCGAGACATTTTCTTTTCTCTGCATCCAGCAAATCAAAATTGTGGACATTTCTGTGATCGGAGATACAACAATTTTTAAAACCAATAAAAATTTTAAAAAGTCGAAATTCTGTGAAGTATAGTATAGTTCATCACAATTGGATAAGACTGACCACATAGACTGGCATATGGCCAAGTTATCCAAAAATATAGGCAAGACCTTGTGGGCATCTCTGTGATCGGAGATACAACAATTTTTAAAACCAATAAAATTATTAAAAATTCTAAATTCTGTGAAGTATTATATAGTTCATCACAATTGGATAAGGTTGACCACGTAGACTGGCACATATCCAAGTTATCCGAAAATATGGGCAAGACCTTGTGGACATCTCTGCGGTCGGCGATATAAAACTTTTAAAATAATGAAAAATTATTAAAAATTCCAAAAACTATGAAATATATTATAGTTCATCATAATTGGATCGGCTTGGTGACATTGACCGCTATATGGCTTAGATATTCTAAGAAATGTGCGGGGCCTTCGGGACATTTCCAGGATCGGCGCTAAATAATTATTTAAACCATCAAAATTCAGTCAACTTTTAAATTATCTGAAATATAGTAATGTTCAACACAATTGGATGCTTTTCTTTAACGATATAAACAGATGGTCCAACTATCTGAAAAGGATGAAAAGAACCTGTTTTCTGATGAAAAGAATCTGTTTGGTGGTACTAAAAATCCAAAATTACAAAAAATTTAAATTTTCATATAACTTAAATTCCAATTGGAAAATAGCTAATTTAACAGTGTACATAATTTTTTGTTATTTTTTTTAGCATAAACTTCACACTCATATCTTACGACGCATTGTCCTTCTCGATTTCATTATGGATAGTATCGTTCTTGGTGTTATTATTATTTTTTTTTTTTCAATTATTAGATTTAATTTTTATTATTAATATATTTACGTGAATATTATAATAAAACCGCGACTTATACTGTATTCCGATATGTTTTTATAGTACAGCTTTTTGTCAGCGACGTTATTCTTAATTTGATTTTATTATCCTGTCTCCATGAAATTTTTATTAATCTAATTGAGTTTTCGATTTATTAACTTATCGAATAATTTTAATTTTTATTATATTTCTTTTTTAATCAAATATTATTATATTTATGTTTTATAATTAAACTTATTAAAATTTATATATTATCTCCCCTTGGACAACGATTTTATTTGCTTTGTTTTTTTAGGTTTTTGTTTTCTCCATTTTTCAAAAAGGTTTATTAAAGAATTTTCCTGCTTTTCCAGAATATGTCTCCCTTTTTCCAGAATATTTCCCCTTTTCTAGAATATGCTTAAAGAATTGATCCGTAAATAAAGGTCTTTTTATGATTTATTTTAGCATACATTTAAACGATTTTATTAGTCAAGACATGTGCGTGATGAATTGTGCATCGCTTCCAAATTAATTATAAAACTATTTACACAAGATCTTTAGTCTTTCATTGCATGAAATATTTTAAAACGGTTGTTCGTCTTTGATAAAGATAAGTAAAAGTTACATTTCTCGTGCCAGATCTAGTACGACATTTGCAGAATTTTAGGCAACACATCCTCGCTATCGGTATGTCATCCCACACTGGCCAATGACCTGATGGTGAGTATCGCCTCCCCAAGAATGGAATGGCATTGGTTCCAGTCGATTAAGTTCCTCATCCTTATCGGTAGAATCGGTTCTTGCACTTTGTGGTTATTAGATCCGCACATATTAAAGTTCTCTCACATCCACTTTAAATCCGTTTTAGATTGTGTATTCAAAATAAATTAAGTTCGGCGCAAAACTAATTAGATTTCATTTTTGGTAGTTTGATAAATTTTGAATTGCAAGTTTATTATTCGTTATTAATGGAATTCGAGTAAAAGGAGTATTTAATTTAATTGAAAAGACTTTTCCTTATAGTAACAATTTTTGTATATTTTATTAGAAGATCGATTTCGGATTATTCCTTCTTCGGTTCTATTTTTAACAACTATTCGATAGTTGTTAAAAATAGAACCGAAGAAGGAGTAATCCGAAATCGATCTTCTAATAAAAAATACAAAAATTGTTACTATAAGGAAAAGTCTTTTTAATTATTGTAAAATATCTAAAAATAACAAAGTTGTTTTTATTTTATACAATTTATAAGTGACCAAAAATAAAAATGGATATACACCATTACAACTTAAAAGAAGTAGTCCAGAGCAGAATAAGATAAAACTCGGACGTAATCGGCGTATTTTGTCAAATAGATTAAGAATTCGATTAGTCTCGAGCTCGGGCGAATGGGAAAAAGGTCGAAATAGGAGATTTAACCTGTTTTAGGAGGTTGCGGTTGCCGTGACGGTTTCGCAAATAGCTTGATTACGTTACAATATTTACAGGGTTCAAATCCAGAATGAGTGCGTTATAATAGCAATTATTGTTGATACAAGCGGAGTTGAAAAAAAACCCTTTCAGCTGTTGCACTACTATGCGGTAAACATAAAACAGATCCGATGAAGTTTTCCAAATTTTGAAACATTTCGTGTTAAGCACACAATGTCAAAATTCTTCCGAAAATAAGTTTCTGTCAATGGCTGAATAATTAACTAAATTTCCCTCTTGGATTTTCCCAATGAAATTAGATTAGGGAAGAAGCATCCATTCTGGATTTAACCCCTATTTAACGTATGCTCTTCAATTCTGTTAAAAATTTGTTGGCTTCATTCGATATAATATTTAAGACAACTTGCTTTAACAGTTTTAATTTCAGACTATTATAGAGAAACAGATCGCATCAACATTTTCTTATAAATTGAAAATGTTTGTTTAAGAGGCTCTCTTAAATAAACATTTTCAATTTCTAAGAAAATTTTTCTTCGAGAAAATTGTTTTGTTGTTAAAATGCATGATAGCATCTTGTTTGATAAAAATGCTTAACGTAGTTCTCATGTGACATTGTCTTTTAGATAAACCAGATGCATCAGTGGCTATTGAGACTGAAATTCTACATAGCCTAAAATTAACAAAATCACGTCGTTCTGATTTTGAAAGTGAACTGAACTGAAGATACAGAGATATTTCTGTCTTCATCGTGTTGGTGAAAGTTTTATTTCAACTGTATAGTTTTTCTATTCAATGTAAACTGTATAGTTTTTCTATTTTTAAAATTTATAGTGATGACCAACATCCATTTAGTTGCGTTCTTGTGGGATACCTCCAACTTTCCTTACTTGGAAGTGTCGGCAGTAATGTTAAACAAATGTGCGAAAATAATGACATCTTCTGGTGGAGGTTCGTTTAAATGCGGACACAAAATACTATGTATTGTGGTGGAGTGAGGTGCTGCATATGGCGAATGCTACTGTAATAATACAATTTTAAACTTCTTTTTAAATCAAATTCGAATTCGATATTATTTGAAATAATAACATAATACTGGGTTACTGTATTTTAATAAATATGTATTATGACGAGATTTTGGATAACGGGGAAAAAGAATGAACGGGAAGTTAAAATAGTTAAAATAATAATAAATAGTTTTTTTAAACAAATAAATCAAGTGTTAATATTATACATATTAATTATTAAAGACAAACAGGTGATATAAACATAAATAAAAAAAAACACATTAAAAGGAAAACTAGACAGTGTCATAATAAAGTGCTAAGTGTAAAGCAAAATCATATTTAATAAAAATAAAGAAAACAATAAAATCATCCGAATTAAGTCGGAAAATAATAATTATAGTTTGTGCCAACAAATTTTAAAAGGTAAAATACATAGACAGTTATTGGCCGAAGACATGTAGTCTAATAGTGCACATTAATTATAATATTATGTATTAAATTGTGGGGTGTAAATAAACCAAAATTTTTGTTCTTCATAATCGACGATTTAGTGCACTATGTAATTTTATGTAATTATCAGCTACTTCTTGAAGACTAAAACTAATTGCATTAACGGGAACGGATCCGCAACTAAGATTAGATTTTTTTTTTACGTTATATATTAAATTTATATTTTTTTTTATTTATCATTCTTGATTAATTATTTTTCCTAATTATTATATTATTATTATTATTAGTTTTTCTGTGTTTCACCATGTACAAAAATTTGGTAGTAATTATTTTTTTCTTACAAATAATTATTTGTGTTAAATTCAAAGTTGTATTGATTACCAATAATATTTGCTTATTAATAAATTATAAAGATTATTGTTTATTAACCTATACAGAGTCCTCAATAATCATGTAATTTGGAGTATTTTTATTTTATTTTACAAAAGCAGCAAATTCAAGCTCTCTCGTGTTCTCAGAAAGAACCCTCGCGACTCCAAACTAGCCGGCTGAAAAATGCTGCCTGGGGTAAACACTTGAGAGTCTGCAATGGTCTTTAGAATCATTATGTGTAATATCATCTGAAAATCGTTACAAGCGTATACTAGTACCTTTAATATTTTATTTAGAAATTAAAGGGCGTTCCTTTTTACGATTTTGTCGATAAATTGGACGCCAAAATTTTTTTAAATCTGATATGGGTTGCCCGAGAAATAATTTCAATTTCTACTTGATGACGTTGATTTGTTAGACCAATTCGATGTTACGTTCATATATTATTGTTATTAATGTCTAAGAAGCTTATTTTATTATTGTTCCCTTTATCGATGGCCAAATTTATATTATTATATGGTTACATTTTAATTTTGATTGTATATTTACCAATAATACGTTTCGAACGTAGAATAACATCTACATATTTCAAAGTAGATTTAATGTCCATCAGGTCAAGAAATGAATAATGGAAACATTTCCCATGACAATGTTAGTGATATCGGCGAGTGATAATATTTTTCTTGTTGCTAGGCCATTTTTGCTTTATAATGCGATCATAACGATTTTTAATAAATTTACAACAAACCTGTTTTATATAATTTAGGTTGTTCCTGTATTCTTGAATCAATGGGTGTTTCTTCGAAAAAAAATCTTTATCATTTTGTTTCATATTCGAAATTTAAGCATGAGCATAAATGACAATAATTTATTATAAATTAATACATTCAAAGATAGATAATTTGCAGTGATTTCAAATTTTAATCTTATTTTGGGAGAAGTAAATAGAATTTCTTGTTTGTCCCTATTTCGAGCTATAACTTTATTTGGTCTGCTTATTTTTCAGCACTCTTCTCTCGCTTCGGCACGTAAAAATGGTTTGATTGAGATTTTTGTTACTTCAGTTTAACCCTAAACCTCTTGACATATTTTATAACACAACGTCTTAATAAAGAAATGTTTGCATTTTTTTTTGTGTAATTATTTTATTTTAAAACAATAAGAATAAAAAATCCTTTTGCATGTTCATTTAGAATAATATTTGTTTGGCCTATTTGGCCTGCCCTATTTTTCTTTTTAATCACTTGAACAATGCGAAAAATTAGCCACAAAACACCATTGCCGCTGCAAGAATAGAATGCTCATTGCACACACTCTTTTCCAGATTTGGACTTGGCTGGTGACACTTGGTCGGTCCATTCGAAAAACAAGGTCCCTTGAGATTATAGGGTGGTCCATCTAACGTTTGCAATTTACTTTGGCTCTAAATTCAAAGACGAATGGCTGTACAGTAACCCCATTCTGTCAACACAATTTTTCAGAACATTTGCGATTGTATGGGCTCCTGTATGGGCTCTGCCGCCCTTACAGGCTTCTTGCCCATTTTTCAAAAAAAAAACATAAAATAAATGGACCAATGATGCCACCGGTTCAAAATTCACACCAGTCACTCGTTGTGGATGCTACAGCTTCTCCATGGTTACGTGTGGTTTTGTGAGCCCCAAATGTGACAATCTTGCTTGTTGACATAGCCTCAGAGTAGAAAATTAGGTTTATCGAAAATGATGATTTTTCGGTAAAAATGCTCATTTTCTTCCAAGCGTTCCACAGCCCAATTAGCGAACCGAAAATGTTGTGGATTTGTTTGCTTCAGCTCCTGCACTAATTGAACTTTGTAAGCCTTCATACCGAAGTCTTTATCCAAAATTCTCATCACAGAACTGCGTGAAATGCTGCATGAGATTCTCAGACACATTCTGAGCAACAGCTGCAATGTTCTCGGCTGTACGCGCTGTAAATACACGGGCACTTGTTGGTTTATCCAATAACAATCCAGTTCCACGAACTTGCTTCACAAATTGATTCACCAATTGCCTTGTAGGCGTTTCATTTCTACTGAATTTCCCACGTAAATTTCTTACAGTTTGGATAGAAGACTCACTACTTTGAAAGTAAGTTTTCAATATTTCCTAATTTTGTTCAAGCGTAAAAAAGCGACGCATTTCGTAAATTTCAAACATTAAACTAATTTTCTGTCATAACACGAATGACGTAAGTGTGTCCACACTCGAAATAACCGATAGATGAAATTGTAAACGCTAGATGGACCACTCGTTATACTCGAAAATTAGCATTTTATGTATAAAGAAACAAATTCAAAAGTATAACGGGATTTTTTTTTTACTTTATTAAATTTTTGTTGAATATTAATTAATTCATGTAATATCTAATATGCTACCGGTGATTAGACCATTTTAAGTGTGTTTCGATTAACACGAGAAGTATATTAGTATTTACGAACAGTAATTCAACGAAACCGACTAATAGACAGAATTCTATTTATTTAATTATATGATTTTAATATGTTCCGAAGATTGTAAGAGAATTCAATCAAGTTTCGAACTGATGAGCTTATGATTATGAAAACACGAATTAATTAATATTCAACAAAAAATTAATAAAGTAAAAATTAGCGTACACAGAAATAGAGCTGTGTGAATATTGTGAAGAAGAAAAATTGTAAGAGAATTCATCTGTATTAGTACGATTCGCTAGTACTTAACGCACAGCACATTCTGTATATATAGAATGTAAATTGTGGTATAATCAGTCCAGTCGCCGCGGCCTGTTGAGAAGATTGATTTTTTCATAATCATAAGCTCATCAGTTCGAAACTGGATTGAATTCTCTTACAATCTTCGGAACATATTAAAATCATATAACGGGATTATTTTGAAAAATATTGTTTTTAACCTTTTTTCGTAAAGTTACCGGTAAATTGAGATTAAAAAAAGTACCGTATTTAAATAAAACTGTTTTGCAGAAATAAACGATAAGTAAAAGATTAGAGACTGTCAGTGTCTTGTTAAAATGTTTAGGGTTAAGGACGTTGCACATTGGGAATATTTTTTTGGTTTTAGTGGACGAATTACTTGATACTCTTCGAACTGATTGGATACGATTCTCCAAAGCGCAATATGTCAAACACAAAATTCTTAATTGAAAATTCCAAAGCAAAAGATTTCAAAAATTCAATTTTGATTTGTGTTAAATACAGAGCCATCCTAACATATTTGGGTACTCTGAGCTAATATTCAGACGCCTTTAAAAAGCAAGATAATTTTCGCGAACAAAACGATGTCCAGAATATTATTAATATTTTATTGTAAAAGAGCGCCAAGTCAAAATTGGTTTTACACCATCACACACGGTCCCACACTTCCTAATATTTTCTTCAAAATACAAAATCTTTCTACTGCCATTCCGGAAGAATTAATATATCTCATCACTTACAATGGCCAGAAGGCGTCAGAAGAGATAGAAGTTGAATATTAAATTCATTTTTGGCTTACATTATGTCGATTTAAGCTACTAAAACTTGCGGCCACAACCTTTAGTCCCAAGGCGTAATCGCACATGTCAAATTTGGTGAAACTTTAGGAAGAAAGAAAGCTTTGAATATGTATTAAAAACTCAGTTTTATCTAATGTCAACTTAAGCGATTAGCCACAGATTAATTCGCCGGAGTGTGAAAATGGCGTGTTGAATCGATGATTAACGAAAAATGCCAGATATTAAAGTAATAGTAAAGTTCTAAGTTAGATTTAAATTTTAAATATAAAATTATGATTTCAAATTGATTGTTCAAATAAGGTATTGAGAGGTTAGGAATTTGAAGATTTATTAATTTTGTCTTTATAGTAACATTTTTCGATAAATGCGAGAAAATGAAAGATACACAAAACATTCCAACTGTGAGGACTGAAAAAATGATAAAACCACCCTGTAAAGGTGTAGTCAGTAGCAAAAGCTCAACGATTAAACAACCTGGATGTCTATTCCTCTCCATCGTACAGTGTTCAATCGTGATTTTATATATTCATATGCTATCAGTTCGAAACGAATTCTCTGAGAATTTTCGGGAATATTAGGATAGGTTAGAGTGGTTGCTTCGGCACACTTAGACCGGTAACGGTTCATATGATATCACACAATTTAATTTCCCCTTCATCTTATTTGAACCGTTTCGAGCTACTAATGAACCGTGAAATATCTCACACCAACAGGTTGTCCATTTTGTACTTACCCAAGTGGCTATGAATTATGTTTGCTAATGCCCGACATGAGCATAGCAATTGAATTAAAGTCTACAGAAATCATCTGCTTCATGACCTAGCCTTCGGCCTAGCATACCACCGCTCTTAGTTCACGTGTACGTAGGCAAATTAATGTATTGGAGAACGCCAAGTCCAATTTTTGGCCAAACTTGTTGAGCTACGCTACAAGCAAAAATGTTAGTCCATCTTTCTTCTGCTAAGGCTTCCGCCTCTTTCCTGAGTACTAGTTTAAGCGCTTTGATAGGTTCATCAGTTCCCCATCACATCCATCCGAGCGAGTGATCGGGGACCCAGATTATCTGAATGTTGAAATGCTCGCTCATCTCATAGAGAAATGAGTGGCAACCCAACGCCATCCTTGAAGCCACATAAACTGATTCCAGCGAGCCAGCCTTTGTATTGTCAAGGTTAATCTGAACTATGCAAAGCATTATGTTGTGTTAACCCTACTTACCTCCGTGTATTCCCTGCTGCCGCAGGCTAATATAAAATTGCGGTACTAATTGCGCAGGCTACTATTAAATTGCGAGGAGTCGTCAGTATCGCCAGTTTCGGTTGGCCAGCTGTATTCGTGTCAACGTCATCCTCGTTCAGGTTAATCGACCCGAAACTGAGACTGCATATAATATAATTTGGGTTCATCACTGAAACATTTTTTTCAACAATCAACTTATATCTGTAGCTAGCCGCCATTTATTGAGATAATTCAAAGATATATCGTGATGAATGAAAGTGCAGATTGCTTCTGTAAATGCCATCTTTAATCTATCTAGATTTTGGTTGTAATCGGTGCAGTAGCTTTGGCTTGAAAGCTGGGCAACGCTAATGTGTAGACAGACATGCAAATATTTTAAAAGGTTTGTTTATGTTCAGACATCCATTAAATAGCGTAAACAGCTTACAAAGAGACATTTATCTCGGAATAATAGACAGACACTCCAATTTTATTAATTTGTGTAGATTATGTGCGACTTGCACGGAATATTGATTCTCTTTGGCTAAAATATGTACGAGTAGATAATGGGTGAACAAAAAAAAAAAAGTAAATTTCTTAATAATTTAAAGAAAACATTTGAAGATAAACGTGCTTATCCTGCAAGAAAAAAAAATCAGTTGAAATCGTCTACTAACAAGACATTTTTTGAAACAATTTAAGTATAGCATCATTTTCAGCTTATTATTATTATTATTGGAGGGCCATGGGGCGATCAGCCACCTCGCACTGCAACCTAAAAGATCGATTGTGTTAGACCCTGCTTAATTATCCGGCCAGTCAATAGCCAGGTTCTTAATGAACTTTTTAATACTGTCAGCCGGTACATGATACATACTATCTGGGCTTATTACTCTCCCTCCTACATGTTTACTACCGCACGTAGTTCCGCTAGAAAGACGGTAGCATTGGAGCCTAAGGACTTCGAGAGGGCTGTCCCACTCCCATATATTCCTACCGCTGCCACATCTTCCGTTTGATTTTATTCTTACGAGTTGCTGGGAATTGCAAATCGTCTATAGGTCATCCAGTTTTACTACAGGAAGGCTAAATAAAACTGGAGGGTGCCTGGTTTCCAGAGTCCGCATATTTTGGACTGATTAACCTATTTGCCATTCATCCATCGGCATATGCTGTTCTACCTTAGATTAGGATTTTTTGTCAAGGGTTTCTCCTTTAGCGCCGTACTTTAGCCTGTGTCAAATGGTCAACCTTAGTTATCAGTGGTTGCCACGAGGAGGCAGCACGTACACTTGCGAATTGTGAACAGGTTACCCCTTACACAATTGAACCCATCACGCAGCTGCCTAATACATGACCAGAACAGCTTAGGTGATGCGCACCCTACTGGAAGAGTAAGGAGCTGGTAGATTAATCTACTCAACTTTGGCCTTCCCCCCCCCCGCCCCCTTCCTAATAGACGCCAAACCACCAACATTTTTGTCACATCTGGCGTTCCTCAAGGATCTATTTTAGGACCTATTCTGTTTTCATTGTACATAAATCAAATTTGTCAATCAATTAAACAAATGGGAAACATTTGCTATCACCTTTTTGCGGATGATTTGCAAATCTATTCTTTTGGGGATATTGATTCGATTGACGCTGTGATTAATAATCTAAATCAAGCGTTATGTAATATTTCGGAATGGTCCAAAGTGCACAAACTTCAAATCAATCCTGCAAAGTCACAAGCCATACTAATAACTAACAAAAAACGTATAAATTTACCGATAAACAGTCTTTTAATTGACAATCACAGAATTGAGTTTTGTGACGTTATCAAGAGTCTGGGGTTGATCATAGACACTAAATTAAATTGGAGTACCCATGTTAATAACCTATGTGGTAAAATTTATGGTATCTTAGGTAAATTGTGGTGCACGGCGAAATTTATTTCAAGTGATGTGAAATGTCATATCATTCGTACTCTTGTGGGACCTTTACTTTCATATTGTTCTTCGATATATTCGCAATGTTCCAAGAAGTCCCTACGAAAGTTAAATGTTGCTTTTAATTCTTGTGCTAGATACATATTTTTGAAGCGAAGGGGCGAACCAATTTCGCACCTTTCTGAACAGATATTTGGTGTAAGCTTGAACCAGTTTTTGGAACTGTCGGTGTTGACTGTGATGTTTGGTTTGACTAAAAATAAAGTTCCGAACTACCTTTATGATAAACTGAAATTCTCGAAATCGCAGAGGACATTAAATTTAAATTTGCCTAAATCATGCAAAACTAAGCCAAGACAACGTGCTTTCTTTATCCATGGGGTGAAGCTCTGGAATAGTCTGAATCCGTCTATAAAGGCAGCATCTAATTTGCGTGGTTTCAAGGGACTGTACCTCGAGGGGCTGATTGGCACATAATTCGTATCCATTATTCTTCTTTTTTCTTTTTTCCATTATCACGTCTTCTAATGTTTTATCTTTTGTTCTTAATCTTTTCTTCTGTATTTTTAATTATATTATATTTAGTTTTAATTATTGTTCTAATTATTTTTCTTTGTAATTGCTTTAATACACATAGGAATATATCCCTGGATGTTGTAAAAAGGCTATGCCTTATTTGTGTATAATTAAATAAATAAATAAATAAATAAATAAATTTTCAGCTTTTTTCAGCTTAAAACCTTAAAGACTTTTACGGTCGAAGTTCTTTTGCGACATCTATTCCATTGTCCGAATCCGTGATTTTAGGTGATTTTAATGAGATTCTGAGAATTAGTGTGCCCCTCAGCCTTAGAGCTTTATTAATTTAATTTAATTTTGGTGAATATTAAAATTTTTTAGAGTTTATCAAATATTATTACACTTACGATATTAAAACGCTAAATGCTACAAAGCATTTTATTTTGTTTTCTATTTCAATTACCTTCCCTACTAAAACTTTAAAGAAAAATTTAACAAATTCATTTTCGCTGGTTTAATACTTAATTAACAATTTTTCTAATTATCTTGGTTTTGTGGTTTTTGCTTTGTAACTAATCGTCATTGAGTACCTCTTTAATCTCTCCATTTCAACCTCTTAACGATCCAGTACATTCTTTGACAATCATGATGCATTTTAAATTTACAAAGAGCAACATTGCTAGTAATACTTGATAATTAAGGATAATTACAACTGGCTTACAATCTCACAAATATGTTTACCGTCACGTTTGTAATGATATAGCGAGGTAGTCCCGACTAAATCGTAAACTTTTTCCTCTTATTTTATTACCAACCAGAATTAAAGCGAGCCAAATACAAAAATGCAACTTAATTCCTAAAAGCAAAAATAAAACTTTTTGTATTTAATTCAAAATTAGTTTTCTCAACCAACACTAATACGCTTATATTAGAAAAAAAGATAAAAAAAAAGAAGCAAGCAAAATCCCACCTGGGAACGCAATCATAAAATCTCATCTGTTAATTTGTCTTTCTGAAATAGAAAAACAAGTAAATACAAAATAAGCAAATATATAAATAAATGATAAACTAAAACTAATGTTCACTATATGTAAGTTTGACTGTGTATTTAATATGTAATGTAATGGAAGCGTATACAAAAAAAATAGAAAAATTCTATTTTATAAAATTTATCGTAATAAACAAACACATATAGTTTTAATCCGTAATTAGATTTCTTTTATTTCTTTAAAGAAATTGTACACAGTTAGGTGGTGGTATGAAATTCACAGATGATGAAACATTGAAAAAAGTTGGTTTACCTTTCCACATCGTTGATTATTTTCATTATGTTTATGTAACTAAGATAAGAAAAACTATAAATATATGAAAAATAGTTCTTGGAAACTATTTCGTTTTGTGTTAATATCAAAACAGAAACTTTTTCGTTTGAATAGCTGAAATAAAATATTTTGTATATGGCTCATTCCACGGTATTAAGCCATAGTTTCAAAGTCGCCTCACCGATTTCAATTTTTTGATTTTTATCGTGTTCCTTTTACAAATAAATCGGACACGTATTTTTGACCTTCGATTATCGCATTGTTATGACGTTGAAGGTTATCGATTTATTTTTCTGCGAAGTACTTTTTTACGGTTAAATGAAGAGATAAGAAAAAAATACTAAGTAAAATAGTAAAATAGTAGTTACTCACAACTTTTGCAATTTTCCACGGAGTTAAAAAAAGCTCTAAAACAGAGGGCTCAAATTTGTTATGTAGGATTTGCAAATAAATAGCTGCTGTGATTTTGGAACTAAGGAAGCACATTCGATCGGTTTCTTCTCCAGAAAAACTCCCCAGACCACAACTCTTCCAGTTTTCAGTGGAAGTCTTAAAAGACATCTGTTGCTACGCCTCTCTCGTGGTTCTCTTCATCCGAGGATTCTACCATCTCCAACATACGGCTTGAATTTGGATTTATCGTAGAAAATCACGTTATTCCATATTTCTTCAGTTCAAGAAACGTGCTCCCGGGCTCGCATCAAATTATGTTTTACTGTTTTTGTTTGACTGGTAATGCGAACTCTGGCTTCTGGACTGTTTCAAATGATCGTAAGCCAGCTTTAACCTATCTACTTCTCACTTAGCTGGATGAAATTCATTTGCCCGTTTCTCTTTCAATATCCCCTCTTATGTTCTATGACGGTAGGCGTAAAAGTAAACTAATTGTTTGATCAAAGTTTTTGCACGGCACTTGCGGGAATGTACCGCCGTAATAAAAGCAAGGCGGTCCAACAAAATATTAATATTAAAGATAGAAGTTGGTTTGCGCACTAATAAAGTACAAAAACAACATAAATAGTATTTATTTTATTCCACTACTTTCACGACTTTAAGTTCGAATTAGGGTACTTTAAATATTTTGGAATTTTTTCGATTTTCCCCCTAAATTGCAGGTACATTTTTTTTTTTTTTGAAATGTCATAAATAAATTTAAAATGAAACAATAAGCCAATTGTTTTCAAATGTTTTGTAATTTTAGCAACCAAAGCCCCAATTTGTAATAAAATATGTTTGACCAATTTTTTTTTTCCACAGCACTGTATACTTAAGTTGACAGAGCCTAAAGACTACAACACTCCCCTTTCAGTGAAATCAGTTTTGATTTAACGAATTTAGAAATAAGACAAGAATTTTGACTGCTGGACCTGCTCTCGTGCGTGTTTTTCCTGCTGAGGAAACTGGTTTAGGCGTTATATCGAATTGTACTTTTTCGGCCTTTTTTTGCGAACATTCATTTATTAATATTAACCACTAAGTCATGTTCAGAAAATTTTTGAAATATAATTTTTATGTGTTTCAACTGTTCCTTAAAAGATTTTGATGCCATCAAACAACTGATATCGTCTAGACACACTGCATGCATCAAACGTTGGAATGATTGTGCTGCGTTTTAGAGGTCAAAAGTCATTCTACAAAATTAAAAAATGCCGAAAGGTGTGGAAATGGCTATTTTTTGAATATCTGATGGTTCAATGGGAATTTGGTGGTATGCCTGGACAAGGTCTAACATAGTGAACAAGCTGTATGAAAAATCTTGGAGATGAGGAATCGGATAACGATCAGGTCCAAATTTTTTAACTAGATGTAAGGGCTGCACCATGAACTTTTGTTAAGTCTACAAATCTCGCGTGACATAATTAGTTCAAACTCAGATTTTGCAATTAAGAGTTTGTAGCAGGGATTCCGAGCGAAAGAAATACCGCTCCAGCTCCGATCGCACTCTGCATGGTTAGAAATCCGCTCCACCGTCGCTTCGCTCCAGGCAAAATTTGTGCGATTCGCTTCGCTCTGTCACTCCGCTCCGCTCCTTCAATCCGCTCCGCTCCAATATCACTGGAGATATTTATGAGGAAATTAATACATACATATCGTTAAGTTTTTGCTGTTCTTTCATATAATATTCTTCCAGATAAAATACCATCGCTAGACGTCTACATTAAACAATTAACTTTAAAGCCGCAACCATAGGAATTTATGTGTAATATTATTTTTGAAACTTCAGGTTATGTAATATGTTATTTTAACGATTTATGTTGTTTTTTGTCGTAGAAATTAACTTCCAAATAAAGAAAAACAAACAAGTGATCTTGGGTTTTTCTATTAAGTTTAAAATCCAAATTGTCTAGAGAGATAGTTAAAGAAATATAGGAAGTAAGGTGTAGTTTTTATTTGTTAGGAAAGCGAAAATATATTAAATTTTCTTAATGCTCCTCGCTCATTTCCACTCCTACTTCAATCGCTCCAACTCCGCAGGAATTCATAGTAAAATGATGTTTTTAGCTTCAAATTTTTTAATGAAAAAAGCAAAAATATTATAAAACGTTCTTATTACACGCTCCGAGCAAAATCGGGTAGCTCCACTCCGCTCCTCGCTCCAATCCGCTCCGCTCCTAGGGTGCTAAACGGTGAGTGTCTAGGCAAGCTCAACAGGTCAACAAGTTGTGTTGTCAACAACCATATCTAATATCCCACTTGTATAGTAGTGGTGTATACAGTACCCTTAATGTACAACAATATTGCTGCTTCAGCGTAAACCAATGTAATTAATAAAATGTTAATCAGTAGCTTTTATTATTTTGCTTACGAAGAAAAAAATAAATTAATGAATATAATTGTTGTTAGTTTTTTTTTCTTTATTTAATATTACAACTGATTTACAAATCATTTAGTAATTTATCTTTCTTAAATGAAGATTCACATTTGACGGGCAGTAGCCCAATGGTTACTCCCGTTTGAATTTACATAGTAATTATTTTTCTCTATCCTAATACAACTGCCCAATTCCAAAGGTTTCTGCCTTTGAAGTCTTCTTACTGCATTGGTGCTATCCCACAAACTTCGTATGTCTGCATTTTGGTGCCGAGATATCCGCTGAATGTGTTTCTTCGCATGATTTTATATTTCTTCACTTACATATTCCATTTTTAAGTCCCTATGGAGGTTATCATTTCTAATGTACCATGGTGCGTTTACAATGCCACGCAGCACTTTGTTTTGAAAACATTGAATCATTTGTACATTTGTCTTCTCGGTACAACCCCAAAGTTGAATACCGTAGGTCCATACTGGTTTAAGTATTTGCTGATATAATAGCAATTTGTTATGTATTGTAAGCTCAGAGTTTCTACCATTAGCCAATACATTTTCCTATATTTGATGTTCAATTCTTCTTTTTCTAAGCTTGCAATCGAGAGTCATGCCGAGGTATTTGGCTGTATTTGCATTTGGAACCGGCCTTGAATTAAGTTTCACTGGAATCCAGTTAACTTTCTGGTTTGTGAAGTTTACGTGAACCGATTTTGCTTCGTTTAGGCTAATGCGCCATTTTTTTGTCCTACTACTCACTGTGTCGGTTGCTTTTTGAAGTTTGGTCGTTGCTTCTGATATACACTTTCCAGTCGCCAGAATAGCTGTATCATCTGCAAATGTTGCTATGGTGACACCTTCTGTATTTGGCATATCTCTGGTGTACAGGATGTACAATGTAGGACCCAGTACGCTACCCTGTGGTATGCCTGCTGATATTTTCTTTAGTTCAGAGTATTCTCCGTTATATTTTACACGGAAATGTCGGTCTGCGATATAAGATTTAAGAATTTGATAGAATTGCTTAGATAGATCTCGATGCAATTTAAATTCAAGTCCTTGGTGCCAAACTTTGTCGAAAGCTTGTGCTACATCTAAGAAGATGCTGGAGCATATCTTCTTATTCTCAAGTGCGTCTTCGATTATATTCGTTATTCTGTGAACTTGTTTTATCGTATAGTGGTTTTCTCTAAATCCAAATTGGTGTGGTGGAATCAAATTTCTCTCTTCTATTATTGGCTTGAGTCTCTTGAGCAGTAATTTTTCAAATAATTTTGAAATTACAGGAAGTAGTGAAATCGGTCTGTACGACTTTTTATCGTTCGCTGGTTTACCTGTTTTGGGGATCATAATTACTTCATCAACCTTCCATTGTCGTGGGACATATTTTAGTCTGAAGACAGCATTGATAATTTGAACCAATTTTCGTAGTCCCTTCTCGGGAATGGCTTTTACGACTTGTCCAGTAATTAAATCATATCCTGGAGCTTTTTTTGCGTTTAAATTACACTTGATCTCATCTTTTAATTCCTGTAATGTTACACATCGAATATTATATTCATCAATTTTGCTAATTGTTATTATGTTTTCATCTGCTGTTTGCCTAGGTAACGGTTGAAAGGTGTCTTCCAAGTGAGCTGCAAATAAAATAGCTTTTTGCTTGTCGCTTTTGGCCCAGATTCCTTCCCATTTTTAATAGGCGGCTCATGCATTTTAGTTCTTTTTAATCCCTTTGTTGCTTTCCAAAGAGAGTAATCAGTATCTTTATTTTCGGTGAAACCATTTAAGTACTTGTTAATAGTTTCGTTCTTAATTTCTTTTGTAAGTTGTTTTAGTTTATTGCATAGAAAATTGAGAATTTTTTTGTTTTCCGGGGCACGTGTCCTTTGCCAGGTCTTTCTTGCCTTCCGTTTCTCTCTAACTAACTCCCTGATCTCAATAGGATAATTTTGATTCCTACGGGATTCGGTGTGACTAGCAGGAGAACTTTCCCATGCTGCTTGTTGAATAGTACTGTTAAATACCTCTAGTTTGTCTTCCAACTGTACCGGTGTTTTAATCGGCACTCGTAGATTTATTTGCATTTCAATTAGTTCTTGGAATACTCGTAGGTCCCAGTTAGTTCTATTATTTGTTTATTTAGGCAGGTTATCCTTATTAATTATCATTGCGCTGAGAGTCATGATAACAGGTGTATGATCGGAATAAATATCCCTTCGCTGTTTTCGATGCACATGTAATCCTCGAAGATCCCTTTCGTTACATAGAAATCAATGAGATCTGGTATTTTATTTATATCAGCAGGCCAGTATGTTGGTTTACCTCCAGAGTGGAACTCGTAGTTATTTATTCGTCCGGCTTCGAATAGCTCTTTTCCTTTATGGGTTGTAAGTCTTGATCCCCAATAGGTGCTTTTTGCGCTAAAGTCACCACCAATATTAAAATTGGATCCTAGTGATCTAAAGAGTCTATTATAATCTTCTTTGTTTAGATTATAGCGTGGAGGGCAGTAGATAGAGGAAATACTGTATTCATTATTATTGTTAGTTTCAACTTTTATGGTTTTAACTTGCATACTTTCTTCTTCTATACTAGGTTCTTCATGGTGTTTGAGATTCTTTTTCACTATTACTGTTGATCCTCCTCTGGGTTCTCCTCCTGGGTGAACAGCATGGTAACATTCATAATCACGTATTTTTATAAATGATGTTTTTGTCAAATGGCTCTCCGATATAAGGCATACATCTATTTTTTCTAAATTTAGAAAAATTTCTAACTCTGGAACATGTTGCGCTAGTCCGTTCGCGTTCCAGGTGACAATTCTTAATGTTCTACTCTTTTTAGTATATGAGGGCTGTTGCCTCGTTTAAGGTTTGATGCATATCTAGACGCTTATATAAAGCTTCTAAACCACGTTCTTGCTTTGCTAGCCTTATATTTATGGCTTCTATGCTTCGACATATCCTTTCAAGGGAGTTATCATTCATAGTATTAGATAACTGGTGGTTTTGGCTCCGCTTGGGTTTTAGTTGGTTTCTCTCTGGTAACCTTAGGGTTTGAGGAAACTGATGCATTTTGTTTCTTTGCCTTTGAAGTTCCTTGACTACTTCACAGCCTCCATAATTTGCAGGATGATGCCCTTTACAGTTTATACATTTTGCAGGGTGTTTCTACTTTCTGTACACACTTTCGCGTTGTGTTTTCCAGCACATTTTACGCATCTTGGCTCCCGTCTGCAATATTTTTGCGTGTGATTGAAACCTTGGCATTTTTTGCATTGAGGTATTAGCCTCGTGTTTTTCCTTAGCGGTTCTATTTTAACCCTCATATTGAGAATTGCTTTGATGTTGAAGATGTTTTCAACTTTCTCCTTTTTGTTAAACGTAAGCATGAAGAGTGG
This sequence comes from Tipula vernalis, assembly GCA_958295665.1. Lineage (NCBI taxonomy): Eukaryota > Metazoa > Arthropoda > Insecta > Diptera > Tipulidae > Tipula > Tipula vernalis. The sequence goes on from OY282560.1 coordinate 205,227,725, forward strand.
AAGCCCTCTTTTTCTGACTTGATTGTTCTCACCTCTCTCTCGTTTTAGGATGTTTACTGCATCTTCTATTTGCAGATCTCTTGCCTTTAGGTCCTCAATTATGTCCTCCTCCTTCTTACACGTTGGATGAAGGCCTCTGGCCATAACCTTAATTGCGCGTTCGTTTTTATCTTCGTATGTGAACCATTCTTTACCTTCCGCATTAAGCTTTGTTGCTAGAGCTCTATATGTATCAGAATCTAGTGTGTTGATTTCCCACACGTTATTGTTTAGTGACACTACTCTATATTCCTTAGCTGTCACTGATTTCATTATAGATTGTATACTAGCAAATTCTGTTATGCCGATTACATTAATTGGCGGAGGAGCCTTTTCTTTCGGTACAACCTTTTGTTGCCGATTTTGTTGCTGTTGCTGGTGAGCTCGTTTGGTATTAGTATCACCAGTTACTAATACATTAGTTTGCGAATGATCTCCCACTTCAGGCGAGAATTCTGCTTTTCGTTTTTTGGTAGGTCTTTTCTTCCTTTTCAGTACCCAATCCGTTTCTCTCATGAGATCCTCTTCATCAGTATGGAACTCATTGTTATAACTGGTGTGAGTACTTGCTTCATTATAACAAGTTAGCGGGTTTTCAGAAATCTCCATTGGTTTGGGCTTCTTCAATTCTTCATTTTCTTTTTTTAGTTTTTCAATTTCGCTTCTTTGTTGGGTTAAAAGTACATCTACTTCACTGAGTTTTCGACAGAGTTCAGCGTTTTCGTCTTTCTGCTGATTTGCAGAGTTAGTATGATTGTTTGGCGATCTTAACAATATTGAACTTCTTTCGAATGGGTTTAGCAATGATTGGCTCACCCCAGAATCCATTGAGCCAGCCTCGTAAGAGGATGGATTAGCCAACTGGGTGGTTGGTTTACCACCTGGGGTATTATTCCCTTTTTGTGTTGTATTCATTGCTTTAAAACTGGTTATGTATCAACTACCAACCTAACCAGTACAAGTTGGTAGTGGGTCATTGAAGAGAACATCATTTGCTATGTTCTCGGTAGTCGGTTATTCCGCCGTATCTCGGTCGCCAGAGCCTCGTTAGTTAATTAGCAGGAAGTAATACGTGCAGGTTGGCATTTGGGCTAGTATATTAAGACCATCTAAACCGGCGCCCCTTACCCCCTCAATTGTTGTTAGTGTAAGAAATTTATATATATATATATATATATATATATATATATATATATATATATACAGCGTATTCATTAATAATCAAATCAGAACAAATTAAATTTTCAACAATATTGTCTCTCATTATAATTAGCTTGGCCTCACCCATGAAAACCTAGCTAATTATTAAAAATAAGCAATTTCTATCTGTGGTTGGAACTACACATGTTCCTTCGAGCTAGCAACAACTAAACTAGCAAATAAAATGCAATATTACCATAATATATTGTGCCAAAATAGAAAAATTAAAGTAGAAAATTTCGACACCCATATAACTCATCAGATCATCAAAATGGCAAAGTTGCTGCAAGAACAAAAGGAGATAGGCGAGAAGATAATGATACAAGCGAGAAATTACAACAAAGACGGAGAAATTCGAAAGACAAAACCCTATCAGGAAAGAAGAATAGAAGAGCTTAAAAGGCTATACTCCGACTATCTTGTTAGGGATGACAAAATAATAGCGATAGTTCCTCCAATAAAAGGGGATCATCCATATAGAGCAACAAAAAAAACAGTTGCCGAAACAAACAGCAAATTACTTGCCGAGATGCGTCGTCGCTTAAACAATACGCCTACAACAACACCACCATCCAGTATGGACAACCTAGAGCACGTCGACTCTGCCATTAGAGAGCCATCAAACAATGGGTTAATAGCAACACCATTGTCCAGTATGGACAAGCTGGACCACGTTGACGATAATATTAATGAGCTGTCAAACAATGGGCCACCAACAACATCGACACAATCATCAAGTAGGGACAACCGGCATCAGCTAGACAATATCAACAAAGAGCTGTCACACACCAACCGGAAGCTGCTCAAGAAGCAAATTGTCCTGATGAGGAGTATGTACAGAAAATAAACTCCATTGAAGAAGCATTGGGCAATAACAACAGTCCAATGGAATATATCAAACTAAAAATGGAGCAATTATCATTAGAAATAAGGGTAATTGATACATTACACATAGAGATCCTAGTAGAAATAGAAGAAGATGTCCGCAAGACCTCCAATCAGTCGAATCCTTCTTCTTTACCAAATGAAGTGGTGAAGAAACATGGGATGAAGATGGTATACAAATTCCTATGACCACCATTTATTTAAATTCAGCTTTAGCCGCTTCAAGTTATAGTCGGTTATGACACTGAAGCGCAATTGACCCTAACCTCTAAGTTAATGGTTTCGTCAATTCATTTCTTCTTATGAACGTTCACCGATAAATTAAATTTTACTAAAAAATCTACTTCTCTACTCATTGGACGATTTGTAGCGGATATAATGAAAACGTGTGGGAAATCCCTCCGAAGACTAAGATTCAAATTTAAAAATTTGCTACCGTATGTTCGTATAACCGAATTGTTTGCAGCTGTTAACAAAATATCTGAAGTCGTAGCACTAGTTTGAATAAATTTATTAAGCGGCAAAACAGATACATACATATGTCAGAACCGGAGTCAATTAAAAAATTCAGCTTTGTTTTGCTACATTTCACAAATAGGCGACGAGATAAAATGCTACTGCTGTCCGTCGCCGAATCCAGCAGTTTTACATGTTTTTTGAATCTTTTATTTTGAAATCACAAGGTTTTTTGACATTTGCGAGCTTTGTTGCCAAATCTAAAACAAAAATAACAGGTTGGAAATCTAGCTGCCTGTTTCTGACTTCTACTTCTATTGGGATATGATTCTCGTCCTACTCTTGGAACAAACTGTTTTTGAGAGAGAGAAGCAACCGATAACATTAAACTCTCAACTTGTTCTTGTAGTGATTTTACTACCGATATTAGTGAAGCATCTTGAACAGCAGCGGCTGTGCATGCTCCAGTGCGATCCGTTATTGATGCTATTCCCATACAGTTGTAATTGTAAATTATGTAATCACGTGCAATTGATGTAATTCATAAATTCAGGCAGATGTACGGAGCATATATTTGTACGGAGCAAATTACGACGTCTAATTACTGGATTCCAAAACTCTCAGTGTTGGTTTGATTTAAATTCCGGTACGCATCATTGAAATATAAGCGTATCTTGCAATATTGATTCGTTGAAAAGGATGTTCAACAACGCGAAAAGCAGAGGACGAATGTTTCAACAGCTGATTATATATCCTGTTGTTCAACGGTGATGAAAATTTGACTACGTATGGACGGTAATAACGCATACGAGTACATTGATTATTTTAAATCAAACTAAGCGTGTTGCCAAAATTATTTGGCAGTCGGGGTCACCAGTACTGTGGTCGGGTTTAACGGGTTGCCTTCATCTAATTGTCGGGCTTAAAAACATAATATTAAAACACGCACACACTAGCATAATTTCATATTTATTTATTATTAATTTAGTATTTATTATTAAATTATTCTGTTTATTTTTATTATTATATTTTGTACATAATTTGGTTTAGCTTTTCATAATTTTATTATATTTAACATAGGCAAATAATACTGTACACAATAATAGAACTCGACCCAATTATTATTGTGTACGATCTCGTTTACTGACAACGGTCACAACAATAATGTATAATGGTCGATAATTTTTATTTTAGAAAAATTAATAAGCGGTACCAAGCTAACCGAATCTGCAAGGTTAAAAATGAATTGTTAACGATGTAGTGAACAACGTAGATTGTCGCTACACCCAGACACTAATAGGTTTTTTTCATTAAATAGGGTTAAATTTCACCGCCAATAGGGTTAAATTTCACCTGCCCTCCACACATCCCGGTCAGGTAACCTAACACAGAATGGTTTGTGGAAGTCCAGTTTAGCTGGCATACAGTCGGAAGGCATTCCTATGGTAGGGTCTGTCTGAAATTCCTTAAGGATTTCCAGATGACCCACCATATTGCCTGGTTTGATATTTCCTTCCGCCTGCATTTTCAGGGCCATACTTGCAGCATCGTTTTTAATATGCAGGTGTAACGGTGTCAGTCCTAGAAGTGTCTCCACCCCCGCGGTTGGACATGACTTCATTGAGCCCGTAACACCGATGCAGGCTACACGCTGAACCTTATTCAATAAGGTTTGCGTTGTCTTCTGCTCAGTTTTAGGCCACCATACAACCGAAGCGTAGGTGACCATAGGCCTAATGATTGTAAGAAATGACCAGTAGATCATTTTTGGTTGTAGTCCCCAAGTACGCCCATAGAGTCTTTGACAGGCCCAGAGAGCCTTGATGACTCTATTTTGAACTTTCAACAAATGTTGGTTCCAGTTCAGTCTTTGATCTAGGATAACCCCTAGATATTTAACCTCGTTGGAAAAAGGCACAGTAGTACCGTTTAACGAGGAAGCTGTAAACGCAAGCTTTTTCCTCCTCGTAAAAGGAACAATGACAGTTTTGCTTGGATTGGCACTGAGTCCTTCCTGGTAACACCACTGCCATATTATATTGAGTGCATTTTGCATGCGATCAGAAATGACCTCATCAAACTTGCCTCTGATTATGATAGCCACATCATCCGCATAGCCCTGGACATCAAACCCATGGCTACTCAGAAGGACCAGTAGTCTGTCAATAACCAATGACCACAAAAGAGGAGATAGTACGCCTCCTTGGGGACAGCCCTTTACGGCCTTGATGGTTACTGATTCGCCACCTAGTCTGGCAGTAATCTCACGATGTTCTGGCATGGAACGGATCCACCTAATTGTAGAAAGTGGAACCCTTTTTCCCATTGCTGCCCTCTATAGATCCATAGGAGGTATTATCAAACGCCCCCTCAATGTCCACAAAGGCACAAAGGGCAATTTCTTTATTTGTCACTGCTTTTTCAATCCTCGTGACTAGTCCGCTAAGGGCCATAACCGTGGATTTACCAGTTTGATACGCAAACTGGTCCCGATGCAGCAGATTCTTTCCAAGGACCTCACTTCTTATTTGATAGTCCAGGATTTTTTCCATCGTCTTCAAAAGAAACGATGTGAGACTAATTGGCCGATATGCCCTGGCCTGGGTGTCTGGACGACCCCCGCCCTTTGGTAAAAAGACCACATTTACTTTCCTCCACAGTTTCGGAATATAGTTAAAAGCATAACTTGCCCGAAACATCTGGATCAAGCTGGGGAGTATTTCCTCAATACCTTTTTGAAGTAAAGCTGGAAAGATACCATCCCCTCCAGCGGATTTGAAAGGTTTGAAAGACCCAATAGCCCTTGCTGGGTGTGAAAATTTTCCCAGAGAGACTCCAGATCCTACTGTGAGGCGCATAGGCCACCTCACTTGAAGGATCATGCAAGTCCTCTTGGGCTCCTACCACTACTGAATCCGGAAAGTGGATCTCTAACAGTACCTCTAAGGTTTCCTTCCGGTTTTCAGTGAACCCCCCATCTTGCTTCTGGAGAAGTCCTAAACCATTTGAATGATCCCTGGAAAGGACTTTCTGGAGACGAGCTGCAGAGGGCAATTCATTGATTTCCTCACAGAAATTTCTCCAGGTAGCTCTTTTGGATCTCCTTAGTTCGAGATTATATTCCGTCAAGGCCATCTTATACTCGCCCCATTCACCGGTGCGTTTAGCCTTGTTGAATAATCTTCTTGATTTTTTCCTCAGTTTACCCAGCGTCCCGTTCCACCAAGGGACCATCTTTGTGGACTCTCTTCGGTTAACTGGGCAGCTGTTCTCGTAAGCCAAGTGTATAGAATTATGCAGCTGGTTTGAACAGATCTCCAAACCCTCTGGAGACTCTATATACCCCACAACCGAGGGCATTTCTGATTCGAGTGAGACTCTATAAGAGTCCCAGTCGGTCAGTTTTGGAATTCTGATTTCCTGCCGCTGCATGGTCTTAGCCGCCAAATCGAATCTGATGTGCAAGTGATCCGATAATGAGGCCTCTTCAGACATATGCCAGTTTTTGACCAAGTCGCTGAAATGCGGACTAGCAAGTGTCAGATCTAGGACCTCTTGCCTAATTGCATTTATAAAAGTAGGTTTCCTTCCCCTATTGACAATGTCTACATTATTTGAGATCAGAAATTCGAAAAGGTACTCACCCCTGTTATTGATGTCCGTGCTACCCCACACCGTGTGGTGCGCGTTTGCATCGCATCCTATCAGGTAGGCCAGCCCATTGCGTTTGCAATGAGCTATGAGCCGCCTAACTTCAAGTGGAGGTATTAACTCTGAGTCTCCAGGAAAGTAGGCGGAGGCCATTATAGCCTCCTGTTGGCCTCTTTCACCCAGAACCTCCACCATTACTGCAACCAAGTCCCTGGAGGTGAACTCTGAAATGGGAATAAAATTAATTTGCGAACTAGCCAACACAGCCGCTCTTGGACTCTGAGTTCCATTATGATAAATTAACTTACCCACTTGATTTGGTATACCTCTAATCTGGTTACCAATCACCCATGGCTCCTGGATTAGAGCCATGCCAATGTTTTGGCAGATAAACCTACGACAAAGGACGTCCGAAGACACCTTTGCATGATGCAGGTTTATCTGCAGGCAGGCGATGTGTGCCTTCAATTTACCGAAGGCCCCTTCTGAAGGCCCTGCTCAGCCTCCTTTTCAGCACCGCCACCACCCGCATGCTTTTTTTGTCCGGCAGATGGCTGACCAGTGTCCTCCATCGCCGTTCTGCTGGCCCCCGCTGCCTGAGAGCCTCCAGGCCTAACCAGTGGCTTACACGGGGGGAGCCCTTGTGAGGCCTTCCCCCGCGGAACCCCTGACGCCTTCCTCTCCCTTTCCCGCCTTCTCCTCACCTGTCTCCTGGAGAGGGCGGTCACCCCGGTGGTCTTAGCTACAGGTGCCGCTACCGTAGCTTCTACAGGCTTCACCACTTGGGTCCCGCCGACAGAAGTCGGTTTAGCTCAAAATCATGAACCTTGTCTTTCCTTATCTTTAAAATTAAAACACTTATGCGTACTTAAAACTCCCACTTTAATGAAGGTACCAAAAAATTGATTATCTGTTAATCTAAAGCTATCTAAGTCTAAGTGGTTCTCAACTCAATTCGAATGGCGGATCATTAAAATATTTGGTTTATTTTCCGCAAACCAAGGAATATATTTTTTCGACACCTTTTAGAAATAACAGTTGTAAAATCAAAAATCTTTTAAAAAATACCCTCATTACATAAAACAATATCGTTCAGCTTCTCTGTTAGGTAGGCTCGCTGATTGAATTACATAAATTTCCTTACATTCGAAATTTTCAAGAATGTTGCGTTCTAGTTTTTGACAAAAAAGAGACGCGTTATTTTGTGTAACGAGTATAGAAAGTTTTCGGTACGAGCGAAGCAACTTTCAAAAAATCGCACAACTCACGCAAAATGGCACTTCTGTTTTCCCAACGTGTTACATACAAGATTTTTTCTAATTTTGATAAGAAAAACTCGTAAATTATTGAATTTTTAAAAAAAATTTAAATATTTTTATTGTAAATCAAATGGACTCAAACTGATGTTGAAATGAATATTTCATCACTATGTAGTCGTTGAAAAATTCTTCAATTCCTAAATAATCACGAAAAATATGTCATCATTCTTCATTATCTAATACGATTTTGAAAAATCCTACATTTCATAATAATAATAGAAAATAGTATATAATTTAACGAGCGACTCACGAGGATAAGGTTATCCTCATAAGTAATAACCATGTTAAATACGAAACATTTTCTAATCCTGGAAGTATTTTTCTAAGTTTTTAACAAAAATCAGCTCGCGAATATTTATTTAAACCCCCAAAATTTGTTTACTATATTTCTAACGTAAAATTTTCTTGGCGTTTTATCAATCGGTGAGTAAAGAATTTAATATATGACCAATTCATCAATGCAAGAGTAATAAATTCATCGTGCGTTTTGTCGCAGTGGGCCACATGTCTCAAAATGGAATAACTGGGCTTCACACTCATTCCAGAGTGATAAATTCTGTAGCACTGGATACACAAATAATTATCCCGTTGTTCAGTCGACTTTGTAAATTGTAAATTGTTTAATGACGATTTTTTGTAAATTTTTCGTGACCCAGAAAAAGTATGTCACGGACCTCTTGTGGTCCGAGCCCCACTGGTTGAGAAACACCTATCTAAGTGATAAGTAAACTCTGTTCTACTATTAATAATTAACGAATAATTATAGAAATTATCTAAGATGTACTTGTATTTGTATATTTTGCCATAAAGTACTCGTTCTATAAATTATGTACAGGAAGTACATTTAGCATCAAATGGACTTTGAATTGCTTCCCCATCCACCGTATTGTCCAGATTTGGCGCCTAGCGATTATTTTCTGTTTCAAAATGAAAATGATGGCTGTATGGAGAGTTTTATAAGACATGTATTGAAATGTTGGAAAATCGTTGGATGAAGTGTATTGAGTTAACAGGAGGTTATATTGAAGATTAGAAGATTAAATAAAAACTTTGACAAAAAAAAGTTGCGTTTTATTACCAATACAGGAAACTTTTCAGCCTATTTCAAATGTTCTCAAGGTCAAATGAAAATTGATGACTGCTTTATTCAATTAAAGTTATTAGCCAGCACTACATGTGGTTTTAAAGCCCTTCTCATCGAAACTTTACCTGGCAGGTTTGTTTGTGGAGTAACAGGTTCCATGTTGTTCCTTGTTCTCAAGGAAGTGAATTAACTTGGTACTCTGCAGTTTTCACTCGCACAAAATCTTTCAAGTTTTGGTGTCCACTGAATCAAATATTTCGAAACTTAAAATATCTGAGAGTCGACAAAGATCAGCCGCTGGGGTGTTAATCAGCATTGTTTCAAATATAAGCAGTAATATATGAACTTCAACATGTCTACGAACTAAATTACGAAACTCTTATAGATTTCTCTTTCGGGGTCCATCTAGCGTTTGCAATTTAAACTACCGGTTATTTCGAGTGTGGCAACACTTACGTCATTATTGTGGCAACACTTATGTTTTCGTCATTTTCGTACTTACATACTTTCAAAGTAGTAAGTCTTCTACCCAAACAGTAAGAAATTTTCATGGAAAATTCAGAAGAAATACAGTTAAAGTTTGGGTAGAAGACTTACCACTTTGAAAGTAAGTTTTCAATATTTCCCAATTTTGTTCAAGTGTAAAGCAACCCATTTAGTAAATGTCAAAAATTAAACTAATTTTCTGTCATAACACGAGTGACATAAGTGTTGCCACACTCGAAATAATCGGTAGTTGAAATTGCAAATACTAGATGGACATTCCTTTATTAGTCAACTAGAATAATAGGAAGTAGAAGGTCATAGCAGTGATGAATATTGATTACAGTTTTTGTCTAAAGGAGGGTTAAACTCTATAAGCGAATGTAGAATTGGAGGCAGGGGAAGAGAGGTGCGGTGACGTGAATTTTAGTTGATTAATTAATAATTGCAAGTGTACTGTGGAAATTCGTACGGGAGGGACTGTGTTCAGTTATTAGTAATATATACATACATATTTTTCCAATCTAAAGCTAGAAAAGGTAAAATGAAGGTAAAATTAACAGACACATCAAGCGTATACGAATTTTAAACCACTGCGTGTAAGGGATTGGAAGAATATTCCAGGATAGTGAAACTTTTTTAAAACTAATGGACGAATAGATGTTAATATAAACAGTACCACATTAAAGTCCTTTGGGGAACGTAATTTACACACAGAGTTGAAGGAAAGAGATCATGAACTGTTTGACCAATCGAATGAACCAATTAGACAATTTCCAAGTTCCTTGGCCAATAGAAAAATCAGTCGGTGAAGAATTGCATCGAATGATGCAGGAAGGTATAGTTTAAACCGGTTAGGCACAGTGAGTGAGCGGCCTCAATACAAATTGTAAAAAATGGTTCGATACGCTTATGTGGGACTTTTAAGGTAACTATAAATCCGGTGAGTAAGCTCGATATATATCTATTGCTCTTAATAAATGATTTAATTATGAGGTTGGTATGTAACACTTATTTCTGTGTGTTAGCCTCTATCATTTTTGAAGCTAATGGACATTATTGGGTATATCTATACGTTCCGTTTTTTTGTTAAAATTACAGGTTTATTTAGCAAGTATATAAAAGTGGTACATTATTCAAAGTATGCTCCACCAGAAGCCACAACCTTCGCCCATTAAGGAAATTCACGGATTCCCTTTCTGAAAAAGTCGTCGTCTGCTGAAGCGATCCATTCATCAAGCGAATTTTTGATACTTTCATAAGATGTGAATCGTACGTCTTGAAAGGCTGACTGCATCGACCGGAATATATAATAATCTGAAGTACTTTACTCAAGCTTTTTTACGTTTAGGATTTTCATAGTAAATCCATTTTTCATTTCCAGTCACAAATCGATGTAATTTTTCGACATTCCATCTACCTTTCTGTTAATTCATGTGGTATCCAGTTACCAAATTTTTGGACCATCCCCATTCCATGTAGACGTCTACTGACAACGGATTCAAATTGCCTAAACCACCTTCTATACATACTATCAAAAAAAGCATGTTCACCGTAAGCTTCTACAAGAAAACGATGATTTTCAGCAGCGCTTTTATTTATAGTAAAATAATACCACAAAACTTTCCACAATTGACGATTATTTGGCACACAACTCTCAATTTTAAATCGAGTAAAAACTGTGTTCTTTATATTTTAATCAAATGTCTTATTCTACGTTTTCAAGGTTATGAAGAGACTTTTCAAAATCATGTATTTCATGTAACTTACTTTTACATGTACCCAATAGTTCAAAGCGTTGAAGGTGTACCCATTTTTAATGAAGATATTTGTGTTGCAGGAAAAACTATTGGTCGAGTGCCGAAATCAGTGTCATTATAATATTATTTCGGGAGAACGATTAAACCGACGCTTACAATGCTAATTTTTTTCTTGGGTTTCTTAAATTATTATTCGAAGAATAGAAAGCACCCGTATCCTTATAGTATTAGCGAATTATATGCAACATCTATTAAATCCTTAATAATTTGAATTTTATTGCAATTAACTATAATCAGCAATTCAGTCGCTGTAGCCTGATTAGATGACTGAGAATAGTTTTTTCTTAATCCCCATCAGTAGATCTCGAAAAGTTTGTAAACTCTTAATAATTTCACCTTCTCTGTAAAAATAGTAATCTGGCTTTGTTTTCCGGACTAATGTAATTTTTCATAAATTCTTTATAAAGCAATAATAGGGGATCCTGTTCTTAGAAAGTTATCAATTGCTTAGGAACAGGTTGGCTAAAGAAATACCAACTAATTTCCAATATACATAGGTCATACTATAATAATGGGAAAACCTAGAAGTAGATAATGATTGTATGCTTTTCTTAAACGGAACAATGGTTCGCACAGGTATGTGGAGTCCATTGTTACAAATTCTTGATGGTGCGTAGACAAACACATGGTGCGTGGACAAAACATAATGATATAAAGGAAAACCCACATTTTACTTACCCTGGCACAACGTTTCCATTCAAACGAATCTATGTTGGTTTATTTCATTTTGAAGGTTTTGCATTTTTCATTTCGGTAGATCATTTTTCAAAATGGTTTGATATTTATTTGCTTTCCTCAACAACATCTTAAGTTGTGATAGTAAAGTTAAAACGCCGGTTTTTAATTTTTGGATAGTCTTTATATACAATAGTATCAGAGAACGGCAACAAATAAACGCCTACTCTTGTTTACAGTCTCGAATCTAACGGATTAGCGGGGCGAGGCATTGGTACTGTTATTTATACGCGTGTTTTTTTTTTTGGAGAAAAGGAAATTGGATCAAATGTCAATCGAAACTCAAATTGTAAAGTTTTGTTCAAAACGGAGTTTTAAAAAGTTTGTGTTATTTATTCACTGTATGTTGTGGAATTTCGAAAAAGAAAGATACATGCTTACTGCAGTTGACTTCAAAAATTCTCTTCAAGAAATTGAATTATAAGGCCTTTCTAAAATAGTGCCAGTTTCAAAAATATCTATTACAAAACCCAAACCGCATCTGTCCGAGGCCACTAAAGTAGAAAATAATACGAAACAGCTCCATGAGATAACCGAAGGTTAAATATCTTAAAAAACATGCGTCTGATTTCTTTACTTAAGGTACACGATGAAAATTAAAAGATTGAAATGGCTGAAGATCTTTCCAACACAAAATGGAATGTGCCATATATATCTTGTCTCTTTATTGTTGTTTTGTGTAATTTGAATTAAGTAAATTAAAAAAGGCAATTTTCTTTTGGAAATGTCTAACTCGATTTAAAGCCGGTCGTTAGTCTTTACAATAAACGTGTACAATTTAATTGCTTTCTTCAAGGAAATGATTAATTTTCCCCCTGTATCGTAAACTAATGATTGATCTATTTTAAGAAATGTTCTCGCTGCCGAAAGGAAATAACATAAAAATCACCTAAAACTCATTCCATTTTAAATTGATTTTTTTTTTCGTTCGTATCAAATAAATATAAATATGTATATGTACACAAGGCTTGTTTTAAATCTGAAGCAAAAAAGGACGAGAGAAAAGAAGCAAACCGTAATCTTATTTAAAGAATTTGATTGAAAATTATAAAAATTTTCAACCCAATGATATTCAAATTGGGACCAAAACATATAAATTGTGTGATTTATTTTTATGGACCGTTTGTATTTGTAAAGGAGAGGGTATAGAAGAGTGCAATAAAGCTCATATATCTAAAAAAGTTTTTCTTTTAATATATACACATGAGCTTTTATTATTTGAAATAACAATCCTTTTGGGAAAGCAAATAACAAGAAAATGTTTACTTTCTATAAAAAAAATTTATACATAATACGTTTCGACAATGCGCTCTGCTTGTGCCATATATGTTATCGATATTTGATTTCGAGCAATTTTTGTGTCCCGAAGAATAAAGAAACTGAAAAAAAAGAAAAACATTGCGAATTGAATTTTAATCGAATATAAATTTCGTATGATTCCAATTTTGTTGCTGTATATACGTAAATATGTTTTCTTCTGAATTTTTCTTAGGATTTGATAGGAAAATTGAAAAATTAAATTAAATATAAATTTTGAATTTTTAAATTTATATTATTACTGTATTATGTTATATGTATGTAAATTGTAGGAAAAATGTACGTACATTTGGGGTGATTCCCATTTATAATTTCATGTAAATTGTGAACGGTAATGCTTTCTTGAAAGGAGGGGAGGGGGGGGGGCGGCTGAACAAAAATTGTGCTTTTGATCTAACCAAGGGTATACAAACAGAAAACTAAGTAAAATTCTGAAGGGGAGGAGGTACCTTGTAGTCGAACAAAATATTGTATTAAACGAGCGTTGCTGCAGTGTGCAATCAGATTACACAATTAGATAAATTCTTAGTATTAAATCGAAAGTGGGCTTTATTACAAATATACTCCATATAATAATTTGAGGCTGATATAAATTACCGATAGGTTTTTTTTTACAACGCAGAGAACACCTATAAAAGTTTACGGGCTTTACAGGTAGAGTTATATATATACGCCATTTAGATTGTGAATATCCTGATCAATAAACCAATAGACTACACAATTTATGATGTATCGTTTTATAATTCCATTACAAATTTTTGTACAATCAATTTAAATAAAAACCATCACCACTTTAACACGATCAGACTAATTTAATTCACATAAATTTTGTTATGGTTTTTATCGTTTTCACCAAAAATATTGAGTCCAGCTAGATTGAAATCAGCTGAAAAAAAAATCAAGCCAACAACAACGCGTACACAAAAATTTTTGTTGTGTAAACAAATAATTTTTTTTAAAGTAAAAAAATACGTTGCACTTCAAGGGAGAATATGAACTACAGTTTATAACAAAAATTCGGTATATCGAGCGAATTTTTTTGACACGATGAATAACAAAGTGGAGAAGGAAAATGAATTGTTTATTTTTGCTTATCAATGCACTGTCGTGTATTTTTATAAAAATGAAGTGTGTTGTTTTAGTTTATAATTATATTTAGATAACTTAAACGTGGTACTTACCTCTTTTATCTCTTTTGTGGAAAAGAATACACGCTTTCACCGTTGATTTACAGATTTATTAGTCCAACTTTTTAATTTATACACTTTTCTATATATTTGATTTTTCACTAAAATTCTAAGATTATTTGGGTCAGATTATCACTACACTAATTTGGATTTCTACACTATCCCTTCACTTTTGATTCTTCTTTAACTATAACTGGATTGACTGAATTTAACTATAACTATAACTTAACTATAACTGTAACTTAACTATCACTCTATTTGGATTGATTGTACTTAACTATATCTGTAACTTAACTATCTATTAACTATACCTTACCTGTAAGAATTTCCATTATATATATGGAAAATCTTACAAGCTAAGCGGAAACATATCATCGCGGAACATAACAGTTTTATACGCGGAAATGCAATTTTGAAGAGTCGCGGAAAATTACGGAAAAATGTGATGTTGATGAATATGTTTATTTCGCGATTTTACAACTTTAAATGGCCTTGATAAATACTATATTTATAATTATGCGCTTATTGTTTGTAATTTAATATTATGTAAGTGCGACTTACTAATTATAAATCAACCTTGAAAGTTGTATGACCGCGGAAATTGGGTTTTTATTAGTTATTGAGTTGTGATTCACAACAGTGTGTGTGTTGTATTGCTTGTGGGTTAAATGTGGAACATTATTCCATTTCTTGTAATTAAATGTGTATAAAATATGAGTGAGTCGCTACATTACTCCGCCGCAAGCGATCTCCCCCTACCTAGTGACTAACTGCATGCGTGGAGGCAATACGGATTGCTCAGCCGAACTAAGTATTCGATGAAATGTTTTCTTAGTCTGCGTATAGCTTTATACGGATGGGGTGATTTTGTGTGCCGTTGGACTTTAGCACCTTCGCAGGATAAACAAGTCTGAGCCCAATTGTCTGCGTCTTTGTTTATACTGGGCCAAAAGTAGCGAGCAGTAATTAATTTACGAGTTGCATAGACTCCAGGATGTGAAATGTTGTGTAATGTGCCGAAGAAGAACTAGTGTGACATTCGCAACCAGAAAATAAATTCTGAAGTTCTACGTCGGTTTTTTGTGTGATAGCGATTCTGTGCAAGTCGATGTGTGTCTCGACTGTGTCCGTTTCGTTGTCGGTTGTGCGGAATAGTGTGTCCGCTAAGACGTTGTCATGTCCGTGAACATGCTGAATGTCCATGTTAAATTGGCTAATGTCATCCAGGTGGCGAGATTGCAGTGGCTTACGTTCAGTTTTAGACTAAGTTGCTTTCGTCACAGGTTTGTTGTCGGTGTATATGGTGAAATACCGACCTTCAACAAAATATCTGAAGTGTTTAACTGCCAGATAGAATGCGTGTAATTCCCGATCAAATCCCAGTGGTTCCCAACACTCGTCATTTTACTGTTGTAGTACAGCAGTGTTTGATGCAACAGTGGTTAAGCCGAGCTTTTAGTCGCTCTGGGGGTGTGCCAGAAGTGTTATCTGGACCAATTCAGCTTTTAGTGATGTGAATGCGTGTTGACATTCATCGAGCCAAGATAACTTCTTGGCTATCTTGGGCTTTCTGACTAAAGCTGCCAAGTGGCTGTGAATTGGTGCGAGTATTTGAGCGAGTTTCGGTATAAAGCGGTGGTAGTATTTTATCAAGCCGACAAATCGCTGTATACTTTTGGTTGAAGTAGGCTGGGAAATCCCTTCCAAGAGTGGACGCGCCAAGGCCACCTTTTAAACTCTTGATATGAACGTCAAACTGTGTTAGCCTGTGGAAGAGTTATTCCAGCTGAAGTTTGTGTTGTTGCTCTTCATCAATGTAGACGGAAGCGAAGTCCAACTCACGTACGACTTCGTTCATGAAACGCTGAGCGTTTGAGCGGCATTGCTTAAGCCGGAAGGCATTCGAGTGAATTCGAATAGACCAAACGGGGTTGTGATCGCCATTTTATGAACGTCTTCAGGTTCAACGGGAATTAAATGAAAGGCTCTGGCCAGGTGTTTGGAGAAATTGTATGGAGAAATTTTGAATGTGGAGTATCGGGTAGCGATTCGGTGTTGTGACCGTGTTTAATCGTCTGTAGTGTCCACATGGTCTCCAACCTAGATCTTTTTTCTTCACCATGTGAAGTGGACGAGAGAGAAGAGATGCAGATGGCGTGCAAATCACTAGTTCCACCACATGTTGGAATTCTGTAAGTGCGTCTTTGTGGCGAACCTGATCTAGCCTACGTGGTCTTGGCACGGGCAGATGGCCTGCTGTGACATTGTGACGGATCACCTTGTGTCGAACTGGTAAATTATAGTTCGGCTCTGCTGTAAATGAAGGATATTCTTTAAGCCGAGTGGCATAACCGTTGTTGATTGTATAATGGATCGGTATTGGTGTGTTGACACGACTCATTGTGGTATTGATTGACAGCTTAGTCGGTGAATCAACCAGCAACTTGTTTTTTAGATCAACAAGGAGGCCAAATTTACACAAGAAATCGGCGCCAATGATCGGACGATTCACATCAGCTAAGATGAAAGCAGTGTGAAGGTTCTCTTAAGTCCGATATTCACCTGGAGCAATTTTGTGCCGTAGGTTTGTATTGTAGTGGCCTTGGCGGCCGAAAGAACTAATTTTTGTAATACTGAGCTGGAATGACCAAAAGGTCAGCGCCAGTGTCTATAAGAAATATTAAGTTATTGCTGTGGTCGTGGAGGAACAAACGGAACCTAAATAACGGGTGTGTGATGTTGCCGTCTCTATTCGGTGGGAGACTCGTTTTTTGAATGAATATCGCTTTGAAATTGTACAGTTCCACACATCTTCGCGCAGCTGCGTCAAATTTCCAGTGATATCAGCATTTGTCATATCGACGGTTGTTGTTGCTGATTGTCGGCCCCTTGAACGGCTGCCATTGTTATTGTTAGCCAAATTGTTTAATCTTGCTTCGATTTTTGCGATGCGATCCTCGATCGTGGCACTATGTGATGTACTCGCGGTGGTTTGCCGAACTGTATCCGTGAGGACAGTGGAACGTGATTGTCGAGTAACAGCAGAAATATTGTGACAACCTAAACGGTTGTTGATATCACGGCGTGCAATTTATCAGCTGTGGCAGCCAGGTCATCGATATCTCGTGAGTCAGGCTGTGCCAACAGCGCTATCCTGATGATTTCAGGCATTCTTCGCTCCCACAATGATTTTATGACTTTTGTTGTGAATTGTGTTCCAGCTAATTGTTTAATATGGTGCAGTGCTCCGGACGGCCGTCTGTCTCCTGAATTTTGATTTGATTATAAATCTCCGATGTTGGAGTCGTCTGTTGGCGTCAAACGAGTGAGTTGCGCTGACCTAAGCGTCTCGTAAAAATTTTCGTTTGGTGGATCCACTAAAATATCTGACACTACCTCGCAAGCTTGAGGAGACAGGGGGATAAAAGGCTTAAGAATTTTTCTTTGTCCGTTCTTATACCCGTAATTCGGAATTGGGGTTCCGCCATATTAAACCAATTTTTAGCATTGTCCAACCAAAAATGGTTGGAGTTTGATTGTTCGAGAGGTGGGCTCAACCTCGCCTTTGATTTGTCGCGAGGCCATGTCCTCATCGTTGTTGGATACTAGTATATCTGGTATATTTCGATAAGCAATCAAATTTTAGAATTGACAACAGTAAAATTTTGTAATTTGTTGCTCGCTTTTAGATCTATGTTTTAAAATTATCAATTTATTGTTCGATGTAGTAATATGTTCGTAGGTTTACAAGAGAAATATCTAAACAAACATTCTAAGCCTACAACGGTTTTTTTAAATTAGGCATACCACCTCTTACTAGTTTTTGGAAGGTTATAGACGGCACCGAATAAGATTCTACAACCATTTATGAAAACATTGACAAACATAAACTCTAAATCCGATAATAACAATTCTGAAACGGAAGAAGGTATGGTAACTAATCTAGCCTTTATGTGATCACTTACAAACATACCATTTCTAATTATAACAGCACTACCTCCTTTAGCAGTTTTTCCAGGGTGAATAGTGTGATATATTTGATAATTTTTAAATTTAATGATTGATTGTCTAGTGAAGTATGTTGTGATGAGACATATGTACATCTCAGTTTCCATTTTTCTGTTTTTGGATGGCTTCCTTAGTGCTGTACTCTAGTTTCTGTAATCGTTTATCAAATGTATTTAGTCTGCTTAAAATTAATTTAAGTGTTTGACTTATATCGTCATTTTGAGCAGTTTTTCCTGGATTTCCGTTGTTCATCATTACTTGAGCATAAGCCCTTTTAACAAATTGTCCTTGAGTAGTTCCCGACACTCTACGATTTACTTTGGGTCGGTTAACGACGAGTTAGCCGGATGGTTTTCTCCACAGTGAACGCATTTAGGTTGACTTTTTTGGGCTTTTACACAATCTTTGATCTAAACATTTCACACATCTTGGGTCCCTGTTGCAATATTTTTGTGTATATCCATAGGCTTGACATTGTTTACAGTATAAGCTTTGATCTTCTTAGAGGCTGTATGTACTTAATTTGATAAATTTTTTTGATATCTTCATCAGTATCGAAGGTCAACAAAAACATGTTGAGAGGTACTTTGCCTCGACGTTTTAGCTTAATTGATGCTTCAGTTGCCTTAAATCCTGTTGCTTTCAGGTCATCAATTATTTTTTCTGGTTTACACTACACATACAGGCTCTGGTCTGGTTTGTTTGTCTTCAAACTTATGCCAAGCACGTTTTTCTTCGTTTAACATTTTAGTCATTTTTCTGTAAATTTCAACATCTTCGAAGTTTATTTTGATTGAGAGCGAACATTCAAAGAGGATAGACGTGTTTCGTCTTTCCTTTTCAAAATTTTATTTTATTTTATTATTATTTTTTTTATGTGTTGTTAGTGTGAAATTTTATGTATATACTTTATATACATATGTATGTATATACATTTTAATTTTAATAATTCAATTCAATTTTATTTAAAGTGAACTAATAATTAAAGTGTAATTTTGGAAAATGCAATCCATCGGGATGCATTTATCAGATATCAAAATTCCTGATTTCTTGATTAAGTGCATGATTTTAACTTTTGTGTGGTTGTAACTTTATTTGATATACGTAGTTAATTTCATATCATATTTTATTTTAACGCATACTTGAATGTGTTCTTGTGTTTTATTTTATGTACAATCGCCACAAATATATTCCTGAATATTGTTACATAGAACAGGAATATTGGTATTTATCAGGCAATGTGTTGAATTCATAGTGAAAGAAATCAAATTTCTTGATTTCTTGATTAATTGCATGATTTTGATTTTAATGTTTGTGTAATTGTACATAAAATCTAAATACAAATGTCTCATATCTTAGATTGAATTAGAATTAAAATTAAAATTTACTCAAATTCATATAAACAGTTAATTTTCATGTCTTATTTTATTTTTACTAATAATTAAACATATTTTGGTATTTTATTTTATGTACAACTAACACAAACATATTCTTGAAGCTTGATACATAGTAAAACTAACAAAAATGTTTATACAGGCCGTTTCGATCGCTCTTTACACAGATCCTACCAAGAAAATGTACTCTATATTATTGATTTTTGTCATATAATATTTAAATAACAACAAAAACAGAGAGACATTTTTGTTGGTTTTGGTATAATTGTCATAAAATATTTTCTTGTATCTTGATACATAGAACAGGAATGTTTGTTTGTTCGCTATAAGAGTATTATTTGTATGTAATATAATGACGTCTCCTGCTACGCACATGGAAGATTGGTTGAAAATATTTACCTTCTCTTTGTGTGTTGGTGGTTTAGTATATGTATACGATTCTGTTATTTTTATTTTGGTGTGGTTTTCGCTCTTTGGGTTTTTTTTGTAAAACATGAACTACATAAACACAACGAACATTTTAATGTATTCGACTCAAATAGTATTTTTATACTTGATATAATCGAGTAAGGTTGAGTCGAATCGGAATTTGCTAGTTGTTTATTTAGGTATGCTTAATTTTTTTACAGGGTATTATACTCTACATTAAATTCTATTAATTATATTAAATTAATTTAATTAATATTAAAAGATTATAAATTAATTAAGTTAAACAAAAAGTTCGAAAATAAGTTTTAAATGCAATATTTGGATATAATGTAGACACGATATACCTATTCCAGTTTTATAGAAAAGAGTTAATTCAACGCCACAAATTGATTGATAGATTAATTATGAGTGTACGGCCAAGCATTATAGCAGGATCTCCCGGACTCTCGGACCCGGGGTGAAGTATATTAAGAATCAACAAATAAAAATAATATAAAAATTCCCAGACAATTTTGAAAACTAAATTTAATTAATAAACATCATAATAACAAATTTTATTATTTAAATGAATAAATCTTATAACAGGATCTTCAATATTCCCGGGCACACATCGTACACCCATTTATCCATCCCCAGCCGAAGAATAAGAGTAAATTGTTAGTAATTATATAGTAAAAATAGTTAGGACAGGACAACACAATTTCTAAACTACAGCTTATTCACTTCTTGTTGATCCTGGAGGGTCGATTCAAACTAAAATTTAAATTTGAAATTTGGGATTAATTTTGATCCCTATAATAATGATTAATTCTAGAACTATGTTTATTCTGAAAATTGGATTATTTATTAGTAAGAGATCCCTTTAAGTATTTTAAAACTAAATTAATTAAAATATATTAATGGACAAAACAGAATATATTACACATTACAAAAAATTAACATTTTATTGATTGATTGATTGATTGATTGAGAGTGTACGGCCAAGCATTATAGCAGGATCTCCCGGACTCCCGGGCATGCACCGTACACCCGTTTAGATATAACAAAACCGAAGGATAGGATAGGATTATTAGTTGGGACAGACTCGACCCGGTTACAGACACCAATATGATCGATAGTTAGTTAATACAGCACAATCTAACTACATTATTAGATGATCATTTCTCTTGAATCCAGGGCCGGATACTCAGGACACCCTAAATTTAAATCAGGACTTAAAAAACTATTAATGTTGTAATTTCCCCCTGACCGCCTTTCATTAATTTGCCTGATAAAATATTTAAGAAAAATTTAAAATTACTAAGCTAAGATTACAAAAACAGCGCTTATTTCATTTTTCATGGTCCTTCTATATCTAATTGATTAATTATTACATACTGTAACAAAAATTAAAATAAACGTTAAAAACCATTTTAAACATAAAATTTTACTTGAAACTAATCATAAATTTCCTACCGATCAAGAAAAAAAAAAATAAATAATTAAAAATTCAATTATTTTATAAAATTTATAATAAATAATTTAAAAATGATAATGTTACAGCACCACAACAGCCTAAAATCATCAATAATTCAGTTAGGTACTATAAGTATATCAAGAATCAACAAATAAAATTAATAAACAAATTCCCAGGCAAATCTGAAAACTAATTTTAATTAATAAATCACCATAATACCAAACTAAAATTTAATTCTGAAATTCAGGATTAATTTTAATCCCATATTAATGATTAATTCTAGAACTATGTTATATTCTGTAAATTGAATTATTTATTAGCAAATTAAGGAAGAGAAACCTTTAAATACTAGTATTTTTAAACTAAATTATTTAATATATATTAATGAGCAAAACACAATATATTACATACGAGTATTACAAAAAAAAATTAACATTTTATGAAATTGCATATGTAAACTCTCCCACTTTTAAACTACGAATTCTAAAGAATATTTAAATTTTTTAAATTGTTAAGTTATAATTTAAATTCACAGCACTTGTTTAATTAGTTACCGTTCTCCTGTAGAATAATTAATTAATTGTTTAACTACTGCAACTAGATTTAAAAATAAAAAGTTGAAAATATATATTTAACCATAAAATTAAATTAAACTAATCGGCAATTTCCTACAGATCTAGAAAAAAAGAAATTAATAATGTTGAAATTTATTATTTATTTATAAAAGTATATAATACTACGCAAAAAGTCTAGAATATCAATAATTTAGTTAAGTACTACAAGTACCTATAAATGATATTTACTAATAAAACTCAAATAAAGTTTCCCAGGTATCTCTGAAAACTAAATTGCTTTACTACTTAATTAATAGAAATTAACTTATATAAATTAGTTAGTGATAAATAAAATAAAATAGATATCACAAGACAATACAATTTCTACGCTACATAACTGCTGGATGCTTGGAGTTTCTGGATGTTGAGCGAGAATTCACCAGTCTTTCTTTAGCTTGGAGACGAATCTAACAATTATATATTATTAAGTATAATTTATATCAACTACACCATCAGACAAAAATACCCGAACAAACCATGACACTTTGATGTCATTAAATTAAACAGACAAAAAAGTGTTGAAACATTTTCATCAATATCTCAAATATTTTTACAATGCAATTTAGTTTAGTTTATCCTAGATAACGTACGATGCTGTTTATTCAATTAGTATAATATTTCAATCTATATAAATATTTTACCGAAGCAGCAACATTAATTTTAATTAAATTACTTTAAATTACAATTTAATACTAACAAAGTGATTGGTTTCAGCGGAAGATAATTTTGTTATTTTAGAACAAAATCTTTAACTATGTATTCAAAAATTTAATTTAGGGATTGAAAATGAGCCTCTCAAAAGAAATAGACGAAAGCGTCAAAAATCGATAATAAAAACATTGCGGCGACAAGAAACGTAACAAACTAAATCCCTACAATATGGAGTATCAAACGGTTGCATCAGTTTCATAAAAAAGAAATAAATTGAAACCGGATCAACAAAAATAAGCCTCGTTGTGGACGCCCACGATTTTTAACTAAGCCGACTTAGCGGAAATTTGCACGAGTAGCAAAATCAGCTACCCCAAAATCAGCTCCAGTGATTAATCCCGGACGTCGTTCAAATACTTATGTCTGACAGTATACATATTCGAATGATTTCCTTTACATTAGTCATTTTCGCAACTCAAAAATAAAACTTATAAAACAGTAGACTACCTAAATAAAAATCCAATTAGCATCATTCGCCTGTTGAAGAGATCTCTGCCACCAAAATCCTGCACCTAATCAATAGTTCAAAAATTTGATCTCTTTATTAATAAATAAATATAAATATATCCAAAATTTTAACTCAGTTCACGGACCTTTTACCCTGCCAAATCAAGCGTGCAAAGTAAATAAAATAATAAATCAATGCAATGAAAATGAAATATACCTTTCTTTAAAATTTGTCGATGTGTCATATAAGTAATTATGACGATTGTGTGTAAAAATTCTAAATGAAATGCATAAGACAGCTCCCAATTCCAATTCGACTCAAACCCATTCGATTATACAAAGTATAAGAATCCTATTTGAGTCGAATATACAAAATCTCATTGTGCTCATATAATACATGATTTCAAGAATATCATAGTTGTTTCATGAATACAGAGAAACATAATGAGATAAACAACACCCGCATACAAGTAACAAAATCTTATATACTAAAACCACCAAACTACATTGACGGTAAATATTTTCTACCATCTTTCATGTGCGTTGCAGGAGACCTCTTAGCACATACAACCATACCTGGTTTATGTATCAAGATACTGTAAAATATTTGTGACGACTTTATCAAATCAATGAAGAAGATTCTCCTTTTTGTTGTTGTTTGTACAATATAATACAAAAACCAACAAAACATATTACATTTATTTCACAGAATCCGTGCGAAGAGCGAACAAGACAGGCCCTGTTATATACCAAATTTTAAGTAAGTATTAGTGTCGATTGTACCCCAAAATCAAATTTACTACACCGTATTTCTATTTAAGTTAAAATTTATTTCAATACTAACCAATTATTAGACTTTAGTAATTAAAAATTGAAATTTGATTTTATGTACAATCTCACAAAATACCAAATCATGCACTTTTAATTTTTCTATCTACAAAAATAAAAACATTGCCTGAAAAATGCATCCTGGTGGATTGCATTTTCCAAAATTACACTTTAATTATTTTCACTACTTATTATTACACTAAACGTGAATTTAATTAGAATTAAATTTAAAATTAGGGTGTAAAAACATTAAGATTAAGGTGTAAAACCTCACCCTACTAACCACGGATATCTAGTCCTACAAGCTCAGCGGGATGGCGTGGGGTTCGGTGAATGATGAAAAGGACCTTGCTTTAGCCGTATGAACTTTAAGAGGGGACAGGATAATCCTTATTGGTTATAAATTGTAACTTACAACATATCGGACCACCAACCAGGATAAATTTACATACAATTTATTTCGCTGAGTCAGTCATGTGACTCAGGGGAATGATATCGAGAGGATCAAATAGGACGGAGGGAGCAAACAAAACTATCCTAGCCTAACATATTTTTATTAATAATTAAAGATAAAAAAAACAAACGAAAAACACAGGGGAATGAGCCAACACAAAAAAATGTACCATGTTTTTTACTTTCTTTTACTCTAGTAAAATAAAGTATAGTAATCATGAAAATTTTGGACCTTGAGGTTTTTAGAGATTTATTTGTTTTGGGGTCCCCTAAGTCCGAAAAAGTGGGTTTCCAAATGGTGTCTGTCTGTCTGTCGGTCAGTCTGTCAGTCTGTCTGTGTCCTCTCTGCAGCCCAGATGGTTTAACCAATCGAACTGTAACTTCAGATTTAAGCTTTTTTGATAAATTGGGAGGTCCCAGTGAATTTTACTCCAAATCGGCTAACCGGAAGTGGCCACTCCCTTGGTCCAGAAAATTTATTTTGCAAATATCTTAAAAAGTATAAGGTTTACAAAAAAACTTATTAACACAAAATGTTTCCAAAAATTAAAAACAAATAAAAATAAAAAATTAAAAATTAAAAAAAAAAAAAAATTTAAAAAAATAAGTTATAAAAAAAATAAAATTTCTCATAATTCTCTGTTCGTAAAAGAAAGTCGTGTGTTGGCCACACTTCAATTTTTTCACTTACCACAAATGGTTCTTGGCTCGGTAGCACTACCCCTTCATTCAAAGAATGAAATGATTTGGTCTTGGTTCAATTGGAATATATTTTCCAAATATACTTCCGCACACACCAAAAGGCATAAAAAAAATCAGCACTCAAAACAGATAGGATAACTTAAAAACTATTATTTATTTATAATTAAATTAGAACAAAGTTCAAATTGGTACACACAAAATATCCTTACATTTTTTAATTCATATGTACAATATAACAAAATTGAGGTATGGCCAACACACGGCCTTCTTTTGCGAACAGAGAATTTTGAGAAATTTTATTTTAATTTTAATTTGTTATTTTTATTATTTATTTCCCAATTACAAAGCAATAAACCTTAAACTTTTTAAGATATTTGCAAAATAAATTTTCTGGACCAAGAGAGTGGCCACTTCCGGTTAACCGATTTGGAGTAAAATTCACTGGGACGAAAGTTTCAGTTCGATTGGTTAAACCATCTGGGCTGTGGAGGACACAGACTGACAGACAGACACCATTTCGAAACCCACTTTTTCGAACTCAGGGGACCTTAAAACAGATAAATCTCTAAAATTCTCAAGGTTCAAAATTTTCATTATTATTATACATACTTCATTTTACTTACGTAAAAGAAAGTAAAAAATCACAATAAGTTCAAATAATGTAGTTGACCAATTACACATATAAAAAAATTGTATGCCAAAAATTATTTTCTTTCTTTATTTTTAAATTTAGAACTATTATTTATCTTAACTAAATTAGCACTAAAAAACACTTGCTAAAAAAACTTCGGATTTACTCCGTTGAGCAAATTCCCGCGAAATCGACCCTTTTTTCGAACAATTAAAAACTGACTCGAAGAATTAGATTTACTTCCGGTGAGCAAATCCGACAACGATTTTCCGAGCTACTCCACGAAAAACCAAAAACAACTGACTGTCTTTAGTTCAAAACAATTATTTTTCTTTTTGGGTTGGTCGTTCCGAATCAAAAAATGTTTGTTATACAATACCGAAAAAAACATAGGAATTTGTGATATTAAGTAATGTGCCCGATCAAACCGATGTGCCGGACTTTTATTTTTTTCTAAATTTTTACATGCAACAATCATAATGTTTGTGATCGTAGAAATTTCACATAAAAAAAATGAGAATAGCACACTTTGTGTATGTCAAATTATGTACACCAATGCGTCATGAAATTATGTTGTATAATGACAGGTGACTTTTAGACACAATTCAAGTTTAAACTGACGATACTCAAAAAATATTTTTTTTTATATTCTGTATTCCTCTAAAAAATTATTTTGTATTCAAAAACCATTTATTTATTTTTAATTAATACCCAAGTTGCGTTATTTTGTTTAAATTTTCATTTGTGTATAAAAGCCACATCTCAGTAGGTTGTGTCAGTTAATTCACTCAGTAGGAATAGGGTTAAATGAACATAACATTTAAATGTACTTCTAACTCTTGGTTCCTACCAAAATTCGCGTACCGATAAACAAGAGAGGATCCCGTGCTTCACAATTACTTTTGAACCAGATACGAAAAAAGCTGAAGTCAAACAAATTATCGGTTGCTGTGGATACAAAATACAATGGGCAGCCAAACGAAAACAGTTACTCTATACCGTAAATGCCAACGTTTTGGCCATGTGGCATCATCCTGCAACATGCAATACAAATGCGTAAATTGCGCCGGTCAACAAAATCCTGGTGAATGCCCGATTAATAATATAGGCAGGTACGACGAAGCAGCACCAATTGAAATTAAATGTGCAAACTGCGGAGGGGTTCATGTGGCGAGATACTCAGGATGCCAGGAAGCTAAACAAATCTAATAATAATAATTTAAAATCAGATAAACAAACCAAAGTTGGGGTGCAGCGGTCATTTGAGTCTAATTTTGTCAAATCGGGAGTATCCTTCCCAGACCATTTAAGACAGAACGACCTGCTTCGGTTACCACATGTAGTGTCCCTCCCAGCTCCATGATGCAGATGGGGAATTCTGTTGGAGAATCGGGTGGTTTAAGTGAATTCTTGGGTATGTCACAGCAACTTGAACTTCATATGCCAATTTTTAAAATGAAAGTGCTGGCATTAATATTATTGTGTGAATGGATTTCCATTTTTTCACTGTTTTGTGTGCTTTTGTTACTTTGTAAAATTTTTTATAAAATAGAAAAATTCTTTATTATTATTTATTTTTTATTATTTTAATATTTTTAGCTTCCTTATAGTAACAATCTGTTTTATTTTTAAAAAAATCGATTTCGGATGCTTTCGCCTCCCTTTCTCAATTTTTAATTTAATATTAATACAAAATTATTAAAGTTAAGTCCTTATATACTATTTGTTTTTACCCCTTCCACTCTTTGTGTTGTTGATTATTGCTTCGTATAACCTATTTGTTCTAGTATTGATTTTGTCGTTTAAGATGTTTGGATAAAACAATAAAATCCAATTACGCACATCATTTAAAAACAGAAAACCACAAATACACTAATTACGACAAAAACTTAACAATTGTACACGAAGTAAAAAAAGGAAAAACCCTAGATCGGCTAGAAGAATTAGAGATATACAAACACAAAGACAATAGTAACATCTTAAACGACAAAATCAATACTAGAACAAATAGGTTATACGAAGCAATAATCAACAACACAAAGAGTGGAAGGGGTAAAAACAAATAGTATATAAGGACTTAACTTTAATAATTTTGTATTAATATTAAATTAAAAATTGAGAAAGGAAGGCGAAAGCATCCGAAATCGATTTTTTTTAAAAATAAAACAGATTGTTACTATAAGGAAGCTGGCATTAAATTGTAATAGCATCATTAGTTTCACACGTCGTCAGGAATTGTTGGTTCTTCTAAACAAAAATAGTCTCCTTCTTGCTTGCCTTAGCGAAACTAAATTGTCAGCCTGCCATAATCTCAGGATCCCAAATTTCACTGTTTATAGAACAGATTCAGAATCAAAGTCTCGAGGTTCGGGTGGCACGGCTCTACTTATTAACAACTCAGTTACTCATTCGGTCCCAAGAGCAATATTAAACAAAAAATTTTGTGCAATAATGGCGCACGTTGGAGAAGGCATAAACTCGCTCCTATTAATTTCTATATACTTTCGTAACATTATTACCTCGGATCTCACTAAACTATTAAGTTTAGCTGACAGAGTTGTTGTTTGCGGAGATTTCAACGCCCGGCACTCCTTTTGGAATTGTGATAACTATAACAATGGTAAAACGTTGTTTGAATACTGCGAAGCAAATGGTGCACAGATTTTTTCCCCCTCAGAATACAATAGAGGTAATGCTGTTTTAGACATGGTGGTTACAAAAAATGTTCTAATTAATGAACAAGTAGCAGTGTTACATGAATTTTGTTCTGACCATTTCCCAATTACATTTGAAGTTTCTGAAGGTTTTAATATTTTTCGCCAAAATATGAGCATCAGGGTTCCAGATATAAAAAACGCGGATTGGGATAGTTTTAGGCATATAGTACATTATAAAATAGCTCATCTAAATGAAATAAAGATCAAATCCATTAATGATATTGATCTTGGTGTATCTAAATTCACCAAGATCGTCAATAATGCCTTTAATAGCTCTGTCCCCATCTGCGAAATAAATGATAAAACAATATTGCCTGTGATTCTTAATCTAATCAAACTCAGAAACTTCTTAAGAAATAGCAGGCGGAAGGTACCCACAATATTTTCAACCACGCTGATAAATCGAATAACCAACGAAATTCATCTAAAAATCCAGCAGAATTGGCAAGAAGACTTCACTAAAAAACTACAATATATTACACCAGATAGATCTAATTTATATAAGGCCATCAGAACAGTCTTGCCCAAACATAAAAATAAAAGCGTTATCATAGAAGACCAGGAAGGTCCGATTATTGATCCCTCAGTTATTGCAAACAAGATGGCGGAATACTATGAGTCGGTATTCAGTGGTTCTGACCAAATTGCAAATCCTCAAATAAATAATGAGGTTGATAGTTTTGCTCAGCCATATCCTGCCCCATTCCTGTATGATAGCATTGAAAGCATTACAACAAATTCTGATGAGGTCGTCAGTTTTGTTCGTAAGCTCAGAAATAAAAGAACACCTAGTGTTGACGGTGTTTCAAATCGTGCTATTAAAAATCTCCCGTTATCAGGGTTTCAGTTCCTTTCAAGCATCATTAATGCCATGTTCCAATTCGCATATTTTCCTTCTGCATGGAAGATATCTAAAGTAATATAGTAGTTATCCCTAAAACTGGTAAACCGTTGAAACCGGAGCACACGAGACCAATTAGTCTATTAAGTGGATTGAGCAAAATCGCAGAAAGGATTATATCCTGCAAGTTGCTAGACTCTTGCAGACATCTAATCCCAGATTTCCAGTTTGGATTTGTCCACCAAAGATCCACTACAAAGGCAATCATGAGATTAACTAACCAATTAAAAAAAGCAAAAAACCGTAGAAAGATTTCAGCTGTTGCACTATTAGACATTAAGAAGGCTTTTGACTCTGTATGGCACGTTGGCCTATTATATAAACTAATACGAGGGGGAATATGCCCCGCCCTGGTAACAATAATAAAATCATATCTAGACCTTCGCCGGTTTTTCGTATGTATGGACAATGTCCATAACTCTGAAACTAGGAAAATATCTGCTGGGGTCCCTCAGGGTTCAGTACTGGGTCCATTACTTTACGTAATCTTCACGCATGACATACCTACGCCGGTAACAAAGGATACTTGGGTTCAGGTTTACGCCGATGACACTACTGTATTTTGCTCAAATTATAGCGCGTACTACGTTCACTAAGGATCCAGAAATTTCTAAAATCATTATACGAATATTTAAAAAAATGGAACATCGAAATTAATGCGTCCAAGACTCTATACATAAAACCTACATGTAACCATCGTAATAAACTTAATGAGGCCGTACCAGTTTTGATAAATAATCAGCAGCTATTAGTGGTTGATAAAGTGAAGTATTTGGGTGTCACACTTGATAAACAACTAAAATTCGGCACTCATATTGACGATCTTAGAAGAAAGGCAGCCATGGCTTTTCACCTACTATTTCCCTTACTTTCCCAAAATAGCTTAACAAAAGAACTTAACAAACTCCTAGTTTACAAGCTATACATAAGACCTATTATTGCGTATGCGGCACCAGCATGGTTTGACTTAGCAACTATTAGCTACAAAAACGTCATCCAGAGGGTTCAAAATAAAGCGCTTAGGTTTGTTTTTGGGTCCTGGCCTCGTCTTCCTGACTATCGTTAGTTATCTTGTACGGTTCTTCATGAAAGGGACAACATTCTTACAATCGACGCATTCAAGGATTCGCTACTTTCCAACGTATTGTACAAAATGATGTCTTCGGCAAATAGACTGTAATGGGGATTGCCCACGGTTTCTAACTTGTGTAAAGTTTATCTGATTTATGATTAAGGGTCATAATTTTAATTCAATTTATGACTAAGTAGTTTTTTAACTACGCATAAAGATGGCACTGTTCGCTACTTTATATTAGTTCTTAAGTGCTAGATTTAAGTTTTATTGTTAAGTTGTACATATTTATTTAATTTAAAAAAAAAAAAAAAAAATAAAAAATTATTATTCCGAAACAATTTATTTTGTCTCTTAAACAGTTTATCTGTCTTAGCTCTAGCTTATAAGTTAATAATATAAAAATAAAAATTAAATTATATAAATTCAATCATATAACCTATGGGTTCCTGTTGAACATACTATAAACCATGTACTAAATTGTATTAAATCTGAAATTAAAAAATAAAATATCTAAAAAAAAAAAAAAACAAAATTCGATTGCAAATATTTCCAAAGGGACATTTGTTTTTTTAGAGGAAATTTTTCATTTACAATGTAAAAAGATGTATACTTGACTTCTTTTGATTGCAAATCGCATTGTAAATTTGTATATTGTGTATACCGTTATATAATTTTTTTTTAATGTGTGCCATCCATATGAAACAAAATCAAATAGTTTGAAAATATTTGCAATGTACTTTTGGTGAGAACCCACAGTAAGTACCAAATCCTTTTAAATTTCGAGGCTTTATTCGATATTTTCTAAAATAATATTCCCATAATATTTTATTTGTTTTCTTCCATCAGGTAAAGTACTAAAATTGTACTCTGCACATCT
Organism: Tipula vernalis; assembly: GCA_958295665.1. Lineage (NCBI taxonomy): Eukaryota > Metazoa > Arthropoda > Insecta > Diptera > Tipulidae > Tipula > Tipula vernalis. The sequence continues at coordinate 205,259,144 of OY282560.1, forward strand.
TGCGAAGCTTTTAAATAATAATTTAAAACAAATTAAACAGAAAAGTCGCTAAACAAATTAAGCCCATATATTGTATTATGTATGATTCCTTATTGCTATCTCGCCCCCATCATTCTAAATCATCACAAGCCTATCATACTTGGAAAACCATCAATTTTATTTTTATGATTGTAATAAAAATAAATAAAAAATAATAATAAATAAACAACATTTTCTTTAAAAAACGAAAGAATAACCATTCCCAACGGCAAAATTACAATAAATCATTACAATTATATACAAAAAAAAGCGAAGGAAAAAACAACTTTCAACTGGGAGACTACATTCAGTTTTCCGATTTTTTTTTTATATTTTTTAATAAAGCAAAAAAAAAATCATCAATTTATTGGAAAATATAACAAAAATGTATTTTCTCTTATTTGCAAGAAGCTTAAGAATACTATATATAACAAATTTATTTTCCAATACAAAATCAATAATTGAATGAAAAATTGATAAGATTTATTAGCATCAGAAACCGAACGGAATTTATAATTTATATTCATCAGTGTGGAAAATTATTCAGAAAGTGTAATAGAAAGTTTGCGTGTCCGGATATTTTTTTGTCGTTTTTTTCCTACATATGTATAGTGTGAGTTTTTTTTTGGGGGTCGACAAATTTTATTTTTTTAACTGTATTATTAATATGTTTCGATATTCGAACTTATTTATGTAGTATATTTAAGGGTCAAAGAAAAATAAAGTAATTAAATAAATCTCTAAACGAAAACATTCATTGTAAACTAAGATGTTAACTATAATTTAAGAGACTGTATTATCTGAATGACTTCATTTGTAAATTGAAAAAGAAATCCAAATCAATATCTATTACGGAAAAGTGTGGTAGAAGAAGAAAACAATAATAATGATAACAAATTTATCCTATTTTCCGCCTAACTCTTAATTAATTAAAGACATAAAAAATGAAAATATATATACAAAAGAAATCTTAGATTATAATATTCTAAGAACTTAAGCAATTTTCAATCAAACAAGAAGAGCCTTTAATATACTTTACGTAAAAAAGTAAGAAAAAAGGAACGAATGAAAATATTATCTTTAATAACTAATCGATAAGATAATATACTTGAGAATTCTTAATAATTTCAACTTAGCGTTTATTTCAACGTGCGGCGAATTGGTGGTGTGGGCAAAAGTTGTATGAAAGTAGGAAATTTTATGAGTTCTCTTCAACCTTTGCCTTCAAAGAACAATTAGCGATCGATTTTACAAGATATATTTTCTAAGAAATTATTATTTTTTTCATATTCGTCCTTGATTATTATGGTTTGCGAATATCGCCTAAATTTTCATCTGATTTAGGTTTGTTTTTTTTATTTAATGAAGCTGTCTAACTGCGGTCTACGAAAACAATTTAATTTTATTATTTGTTTCTCTCGAGTATGTCATTTCTAGCTGCTAAATCTATTTGATAAAAAACAATGGGGGTTTTCACTGATATCTCGACAATTACAAAATTTCCAGGATTTATCCAAATAATGGAGGAAAGAATTTCTCAAAAATAAGGTTATGGGCATAATGTCATAGAACTTTGCATCTGCGAGCTGATGTGTTTTCAAAAATGAGCGAGAATTTGGCAGATTTTGTTGAGAATTGTATCTCGGCAATGGATGGGCGAATTTTAATTAGGCAAAACCAATACAAAATGAAATGTATTCTGCATGTAACAAAATTTGATGTATTCTTAGAATTGCCACCGTAATTATATAGGAAAAAGGAAAATACAAAATTTTAAATAATAATACACGCTGTGATTTTTTCTCCACTCTGTTAACGGCTATTTAGCCTTATATCATGATATAAATAATAAGACAACGCGCGAGTTTTGTTTTCCACTTTAGTAGAATAGTAAAAAATATATATTTTTATAAGTTTACATTATTTTAGTAGTTAATACTTAATTATTATTAGGTTAAACTTAATTTAATTAATATTCATTTATTATATCTCTTTAGAGTCTAATCTTAATTAATTTTCTTCGATCTCTCTAGACGTGAAACTTTTTTGAATTGGCTTTACTGAACTTTTCGTAGTCAAGTCTACAATTACTTTTTATTTCTGTAAAAATTTATAATTTCATTGTTTCCCTTTTTATTAAAAAACAGACTAAGCACATTTAAATTACTGTAACAGTGACACCTAGTGTATAATAGAATAAGTTTAATTAATAGCTCAATGTTTAACTGTACTAAAATGGAATTTTCCAAGATAAATTTGTTCTAAATGTTTTTACACTATTCTAACTTGAAAAGTCATGAGCTTTCTAGAAGTTTGATTTGTGTATATAAAAAGGCGAATGAAGTCGAATTGGATTATTAGTATTTGGTAAGCGATAGTGTGAAGATTAAAAAGGAATTAAAAAGTGATTTAAAAAGTGTTGTAGTGAGATTTAAAAATTATAAGTGTACAGTAAAATTGTGTGAAATAAAAAGTGATTTTGTGAATTATCGTTAATAAATTTTGTGTTGTAATAATTCTTGTTCTAAATAAATAAATTCGTTGGTGATAAATTGAATGGATTTTGTTTTATTCACAATCCAGTGATACGAACCTTGATTGACAAAGAAAAAACGTAACAATATATTTGAAGTTTAATTATCTATTTCTATACATATGTGTATATCGCTCCCGTTGGTTACTTTAGGATCCTCCTGGATCTTGTTTACAATTTTTATTATATATTTTAATTTCTTGTTTTTATAGTAGTTATAGTTATAGATCATTAATATTACGATTGCTACAACGGTGCTTATTTCTGAATGTACGATATTTTTATTAATTGATTTTTTCGGGTTTTTATAGACAAATATATTAATTGTTCACGACATTCCAAATATTTTCGATTTGGTAAATCAGAAAAATAAAGAGTCCAATCACTCATAATATATCGACTGATAAAAGTAGAAATATCAAGGAAGAAAGTTCGAGGACCACAGTAGCAGTATCCGGATCAATGTGCTGCAGGTGCAATATACGATGACACTTGGCCAGAACATGCCGAGCTCCAAGAGTAAAACAGGCAGATCAAAATCCTCGTCCGTTATACCAGTCGAGCAAAGAAGCGTCAATAAGGGTTATCAACTTGAAGGGTAAAGTAGCAACGCCCTAGGACCACCATCATAGTTGCACAGCTAATGCGAAACAACCACAGTCTCGTCGTTGAAGGAACAATAAACAGCAGGCCGAGTACGATTACTCTTGACAACGGTGCATCAAAATCCGTGATAAGACCAGACATAGTAATGAGAGAAGCCATTAATCCAGAGATTCGATATCGACTGAAATCTGCTAACGGAGAGAGCGTAGCCGTCCAAGGAAAGTGCGATATTGCCGTAAAGATAGGAAGCCTCAATTTTCGTCATAAGTTCATTGTGGCTAATATAATAGACGAATGCATCCTGGGATTGGATTTCATGGCAGAACACGGAATATCACTCGACATGAAGGAGTGCTTTCTACGATGGCAGAATATTGAAATCCCTCTGGGCCTTACTGATGCAGAAAACGAAGTCAGTGTTATTCTAAGAGATCCTCTGGATATTGGACCAATGTGCGAAGCCTTAGATTATACATGCGTCGATCGGGACCCTGGTAGCGTGAAAGTCAGAATATTAGAGCGAACAACAGGGATATAGCGAACAGGACTACTGTATGGAAAAACACTAACATTACTCGGAGCCAACCATTTCTGTCCGATTAATGAACGTAATCGAACAAGTTAAACATCTAAAGTACGGTGTCGTCCTCGGGAAAATCCAGCCTGCTGTTAGTGTCGGCCAATACAGTATCGAGGCCAGTGCTGATAAGTGTGAAAGTAATAGCGAGGCGAAAAAATCAATTCAAAGATTGTGCCAGCATTTGAAATTTTTCAAGTAGCAAGGATGAATACGGCCGAACGGAGGTGGTACAGCACAGAATCAAAACGGGAGAAATAGCACCGATTCGAGAGGCACCCAGAAGACTGCCATTATCTAGACAAAAAGAGGCTGACCGAATGAAACAACAGATGTGCCGGAATAAAATCATTGAGCCATCCAACAGTTCATGGTGTTCACCAGTAGTTCTAGTGCAACATAAAGACGGGCCAATGAGATTTTGCGTAGATTACCGAACACTAAATGATGTCACGAAGAAGGACAGCTACCCATTACCTAGGGTAGATGATACACTAGACACATTGCCAGAATCAATGTTATTCAGCACCCTGGACTTGAAGAGTGGATATTGGCAAGAAGAAGGCCGAGAGAAAACAGCATTTTATACAGGCACCGCTCTATGCCAATTCACCGTTATGCCATTTGGCCTGTGCAGTGCACCAGCTACGTTTGAGAGACTGATGGAGCAAATTTTGAGAGTACTGCGCTGGAAGACATGTCTTGTTTAGAGTAACAGTCAAGCACGATTTTAAACGGGAATATGATTGTTATGTTTTAGTGAACGGCTCGCGTGCCTATTTTTTCGAAGTGTTTTTATTTATATCGTGCAGTCGCCTAAGCCTAGGCGCCCTAACTGAAAATATAATTTTCACAATTTGGTGTGACATTTTTGTATGTTTTGAATGTAATTCATTCGCAATAAAATAAACAAGTACATTAAAAACTTGTTTTTTACTAGTAAACCTTTAGCCTTTAAAATGGTTAGAACAAGCAAAATCAATTAGCTCTTTGAGGCTGCTTATACATAAAACCTGTTCCACCTGTTCATACGAGTCGTTTCCTCACGGTCTTCACGCCCTTCGTTTCTTACCTCTTTACATACAAACTAATTTGGAGTGGGGATATTTTTGTTGAACCAAGTCAAAGCAACCTTGATTACACAAAGCCATAGTGTAAAAAAGGCTGCTTTTATAAGGGAATTAGAAATTGATTGGTTGATTGATTGATTATAAGTGTAAGCATTACAGCAGGATCTCCTAGACTCCCGGGCACACACCGTATACCCATATACATATAACAAAACCGAAGGATAGGATAGGATTATTAGTTGTGACAGACTCGACCCGGTTACAGACACCATGCGATCGATAGTTAGTAAATTATTAGTACAATATATAATAAATAGGTTAGCACAAGACAGCACAATCTAATTACATTATTAGATGATAATTTCTCTGGAATCCAGGGTCGGATACTCAGGACTCCCTAAATCTAAAACAGAACTTAAATATTATTAATGTTGTAATTTCACCCCTGTCCGGTTTTCATTAATTTACCTGATAAAATATTTAAGAAAAATTTAAAATAACAACGCAAATAACAAGTAAAATAATAAAACAATGAAAGGAACCTGACACATTATTTTCTTTAAAATTTTTATCTGTGTACCATATCAATAAAATTGACGTTTATATGTGAAAACTGCAACCTAAACTTCAATAAATCCATTAATTTAATTAATTAAGATCAATACATTTGGCATCACGATATGCATTTTTATAATTCCACGTTGTTCACATTCGTTTAATCAAAATTTGGCATGCATAAATAAATACGTTATTATGTGTTGCAAACCAAATCTCAACTCAACTCAAAATTAATATTTCCAAATTAGTATTTATTTATATAATTTAGTTAATTTATAAACTTATAATATTAATAAAAATTAATTAAATATAATTTAATGTAGTTTATAATACCCTGTAAAAAAATAAAACATACCTAAATATACTATAATATATGTATTATATATGGCGGTTTCCGATACGAATCAAATTTACTTTACTATACATAGTTTTGTTTCGTTTGTATTGATCATGTTTTATCAAGAACACTATGGTTGTCTCATGAATACAAAAAACACACATATAGAAAACCACGCCAAAGTAAAATAACTTAATCTTACATACTAAACCAATAACATACATTGAAGGTAAAAATTTTCTACCATCTACCATGTGCGTAGCAGGAGACATATCATGTTTCATTATAATATAATAAACTATTATGTCCAAACACAAACAAAACCCCTACAGCGAGCATACAAACAATCCTGTTCCATGTATCAAAAGACAGGAAAATATTTGAGACGACTATATCAAAACCAACAAAAATGTCCCTCAGTTTTTGTTGTTGTTATGACAAATATGACATTAACTACGACATATATCAAATTAAGTTAAAACAATTTTAGTACGGTACAATTATTAGAATTTAGTAATTAAAATTCAATGTAGAACCGCACAAAAATAAAATCATGCACTTAATCAAAAAATCAAGAATTTGATTTCTTTATCAATAAATAAATATAAATATATCCATAAAACTTTATCTCCGTTTACGGACATATTACTCTGCCAAATCAACATGCAAAATAAGTAAAATAATAAATCAATGAAAGGAACCTGAAACATTATTTTCTTAAAAATTTATCTATGTGTTATACAAGTAATCTTGACGTTTGTGTGTGAAAACTGCAACCTAAACTTCAATAAATTCCATTAAGTTAATAATTAAATTCAAAACATTTACCCTTTCGAAATGTTTTTACATAATTACACTTTGTTCACATTCGTGTAAACGAAATTTTGCACACATAAATGAATTCGTCATTATGTGTTGAAAACCAAATATTAACTCAAATCAACATTTCCAAATTATCATTTTATTTATATAGTTTAGTTAATTTATAATTTTATAATATTAATTAAATTAATTTAAATCAATTTGATACAATTTGTAATACCCTGTAAAAAAATTAATCATACCTAAATAAACTATTTTATATGGATAGTAAAAGGCGGTTTTCAATTCGACTCAAACTTAATCAACTATATGAAGTATCAGAATCCTATTTAAGTCGAATGCACTAAAATTTCATTGTTTTTGTATTGTTCATGTTTTATCAAGAACACCATAGTTGTTTCATGAATACAAAAAACACAAAGAGAGACAGCAACACCACCATACAAATAACATAATCTTGTATAGTAAACCACCAACACACATTGAACGTAAATATTTTCTACCATCTTCCATGTGCGTAGCAATAGACTTATCATGTTTTCATAATATTATAGATAATACCCTTATAGCTAACATACAAACATTCCTGATCTATGTATCAAGATACAGGAAATTATTTGTGACGACTATACCAAAACCAACAAAAATGTCTCTCCGTTTTGTTGTTCTTTGTATATTATAAGACAAAAACCAATAATATATAGTACATTTCCTTGATAGGATCCGTGTAAAGAACGAACGAAACGACTGTATAAACATTTCGTTGGCTTTGTTATGTATCATGTTTCAAGCGTATATTTGTGTCGGTTGTACATAAAATAAAACACAAGAACACATCAAGTGGGCGTAAAAATAAAATCTATTTAAGTTAAAGTCTATTTTAATACTATCCAATTATTATACTTTAGTAATTAAAATTAAATTGAATTTCATGTACAATCACACAAAAGTTAAAATCATGCACTTAAACAAGAAATCAATAATTTTGATTTCTTTATCTATAAATATAAAACATTGCCTGATAAATGCATCCCGGTAGATGGCGTTTTCCATTCCACAATTACACTTTAATTATTATTTCACTAACACTTAAATTATTATTTCATTAAAAAAAAACTATATCACTAATTATTTTATTAGTATCACTAATTAGTGATACTAATTCACTTTAATTATTATTATTTTATAAATAAATAAAACAAAAAAAAAACTAAATTAAATTAAATTTTTGAAGAGGATAGAAAAAATACGTCTATCCTCTTCGAAGAGCATTTGCTCACCCCTGCTTTTATAAGGGAATTAGAAATGAGGAAAAAACCAAACTTTTCATAGTAAAACATACAAAACATATGGGAAATCACTTTTTTTCCTAAGACAAATTTTTAAATGAAAACGTTACAAACTCTTAATTATGATCTCTGAGATATTTTCCTAAATGTTTGAATTCCAACATATATGAATGTCGTTTAAGTAAATCGTTTTCATTTTCTTGTAATAATTGATTTATTTAAACCAAAATATAAAAAAAAATCATAACAACAGCATTCTGGCCAAATTGAAATAAAAGCTTACTACAATTCGTTTGGTCATTAAGTCAATATACATTACATAGATGGCAGTGATGGCCGTAAAAATTTGTTAAAATCGTACCAAAAATTACCACCTGGGGAAATTTTAAGTTCAAAAATTGTAGGAAAAGCAAAACAAATTCACAAAATATTAAGAACGTGTGACAATTTTGTGATTAAATAATTTATTTTCGTATTTTTGCTGTAAACATTTTAGACATCTTACGTACACTAAAGATAAATTTAGCAAGAATTATTTTAATTCGTCAAAGCCAACTTTGATGTATTTTTCAAAATGAAAATTCGAAAAATATATTTTAGAAATAATTTAATTTTAATATTTTTGCAACTAATATTTACTTAATACCAATATAGCCTTCTTGTAAATAGTTGTTAAAGATATGTAGAAAACTTTTATATAAACATTTTATAATATTTTTGCTTTTTTCATTGAAAAACTTGAAGATAAAAAACACCATTTTTACTATGGATTCCTATGGAAATCAATGAAAAGTTATACCACTAAAAAAGTTTCTAAAAAAATACGTCATTATGATTATGGCTCTATACTCTAGAAGGCTCTGACCAAGTTCGATCAGTTTTTTTGCTTGATCGAGTTACATAGGTGCCAATACAAACAAAATCAAGGCCAACTCTTTCAAGGTCATTTTTTCGGATACGACAATTCGGGACTCCTGCATTGATATCTTAGCAAATTGCATTGGTAGAAGATTCCTTAACTTGTGGTTAAGTCCTTCATGTCACACTCTATCAAACGCTCGTACAACGTCTAGAAATACTGTTGAACAGACTTTTTTCTCCTCTAATGCTTTCTCAATTATACTGGTTATTCTGTGTACTTGATCAATTGTTGAGTGTTGGTTGCGAAAACCGAACTGATGATTTGGGATCAAGGTTTTACTCTCGATTATCGGATTTAATTTTTTTACCAGAAGCTTCTCAAAGAGTTTGGACATGACTGGCAATAGCGAAATTGGCCTATAAGACGATGTTATATGTGATGGTTTCCCAGGTTTTGGGATCATAATTACTTCTGCAATTTTCCATAAGCTTGGTACGCATTTGATTCTAAATGCTGCATTTATAAGATTGGTGAGTTTCACCAGAGCTTTCCTTGGCAGTTCTTTTGAGATTTCTGCAGTAATAAGATCGTACCCAGGAGCTTTTTCCGTATTCATATTAGCTTTTATCTCACGCATGTCTTCTTTTGGTGTTGTGGGTAGGATTTCTTTACTTTCTTGCACAGCTTGTTCAGTTATTATCTCGGCTTCCAACGATTGGTCTTCATGTGGCTGGAATATTTTTCCGAGGTGTTCAGCAAATTCTCGAACTTTGTCTTCATTATTTCTAGCCCATTTCTCACCTGCTATTTTTATTGGGGGAATCTGCATTATTGGTGTTCTGATTCGTTTGGTTGCTTTCCAAAGAGAATAATCAGTACTGTTATCATTAGTTAATTTTCTTAAATAGTTGCTGATTGATTCATCTTTCAATTCTTTGATCTCTCTTCTTAATTGTTGAGTGAGATTGTTCAAATGAGTTTTATCTTGGGGGGCCCTTGTTTGTTGCCATACTCTTCTCGCTCTTCTTTTTTCTGCGAGGAGTTCCCTAATTTCCATAGTGTAGTTGTTTCCCTTGATTTTCGTTTCAATTTCAGGAGTATTTTCCCAAGCTGATTGCTGTATATCGTTTACAAATTTGTGAACTTCTTTGTATAATTGTTCTTCAGTCTTTAATGGAACCATTAAGTTAATTTTTTCTTCTAGCGATAGTCTGAAACATGCCCAATTAGTGTGATTATTTACTAGGAATGGGTTTCTTTCTTTTTGAATGATTTTTTCACTTAACGTTAGAAGTATTGGTGAAGGATCAGAGTTTAAGTCGTGGCTTTCATCTACTTGTACATAATTTACAGATATGTTCTTTATTATAAAGAAATCAATCAGATCTGGTACTTTGTTTGGATCAGTTGACCAGTAGGTTGGTTTTCCAGTTGAGAGGGCTTCACAACTGCATTTTCTGATAGCTTTTAGGAGTTCTTTACCCTTAGTCGTTGTTAATCTGGATCCGCAGTGGACATTTTTTGCATTAAAGTCTCCTCCAAGTAAAAATCGTTTCCCTAATTTACTGAGGACATCGAGATAATCTTTTTCTTTCATTGAGTGCTTCGGTGGGCAGTAAATACTAGCAATACAAATAGAACTACTTTTGGATTTGACAATAACAGCAGTTGCTTGTATTTCTTTCGTTTCATATTTTAACTCCTCATAGTGATGAATACTATTTCTAATTATAACAGCACTACCTCCTTTAGCAGTGTTTCCAGGGTGAATAGTGTGATATATTTGATAATTTTTAAATTTAATGATTGATTGTCTAGCGAAGTGTGTTTCCGTGATGAGACATACATCGATTTTTTCTGTGTCCAGGACCACTTGCAGTTCTTGTTGATGTTGCATCAGTCCATTGGCATTCCAACATAAGATTCTAAGATCATTGGCCATTTTTCTGTTTAGGGATGGCTCCCTTAGTGTTGTACTCTAGTTTCTGTAATCGCTCATCAAATGTATTTAGTCTGCTTAAAATTAATTTAAGTGTTTGACTTATATCGTCACTTTGAGCAGTTTTTCCTGGATTTCCGTTGCTCATCATTACATGAGCATAAGTCATTTTACCAAATTGTCCTTGAGTAGTACCCGACACTCTACGAGCAACGCTGCATCCTCTGTAGTTAGCCGGATGGTTTTCTCCACAGTGAACGCATTTAGGTTGAATATTTTGGGCTTTTACACAATCTTTGGTATGATGTTTATCTAAACATTTGACACACCTGGGTTCCCTGTTGCAATATTTTTGTGTATGTCCATAGGCTTGACATTGTTTACATTGTGGTATAAGCTTAGATCTTCTTAGAGGCTGAATAACCACTTTGCACCCCAATATATACTTAATTTGATAAATTTTTTCGATATCTTCATCAGTATCGAAGGTCAACATAAACATGTTGAGAGGTACTTTGCCTCTCCGTTTTAGCTTAATCGATGCTTCAGTTGCCTTAAATCCTTTAGCTTTCAGGTCATCAATTATTTTGCCTATTTTACACGTAGAGTGTAAGTTTTTAGCCATGACCCTAATTGGTCTGGTTTGTTTATCTTCAAACGAGTGCCAAGCACGTTTTTCTTCATTTAACATTTTTGTCATTTTTCTGTATGTTTCAGCATCTTCTAAGTTTATTTTGCTGGTGTTTCCATTCATCACCTTTGCTTTAAACTTATCAGTACTAGTTATTGTTTTTATTTTCTCATAGAGTACATCGTAGTTTATGACTTTATCTATTACTATTGGTGGTGGTGGAGGTATTTTTTTTGGTTGTTTCTGGATAATATTTGGTACGTTATCCTTTAATTGAGGTGGGGAGGGCGTATTATTCCGTCTCTTTTTTTTCTCCCACCTTTAACTCTAATCCACTCAGTTTCTCGAGCTAGTTCTTCTTCATCCGTATGATACTTTTGTGGAGTTGTATTCTGGTTAGGAGTAGAACCGATGTCCTCCTTTGTTAAGAGCTTTAACTTCATTTTCAAGCGTCTTCATACGCTCCTGCATCCATGCAATTGTAACATTCAGTTGCTTATTTATATTGTTGGCTTCAACTAATGCATTATTAGCTTTACATAATTCATTGTGAAGCTTTTCTTCGTTTGTAGAACGAGTGTTGTGGCTGCTGGCCCCAATGGAGGGACTACCGCTTCTTATCGGAGAATACGCGACTTTGTTACTCCTCTGGAAGGGATGTCAATTATCCTTTTCTGTTTCACTCAATTGAGCTTGTTTATTCACCAACATGTCTTGGGATTGGTTAAAATAATTGTAGTATAGCAATGGCTGGTCTCCCACAGAATCCATGAGACCGACCTCCGAAGAGGGGGGATTTACCTGAGCAACAGGTGTACCACCTGGGGTATTAGTTTCCATATTTGTTCCGCTCATTGCTCATTTATAGTGTACTGCACTCGCCTCTAGTATTTCGCCGATGCTTCACATCGTTGCCCGGGGCCCGGGTGTTACCACGTGGAGGTATACTAGACACATTTGGTGGTTTCGACATAGTTGCAGCGTTGGAATATATACCACGAGATACATGACTATAGACGGTCAACCCCTATCCTATTGAGACGCACCCAACACCCAAATGAACTAGAGGGGAAGGGGGAAAGAACGACGGTATGGTGGGGTGTAAGGCAAGGTCACAAGAACGACTCGTCTAAACAGGTGGATTGACAGTAAAATGTTTGGTAATTTTTCGACAGAAAAACTAACGGGATATTCCTTTAGTTTATTTATTTATTTATTAAAGTAAAGAAATCGATTTTGTTATTAACATTGATGATTTCATATAAAAAAAATAATCATCAATTTTTAAAATTTAAAATTAATATAAAACAAAAACAAGAAATTTAGAAAATAATAAAACAAAGTCAAAACTTAAAAAAAATTAAAATGGTGTTCTTCAAAGTTGAAGCTGTGCCATAAAGGGAGGTATAATGTAATATCAGGCTGCCATTAAAGCGCTTCAGTCACACCTTCTCACGTCGAAAGTAGTCCAGAACTGTCTCTCATCTCTTAACGAGATGGCAGATGAATTCATCATATAAACGCCGATGAACTGACTCGACGTGGTACAGCGGACCACTTCTATGAAAGTAGAAAGGATATTGAAATGCCTCTTGCGGTATTCAAACTGCTGCTTCAGGAAGAAGCTACCGATTTTAGTCAAATAACATAAATTTATTTGTAAACTTAGATGTGTAAAACTTTATACTTTTTTCTATTTACACATTACCTGATTTTTTAGAGCGTCAGGCTGCTGTTGTTTGAAATTTCGATTGTATTGGATTTCGGTCTTATTGTGCGCTGCTGCAAATGTCACAGTTATTAGTAATTTTGTTGATAATGAGTTTTATATTTTTATTGTAAATTTTTAATTTCAAGTCTTCATATAAAACTATAATTCCAGGGTGTTTAACTCTAAGCATTGGATAGATATTATTTTGATTAATTCCTCTTCTGATTCTTTGCGAATTGCGTACATTTCAGAAATTTAATGCTTGGGAATTCTTTAATCATTATTTGTTGAGTGACTTAAAATTCATGATCGGGTATTGCGTACCAGGCTCCTTTTGTCCTTGATATATACGTTTTTAATTTATTTACCAACTCTCGATGGTCTATGTTTGGACTTATATTGATTCGATTGTTTCCTAGTACGTTTTCAAAGTCTACAATTTAATTTTCAGTACATATTATTTAAGTTTTGAATCAGTTCACTATTGCTTCTAGAAGTAAAATATTATCATTTAAATATTCCTGCTGTGAAGGTATTATTGGTTGTACTGAGTAATTATCTAGAATTTCTTTGTCTTATTCTTCGTTATTAATATCATTTCTACATATCTATCATAAATAAAAAAGACCATAATTAACTTGATTTAATAACAACTTTGTTATATTATGATAAGTTTTCACAAGACTGTTGCCTGATATCTATGAAGATTGCGCAACGATTGATTTTTTCACAACTTTTTCTTTGCATTAAACCACTAAAACCATAAAACTTCTAATACATTTTTATTCGTACCTTAATTCAATATATGGTGGCATCGCCTGATTGGTTACGCGTAAGTATTAGTTAAGTCGCGGTTAAATTAAATGAAAAATATTTAATGGTATAAATTTGTCGTGATTCAAACCGTTGCTCAATCTTATTTACATTAACTTTTATATTAGATGGCACTTTGAACGAATAAATCAATTTTAAATAAATGTCATATTTGTATAAAACAAACAATAACATAAGCAAATTAGAAATGAGATAATTGTACAATAAAATGATAATTTAACTTAAAAAACATACACACACTTTAATATTAAACATTTCAATTTTTTTTTTCTTAAAATATTCTATTTTCTTCTAGATCAAGTTGCCGCAACAGCCCATACGACTGCTAGTAATTCTTTTTAAGTCGTACCATATCTGATTTCGTAGTTGTTTAAGGTTCTACTGGCGTATGCTATTGGGTGGTTATCCTGTAATAGCACTGCTCCAACGGCGTATTGACTAGCATCGGTGTTTAAAACAAATGGTTTACTGAAATCTGCATATTTCAAGACGGGGTGAGAAGTTAATAGTGTTTTCAATTGTTCAAATGTATTTTTACATACATGTATGTGGGATCTACTCGTAGTTTATTTACTTTGGTATTTTCCTTTATTTTTTCATTTGTGGACAATTTTTGCGTAATCTTTAACGATTTTTCTGTAATAACTTGCTATTCCTAAAAATGATTTTATTTGTCTTGGAGTTTCTGAAAGTTTTAACTCAGTTATATCTCTTATTTTTTGATGTGAAAACATTTTTCAAGTTAAGATATCTTGCGTTAATTTTGGATACCAAATTAACCTTTGAACAGCCCATTTGTGAGCTTATCAAAACTGTTTACTGTTATTTAAGATAATTTTCATTCAATTTCAGGCCAGTTGTGACTTTTTTTTTTTGGGTTTCCGAATTTAAATTCAAAGACATGTTTCTTACGGGATCGCCCGACTGACTACCTCTTAGACACAGTTATTTCGACAACATTCCATTCTCACGAACGCACTCATTTCACCGTAAACCATCAAGTCTCTTTGACCTCTCATCCAAACAAATAGTTTGTTTAATTCATTCAAGGCGTTTTCTTTGAACGTTCCACGTGAGATTTAGCAAATTAATATTAAAAATTTTTCCGTTCTTTTTTCGTAATTGCTTTTCACTTTATATTTCAATAGCCGAGACGGACAATTTGGTTTTGTTTCCGCATGATATATTTTGTCTTCGAAGTCAATGTCCTAATAAGAAAACGACTAAATAGTTGAAAATCCATTTGCTGCAAAGACGATTAGCTATGAGTATAATTGCGAAATATTGCAAAAAGCGTAATACACAAAAAAATAAAATGATGGAAGTTAAAAACCAAAAATCACCTAGGAACCTTTCCCAGTTTTCCCAAACATTCAACAGGATTAAATTATAATTAGAAATTCATTTGAGGTATGTTCGACCAAATATTAAACAGAATATTCTAAATTTTAAATTGTAGGTGCGTTTACAAATGCTTTTAATATAATCCAATAAAATATTATTATGGTCTTATAATACTTTAGTTTTTTTAATAAGCATCATTTCACAAATTAATACACTAATGTACAAAAGATAAATTTAATTAGATAATTTCTGTAAAATTTAAAGTTTACGATATACAATAAACTTACATTTTACTCGTTGCAATGACAGCTATCATTGTTGCATGAAAACTATAACAAAATATTTTTATTGTCTTGTTCATTGTATTATAGATTTATGACAAAAGCTTTAATAATTTTAATGGGCATGCAGTTTCCAGAAAACTGCATTTTCAATATTAATTTTACATGGTACTCCCAAAGCTGTTCAAAGTATATTCGGTTTAAAATTCTACAAATTAATTGTATTGATTTTACATAAAACCACCAAAGCGCTGAGAATAGTTTCCAGGTGTTTCTAATTAAATTATTTTAATTAAAAGTAAATAAATCAATTCAAAATACATAAAATTAAAATCGTAAATCGTAGTTAATTAAAGTAATAAAAATGGATTTAGATTTAAACGCCATAATTATTCTGTTGGGCCAAATTTAACTACCAACCAGCGTTTTGTGGGGTAATTTTTTTTTCACAATAAAAATGAAATGAATTCATATTTTGTTGTTGCTGTGGCTTTTATTACAATATATATTACAAGTTTTTAAACAAAACAAAAACAAAATCAAAAACCAAAATATTCAACTTTATTTTACTTTATTTAATAACAAATAGTTAAATACTTTCTTTAAAATTGTAATAATTAATTTTTTTTACTTTTTGGAAGACCGGTTTCGGATTTCATCCTTCTTCAGTCCCAATTTTAACTACTAAAATAATTTTGAAAAATACTGCCTTTTATAGAGGCATTCGTCTTATTGTAAAAACCACCAGAAAAAACCTTATTTTTCATCCACTGTATAAAATTAAGTCGTATAGCTTATTTGTTTTTGTATTCAATTTTTCGTTGAGCATGTATGGGTTATTTCTATGTTTATAGATTTGGATTTCTTCCAATCGGTCTAACATATTCCCCTTTCTAATATTATGAATTACATGCAAATTTTGGTTTAAGTCAGTGTATGTGTGTTGCTTTGTGACTAAGTGGTGAGCGTAATTCGATTTGAAAGTAGAGTTTATGCGTGAATTTCAAATACCATAGCACACATAGCAAAACAAAATGGATTCAATAGCAACATAGTTTACAAACTCAACATGAAAATAAATTATAAAATCCAACAACAACTATTATCTACACTATACACAATAGAAGGCGTCAACAAAAAATACATCACGATTGAATACAATAAAAACACAAGCCATTTTTTGAGAAAAACATTCGGAAAACAAAATTACAATATTGCACACAAAACATCACAGAAACTACAGAACAAGTTGTCATTGAAATGTAATAGTAGATGTGACAGCGGTGTTTACAAATTGACGTGTAATGACTGTCCGATGTTTTATTTCGGGCAAACGGGGAGATCATTTGCACAAAGATTTGGAGAACACACACAAGAGATCAAAAATTCACGCATAAACTCTACTTTCAAATCGAATTACGCTCACCACTTAGTCACAAAGCAACACACATACACTGACTTAAACCAACATTTGCATGTAATTCATAATATTAGAAAGGGGAATATGTTAGACCGATTGGAAGAAATCCAAATCTATAAACATAGAAATAACCCATACATGCTCAACGAAAAATTCAATACAAAAACAAAAAGCTTTACGACTTAATTTTATACAGTGGATGAAAAATAAGGTTTTTTCTGGTGGTTTTTACAATAAGACGAATGCCTCTATAAAAGGCAGTATTTTTCAAAATTATTTTAGTAGTTAAAATTGGGACTGAAGAAGGATGAAATCCGAAACCGGTCTTCCAAAAAGTAAAAAAAATTAATTATTACAATTTTAAAGAAAGTATTTAACTATTTGTTATTAAATAAAGTAAAATAAAGTTGAATATTTTGGTTTTTGATTTTGTTTTTTTTTGTTTAAAAACTTGTAATAATTTTTTTTTTACATTTTATATTTAATAGTTTATCTGTAAACGTTATACTTTTTGAGATATTTGCAAAATAAATTTTTTTCACTACCCGAGTTACTACTTTTGGTTGGCCGATTTTCAATAAAATTGACTGGGACCTCCCAATTTATGAAAAAAGCTTAAATATTTTCATTTTCTTATGAAGACAAACATCACTTCGAAACCCAATTTTTTGAACTCAGGGTACCCCAAAACAGGGTACCCCAAAACATTTTACTTACATAAAACAAAGTAAAAAAGGAAGCGATATGATGATTTCAATAATAAAATAAGAGCCTTTGAAAGAACACGTCTGTTTTGTACAATTGCCTTGATGTAAATTTGGATCAATTATACCAAAAGGAAATTTGCACTAATACTAGGAAATAACAGGCGGGTCTGCCACATAATAAAACCGATGCAAATTCTTTATCGAAAAATGCTATACAATTTTTTGGAAATTGAAGAAGCATTCGAAAATAGCATACAGAATGTTCCACAAGAATGTATCCCATAGAAAATAATAAAAAACAATAGCCCGACTAACAATTGTTAACCGCAATAGGATTCACTGTTTCAAAACCGTAAAATGTCGGTTGAAAAATGAAAGCGAAACAGAAAATATCTACACGAAAGCTATCCGATTTTAAAAAACATGGAGAAAGCAAATATTAAGCGAACAAAAGTAGATTATTTAGAAAAATGTACCTATCGACAAAAACCGATTCAAATACGAAAACAAAACGCAACGTAAATCATTGATGATTATTCCGACTGGCAAAAAAAAAATGTAAATGCATTGATCACAGATTAGATTTACATAGTTTATTAATGAAAGCTTATTAAAGGCAGTGATTTTCAACAATATTATCCATATAAAATTCGATTTTTAGTAAAATAAAAATTGGATGAGCACGTACAATTAAACCCCGTTTAAATGGTTATTAATCAATCCCTAAAGTATTCCCAAATACGGTTCATTTAGATGGTTTGAAGCAAGAAGAGTGTGTCAAAAATGTTAGGATATTATTGTCTTACTTCACTTATAAATCAAAACTTAAATATTTAATTAATTCGTACCGTAGACAATTGTAGGTCCGGTAAAATTACCTTCATTTTACGGTCATCTGGGCTATAAAATATACCAGCAAACAGCGCAACAAACTATGGATTTGAGACCGTAAAAAGCCGGTTGAAAAACTAAATAACAAAAGAATAAAATAACGAATACGACTAGACTAACTAAACGTTCACTTACTAAATGATTTGATGACATGAAATGGTATAATTTACGTTGAATCAAGCCAATTATCTAATACAGACACAAAGACGGTTTGTGTATGGAAAATTGTACGTACAAATTTCCGACAATTGGATGGTGTTTTACACGAAAATTTTACATACATATAAACGGCGAGAGGACTGCAGAATTTTATCTGGTACACACACAAAAAGACAGTTTATTTACGAGATATTTTACTTAGAATTTTATTTGTCTGTCTGTAATCAATTGAGTTTTTCGGCTTTTTTATAGCTAAATATTCGTGTGGGCATAATACACACACAAATGAGGTTTCTCCATGGGTTTTTTGATATTTGATGTAGTGAATAATAATTCGCTATGTCAGTACGTTCTGGTCAGATACTTAATGTGAGTGGCTAGAGTGGAATTTTTTGTAGTTTGGTCGTTAGCTACCTGATGAGTAGACCAACTTTTCAGTACGAAACCAAACTACCAAAATAAAGAACTCATGGAGGATTCTCATTTTTGCTGAGTAATACATTGGTTAAAATTACGTCACAAATTCAGTACCCCTCCCCTACTAAAAAAAAAAAAAAAAAAAAAAGTAGATGTTGAATGTTTACCTGATCTTATGGCAGTGTATGTCGGACCAGGATAAGTGATATTTTCACCCTTCCCAAGTTTCCCCATACCTGAAATATTTTCGATCCCAGCGTAGATTGAAGGAATAAGTTTATGTTGGGCTGTGACAACCCAGTCGTGATAAGGTAAATGTATTGGACTTTGTTTGTTGGCTGCGGCAAGACCTATTGCATACCAACGGAGTAGGTATTTTATTGAAATCAAACAACTAAATATTTAAATAATTTTTTGCATGTCAAATTGTATTCATTAAAAAAAATGCTTAACTGCGTGACGTCACATTTTATAAACCCCTCTGCCCCATCACCACAAATCGTCATGTCGTCTGATAACCCCTCCCCACTTAAGAGCGTGACTTAGTTTATGGATGACCCCTACGGCCATATAGGCGACACAGCTTTCTTAGTTTCACAGACACAACACTACAGACATATTTTTTTTTTAGAAGATTGTTCCTTCAGATTATATTTTGTACACTACTCGATTATATTGAAATTTTCTTACAAACAATAACGCTATTCGGTAATATAAATTATTTTCGTATTTGTCTTGTGTCGAATCGGTTTGATAATTATGTGATTCCCGGCAAATTACGGTTTCATTATTCTGTGTAAACCCGTTTAAATATTTTACATAATTAGGTTTCAGAAGCTTGTAATTACTCGAAACATATATTTACAGATTTTTGCAATTAATTTCTACAGGAAATATTTCATAATTTTCGAAATGATGAGTGGTTGGTTATTAATCGCCAAGGAATTTTAAGCTAGCTCTATTCATTTCCAGGGTAAAATACTTACTTCCATCAAGGCAATCTCATCTCATTCTTGAAAGTGAATGGATATAGCTCGGTGATCTTTAACCCATAAATAGATTATGTGAATAGATTTTTCGTGCTCGCATATATGCACCATTCGTCCGCTACTAATTTATAGGCCATCTATCACAGCATGATCACACCAAATCGATTATTAGGTTTTATTTGCAGGATAAAAAGGAGCAACATAAAGACCTTATTCTGCAGGTCCAGAAAATTATTACTTTCTCGTCTGGTGGCGCAGGTCTGCAATAATAAGCTAGGCTGTTAGAAGGATTCGACAATACAAAGGATGCTTTGGTAAAATTTATTTACAATAAGCCGGAACTTCATATGACTTTAGGGAAACGCTTAAAGCTTGTTCTTAAATTATCCCTAATTTTATTTCTGTATGTTTATGAGAAAAAGACTGTTTGTTTCCAATGTATGTATGAAATAAGAATAAATTGTTTTGGCTTTATAATACATTAATACTATACTCGTACATGCCAACATACTTAATAGAGGGATTAATTTAGACTTTTTTTTTGGTTGTGAATTTTGAATCGAACAAAATATTTTTTTTCCATTTTCTTCTTCTAAATCATGTATATTATTTTAGGCGTCAGTAGTGCCAGCTATTTTAATTATTACGATTCCAATATATAGTATTAGTAGAATAAGTAGAAAAAAGATGGCTAGTCGGAGGTACACTGAAGAAATTGATTGTCCAATTAAATTATGACAATCCATTTTATATTTATATTAAATATTCCCTGCTGTAAATGTTATTAACGTTTTTTTGAAGATTTAATGTAAAACACAGTTATGGGATTGTGTCAGCCGTATTAGAAGAATTTATAATATTTAAAATATTCTCTAATGTTACATCACCAAAAAAACAAACACAAATCTCAGATAATAAAATGTACATATACGATATGTACACACTATATAAACACTAAATCCCCATTGTATCACGTAACGTATTCACATTCCAAAAGCAATCTGAAAAAAAAAAAAAAAACTCACATGGAGGAAAAACTGGGAAATGTTTCTCTTCAATTTCAAGTTACAGTAAAACCTCGATTTAAGGGACCCCGATTTAATGGACTTCGGATTTAAGGGACACTTTTCAAATCTCTTTTTTTTTCTTTATTTCTATTTCGCTACGTACATACATAAATAAATACATATGTGTAATAAACTAAAACAAAAATAACAACAATTTTGGTTTTTTATCTTTTAAATGCAATAAAAAAAATGCAATGAATGATGAAACAAAAATATTTTTCTGTGAATGCGTAAATGGGATGCGATTACATATCATACATATAGCGGAGAATTTTTGATTAGTAACTATGTATATAGGGGTAAACTTCTACATATGTAATATCTATTCAAATTTGGAAAATTCGGGTTTAAGGGACAATCGGCAATAAGAGACAGGCCAATCCCCAATTAGTCCCTTAAATCGAGGTTTTACTGTACTTCCTTCCTTCCTTAAATTCAGTATATTATGTAGCATTATACTATTTTTCTAGTACTATCCATTAAAGTGAATTGTTCACATTAGCATTAAAAGTTAACTTTGTAGACACGAATTGTTCATTTTCTTGCATTCACATTATACATCCGTACGATATTATACATACCATACTCTATTTATGTACAGAGAGTCTACTTTTCAAACAAAAAACACATTTGGAAAATTAAAATCAAATTAACGTTAAATATTCATGTTTTGTGAGGGATGGTGGGTACTAAGAAAAACAATATCCTTAAGACATATACATACATATTTATCATCTTTAAGAACAAAAACAACTTTAAGATGTTTTTAAGTCGAGATAAGTGATTCTATATTTTATGAGATTTCTTTTGGTAATTTGATAAATTAGGTATAATAACATAATATTATGTTAACACGCAATTGGTCTATTTAAAGAAAGTTGGCCCACGTAAAATTTCATAATGCATATAATCTATACACAAAATAAAATATTGTTCGCGTATAAATTAACACATTTTTCTAAGGTGTTGTTGAATTAATTAATATTCAAATCAAATCGAAATTAACACAAACAATATAAATGTATCTACTCTGTTATCAGAGACGGTACGCGTTCTTTTCAAATTACATTTATAAAACGAACAGGAACGAAATACATAATTAGTTATGCCTGTAAGGTAAACAATACGAAATGATAAAAATTACAATTAATTAGGCTTGTTAATTAAAAAATATTTTAATTAATTTTATATAATTAATTTTATATTTATATAATAGTTGTTGTTGGTTGTTCCATACTATAGTTTTGATAAAAACTCGTACAACCCTACATCACTATTTATATTACTATTACAACACATAATAACAGCTTATATATACCTACTTAAGATTCCTCGTTTGTTTCTGCCATATTTCTTTTCTTTATTTCCCTTATTTTCATTTATCTACAGAAAGAAAGAAGACTTGGAGGAAAATTAAAACGTGATAAGAAAATTTACCCTTTCCTTAGCATGTCGTATACCCCCCCCCCCCCCACTTAAGCACCGTTATTGGTTTCCAGAACATCTGACAAGAGTAAATTGGAAAATGTTATTTATATAAGGTTGACAGTGATTATATTAAGTGTGATTTTTATGATTAAATATAGCATATTTAGAGGGTAATTAAAATACTTTAATCAATATTATATATAGTAGTGTTTAAGTATGAAGATGATGATAGTTTTAAGTTTTACAAATTTTATGTTTGTAAAACAAGTGTGGATCACCATTACAGATCGAGTGTGAAGTTTTGCAATGGCTATTTCCAAAAGAGTATGTATTTATTACATTTTTTGCCATTTCATAATAAAAAATGGAGGTGTGGCCAACACACGACTTTCTTTTACGAACAGAGAATTTTGAGAAATTTTATTTTTTTTAATTTTTAAATTTTTAAATTTTTTTTTTAATTTTTAATTTTTTATTTTTATTTGTTTTTAATTTTTGGAAACATTTTGTATCAAGTAGTTTTTTGTAAACCTTATACTTTTGAAGATATTTGAAAAATAAATTTTCTGGACCAAGGGAGTGGCCACTTCCGGTTAGCCGATTTGGAGTAAAATTCACTGGGACCTCCCAATTTATCAAATAAGCTCAAATCTGAAGTTTCAGTTCGATTGGTTAAACCATCTGGGCTGTAGAGAGGACACAGACAGACTGACAGACTGACAGACAGACAGACAGACAGACACCATTTCGAAACTCACTTTTTCGTTCTCAGGGGACCACAAAACAAATAAATCTCTAAAAATCTTAAGGTCCAAAATTTTCATGATTACTATACTTTATTTTACTAGAGTAAAAGAAAGTAAAAATACGACAAGTGTATTTTATGCCGTTTTTGAGGTTATAAATAAAACTTGTGGGTCAAAACAATGAATACTAATGATAAAAATTGAATCGCAATAGAATAAAACAAGCAAATGACATACTACTCCTGGCGGCGAAGGTAAACCTTATTTTAAAAAACTGATTTGTTTAGTAAGAATGTTGTTTGCTTTAATTCACAAATTTGGCGAACTTTGTCGATGGATGGAAGTTAATTAATTTAAGGGCTAATTTTATAATGTTGACTTTACTTAAATTTAAATAGCTGAAAAACTGCCAAACTATACAGTTTAATGACTTATCTAAAAATAATATTACACATCAGGGATGGAAAAGTTGATACTTTAGTAATTTTTTTCAGTCCTTTAGAAAATAAAAAGTACTTCGATACTTTGGTTTAACATTTCAGTCCTTTCAAAAAATATTTATATTCAATTTTTTCTGTAAACGTAAGACAGCACCTTACGAAGAACGAATCATTTTTCGTTGGCCAACTCTTCGAATTTTGACTAAATTCAAATCTAATCGCCAAGACGGCCGGATACCGACGGCAAACGAACGTAATAACGCTTTTTCCTTGTAATTTTGACGGGTACGGAGGATGGCCTTGTTCTTGAAATTATAATTTGTGAGTTGTGGTGGTATTCCGTTCGGTGGGAGGAAAATATAGTTTTATCTGTTAATTACATATAAATTACTAAAATGGATAAGTAAATTATATTTAGTTTAGTTAGTATATTTCATCCTTTATTTAAATTTTAATCACAACACCAAGCGCGAATTCTAAACGCGAGTGAATATTTAATACAAAATTATGATACAAAAATCACTTATATAAATTGTTGTCCATTTATAAGGTTAGTGTGATGTTTTCAATCAAATTAAATTATTAAGTAAAAAAAAACACAATTCACGATTTTTAAAAATTCTACCATACAAAATTAAAAAACGGGCGAGTTCACGCTCAACCCGCAAAAGTAGTACGTGAAAGCCTCTTCGATGGGCCTGAAAAATCAATGCAGATAGACGGCTGCTTAATGGCTGTCATTCGCTCAGTATTTAAATTGCGTTGCATTTTTGGTTTACAAAGTCAATCAGTTATTCTATATTGGGTTTGGAGGACGAACCTTACCGACATTATTTGTTTAATTAAAAATTGAAATTTATAATTTATTTATTGACAAAGAAAAATAGAAACGACTAAATTTCAGTATATCTATGTCTCGGTGGGTGGTTTGGCGTCTATTGGAGGGGGGATCAAAGTTGAGTAGATTAATCTACCAGCTCCGTAACCTTCCAGTAGGGTGCGCATCACGTGAGCTGTTCTGGTCTTGTCATTAGGCAGCTGCGTGATGGGTACAATTGTGTAAGGGGTAACCTGTGCACAATTCGCAAGTGTACGTACTGCCTCCTCGTGGCAACCACTGGTAACTAAGGCCACTTGGCACATTTTAGGCCATTTGGCACAGGCCAAAGTACGGCGCTAAAGGAGAAAACCTTGACAAAAAACCCTAATCTAAGGTGGAACAGCATATGCCGAAAGATGAATGGCTGATAGGTTAATCAGCCCAAAATATGCGGACTCTGGATACCAGGCACCCTCCAGTTTTATTTTTAGCCTTCCTGTAGTAAAGCTGGGTGACCTACAGGTGATTTGCAATTCCCAGCAACTCGTAAGAGTAAAATCAAACGGAATACGGGGCAGGAGTAGGAATATACGGGAGTGGCACAACCCTCTCGAGGTCCTTGAGCTCCAATGCTACCGTCTTTCTAGCGGAACTACATGCTGTAGTAAACATCTAGGAGGGAGAGCAATATGCCCAGATAGTATGTATCACGTACCGGGAGGCAGTATTGTCAGGTTCATTAACAACCTGAATATTGGCTGGACGGATAATTAAGCAGGGGCCAGCACAATAGATCTTTTAGGTCGCAGTGCGAAGTGGCTGATCGCCCGCATGGCCCCCCCAATAATAATAATAAATAATAATGTCTCGGTGAGCTTGAGCAAAGTACAGTTCTGTTAAGTTAATCATCTAAACCTGCCTTGTATACGCTTTAAAGTACAGTACACCATTACTCATACACGGCCATCTTGTTAAAGATTTCATATCTAGAGTTTTGTAAATGGTCACCGCACATCGGATAAACAACAGTTTGAACTAAATGAAATTGGACGATTCTATTAGATATAGACATTATTTTGACTGTAAGATCATAGGAGCTGGAAAAATGGTAGCATGTCTTCCTGCGGCTTCTTCCTTAGTGCATCTTTAGAGAATTTCATTCGAATCTGTTAAGACGAATTTCATTCGACTCTGTCTGAGCATAAACATAGTATAGACGCGTAATGCTTAGTATGGACCCGACATAAGTAACATAGTGAGATTTCAATGTTAGAGGGTTATAAAATTCCCTTCCATTACGCCTAATGAAACCCAATAAGGAATACCCTCTGCTTACAATGTAGTCTTATTAAATGTAAGGTTGCACGAAAAAACAACGCCAAGATCACGAATATCTCAGAAACTCTGCTACTTTGGCATCCAATAAAAAAATGAGGAGCCTATATGCTAGATAAGCGTAATCGACCAAAAGGTATTACTTTGCATTTGCTCGTGTTCAAGGACACAAAAACATCAAGTTCGTCTTTCAATTGCGCAGTGTCAATTAAAGAATTACGATTACCGAGCAAACGGCGCAGTGGTCAAAGCTGCGGCGGTTGGATCGGGAGGTACCGGGTTCGAATCCCTATAGGGGCGAGATGCAAAAGGGATTTTTCATCATCTTGTTATGATCGGTGATGAAGATGAACACATCTATGACCCCCTGTTGAGAGTGCAGAATCCATGGGCCGACCCACCTTTCATGTCAGCACTATATAGGTTGGCATGAAGCAATCCAAAGTGCAGGTGGTTTATACAAAGCGGGTATATAGCCGTACGTCCTCGATTTGGCTACTACTGCGTAAAGTAGGACGGTAAAAGTAAACTGCGAAAGAGTTGGGAGTGCCTTGAGCCCCAAAACAGATTGCATAGATCAAAACGAAAAAAAAAAAAAAAAAGATTAGGACGCATACAATAGACACTTACAAAACCTGAAGCACTGAACAACATCGTCAATAAATACAGTGAACAGTAAAGGTCCCATGGCTGCCTTGAGGAACACCAGAAGGTATGAAAAATTCGAAGGAATGGATCTGCGAAATACCCACACATTGATGTCTTGTGTAGACAACAGAAACCGACGGTTTCCAACAGTCTCGAAAACATCGCCCCAAAAAACCATCAAATTAGTAATTGTTGATTTATCCCGAATAAAGCCGTGTTGATGCACACTTAAACGTTTATTAATATGAATTTCAATTATAGATTTTACTAACGATTCAAAAAGTTTAGGTAAAACCGAGAGAATTGAGATTCCTCTGTAGCATGCAATATCTCTCCTTCTACCAGATTTAAATATAGAAACTATAAATGTTTTTTCCAAATATCGGAAAACACTCCCCTTGAAAGCCTCTTATTAAACAAATAAGGTAATGGTTCAGACAAAGAAAGTGCATACTTATTCAGAATCCTTCACCGCCAGGACCTGCACCAGAGAGTGATATCTAAATATTCCAGCCCAATCATAATTTCCGCGAGTTGGATTGTAGGATATGAATTATAGCGACCATCAATGATACCTGAAAAGTTAGATATATCAGAGTTATCAAAAGAGGCCTGAAAAAACTTGGCCAATACGTCACATATTTCATGAGGATCTGAGAATGAAACATTATTGCATGACATAATCCTCGGATAGCCACGTGATTTTCTTTTTTGATTTATAAATGGAAAAAACCGCTTAGGATTAATTAAAATTTCACTTTCGATGTGGAAAACATACATTTTGTAAAGAAAATCGGTGAGGTACTTAAACTCTTTGCATAAATCACGATGTATAGATTTGTCGTTAACATCCCCAGAACGCTTATAATTCTTAAATGCTCTAGACTTACGATTTGCGAGATTTTTTAAGCGGCGATTGGACCATGGATCTGTGTACGTCGAACCCACAAAAATCTTTTGGAACCTTTGGAACTATAAAACTTTAAAACAGCAATCGAAATGTCCTCACTTATTGGACAAATTAAGCTGTCCAATCAACATTCTCAAAAAAGTTGTTTAGCACACTAGATCAGTATTCCTAAAATCAAATTTAAAATCGCTCTCAACAAAATTAAAAAAACCATAATCTAAAAAATAAAATTGAATTAATAATGGCGTGTGATGTCCTGCTAAATCCGGACAAGATTCTATGTCGATGAATTCGCAAGATGAAAAAACTAAGTCCAAAATATATCCAAACTCGTTAAAAATATTGAATCGACGCGTTCCAAAATTCGTAAAACTTTGTAACACATATAGCTAGAAGTGATGTCAACGGATGATCCCTTAAACTGGTCATCGATACAGCACCAAAAGATTTTTGGCAACACCTGACCAGTTTTATTAAAGAGTGGTTGAACATTATTTGCAATAAATTGAATAAATCCTTGGTAAACGTCTGAAATACTACCAAACGGTATATAGATTCTCACTATAAATTGTTGGGGTAAAATATGTGTAGACTATTGTTGCTTTAATTATTTCATGAAATGGGGAGCATAATATTATGGAGTTTAGGTCGATAGAAAACATTTCTTAATTATATGTGGTTGAAGGAGTTTGCTGAAATAGACTGGATCAACGCCGATTTTGAGCGAAATGAAATTGAGACGACTAACGTCACGGTCAGCTGACACAAGCACCCGACATTCAATCTCATCCTCAAAAATTTCTGAAAAGAAGCCGGTTCAGTGATGTTAGCTAATTTTGAGGCATAAATAAACTTCCTGTGCCACGGAATGGTTGACTTATGATAACGCTGAACTTTTCGAATAGATCATCTACATTGGACTGAATAATGCCGAGTGATTGATTAACAGCAACAAATTAGAGAAAAAGAGTTAGGGAACAATTAAATTCAAATGTAAAATGTCATGCTACGAGCGAATTCCGTTTTTCTCTAATTTTGAATAGTTTTCGAAAACATTACACTACTATTAATAATAGGCAAACTTTTTATATACATATAAGTGATTTTATTTCAAGTCTACAAACAATTTTTACTCGCATTCGCCATTCCTGCTTAAAACAAATTATCTGTGCTGACTTCTAAGTCCTGGTTAATTTAGCAACAGAATACCTGTCTCTAATTCTTCACAAAATCAGCATTTAACGTTTTAACTGAACCCTCCTAAGAAAAAGAAAATAATTTAAATACCCTTTTGTTACTTTTAGTGATATCTATCGGTGAATTATGTTAACAAATCAAAAAAAAATTAAAAAGTACTTTAAAGCCCAATTTAGTCCTCTGTTGCTTAACATTTTAGTACTTTGAAATTTATGTCAATTTCATCCCTGCTACACATGTGGTTCTCGGTAACCGGATAAAAGACTAAAGATAAAACGATACACCATAAAACGACACACTGATAAAACTACACATCAATAATTATTAATTTCTTTTTTTTTTTTTTTTTTTTTTCATAAATTTACATATCTTAAATTTAAAAAAAATATTTCCATTTTGATTTTAAAATTAAATTTCTTTTTTCCAGAATATTTTATAATTAAAGCTTCCGTTCAAGATATTTCAGTCCAATTTTAAAATTTATTCTTCCTTTTCCAAAAGTTCCATTCTAAAGCCTTTTCCGGGATATTTTAAAATTGAATCTGCCTTTTCCAAAAATTCGTTCTAATGCCGGTTCCAGAATATTTTAAAATTAGAAATATTTTCATCCGAATTTTAAAATTGAATCTACTTTTTCCAGATTTTTTTAAAATAAAATCTGCCTTTTCCATTAATTTCAAGCTAATTTTAAAGTTGAATCTATTTTCTCCCTAATATATTAAAATTTTCAAGAAATTTCGTTCTAATTTTAAAATTAAACCTCCCTTTTTCGGAATATTTTAAAACTAAAAATATTTCCATTATAATAAAGATAAGTCTGCCTTTTCCAGAAATTCCATTCTAATGCCTTTTCCAGAATATTTTAAAATTATAAATATTTTCATTTTAATTTTAAAATTAAATCTATTATTTCAGAATACCATATTGTAACATTTAGTCTTTCTTTCAAATTAAATAAATTAATTAAAATTCAATTTTAAAATTAAATCTCCGTGTTCCAGAATATTTTAAAATTAAATATCCCTTTTTTAGACATATAATAAAAAAAATATTTAAATATTTCTTAAAAATATTTAAGTCTTATCTAGAATAATCTAAAATTTAGTTTCCCTATTCCAGAAATCCTTTATTGCTTTTAAAATTAAATCTTCTTTCTCCAGAATATTCTAAAATTTGACCTTCCTTTTCCAAAAATTCCATTCTAATGTCTTTTATCCAGAATATTTCAAAAATTAAAATATTTCCATTCTAATTTTAAAATGATATCTCCTTCTTCCAGAATATTAAATATTATTAATATTATGTAAAATTTACTCCTCCTTTTCCAAAAACTTCATTATTAAAATGAATGAGTTAATATAATTTCTTATAAATACAGATTAATTTTAGTTTGCTGGACTTTGAAAAATATTTCAAACTTGAAAATGTTTCCATTCTAATTTTAAAATTAAATCTCCTTTTTCCCGAATATTTTAAAATTAAATCCTGCTTTTTTATTAATTTCAAGCTAATTTTAAAGTTAAATATTGTATATTTTCTCTAGAATATTTTAAAATTTAGTCTTCTTTTTCCAGAAATTTTATTCTAATTGTAAAATTAAATCTCCCTTTTCCTGAATATTTTCAAATTAAAGCTTCCTTTTCCAGAATATTTTACGATTAAATCTTCCTTTTTTAGAAATTGTATTCTAATTTTAAAATTAAATCTCTTTTCTCTAGAATATTTTAAAATTTAGCCTTCCTATTCCAGAAATTTTATTCTAATTTTAAAATTTAACCTCCCTTTTTCAGAATTTTTTAAACTAAAAATATTTCCCCCTTCCAGAATATTGTAAAATTTAATTTTTCTTTTCCAGAAACTCCATTCTAATTTTAAAGTTAAATTTCCCGTTTTTAGAATATTTTAAAATTCAATCTCTCTTTTCCAGAAATTTCATTCTAATGCCTTTTCTAGAATATTTAAAAATTTAATCGTCCTTTTTCAGAAATTCCATTATAATTCGTTTTCCAAAATATTTTTAAATTGAGAATATTTCCATTCTAATTTTAAAATTAAAGAGGCTTTTTTAGAAATATTATAAAATTTAATCTTTTTTCCAGAAATTACATGCTATACCATATGCCAGCATATTTTAAAACTAAATCTTCCTTTTCCATAAATTTAAGTATAATTTTAAAGATAATCCCCTTTACCTAGAATATTGTTAAATTTGGTCTTCCTTTTCTAGAAATTCTTTATTAAATTAAATCTTCAATCTCTAGAATATTGTAAAATTTAGCTCTCCTTTTCCATTCCTGATTTCCATTGATTTTACACCTAGTTAGTTAAAATGAATAAGACAACCTAATGAATATTTGATAATTTCTTATAAATACAGATTCATTTTAATTGTCTGGCGTTTGCCAAATTATAAATATTTTCATCAGAATTTTAAAATGAAATCTGCTTTTTTCACAACATTTTTAAATAAAATCCCCGTTGTCCATTAATTTCAAGCTAATTTTAAGGTTACATCTACTTTCTCCCGAATATTTTAATATTTAGTCTTGTAGCGTACCATCGCTAACAATAAGTTAATTCTTCCTAGTATTCCAATCTCCATCTCGCAGTCGGTCAATTTACTAAACATGTAATCAATGGACCCGATTATCGAATAAAATCTAATCTAAGCCTTCCGCTTAATTATTGTAAGGCAGCTTTGTATACAATTTAATTTATACATTAATTAATAATTATAAATAAACATTCTAAATAAAACATTTGTGAACTTTTATAAACATTGTTAAATAAAATATTAATTACTTAAAATTGAGTGAATGGTGAAACTTTTATGAAATAAAATATATTAATTTTGTTGCGTTTTTATTAAACTACACCACCGCCATAGTCTTTCTTTTCAAGAAATTTCATTCTAATTTTAAAATTAAACCTCCCTGTTTTGGAATATTTTAAAAATATTTCCATTCTAATTTTAAAATTAAATTCCTCTCTTCAGAATATAGTCTTCCTTTTCCAGAAACTCCATTCTTTCAGAATATTTTAAAATTTAAAATATTTCCATTCTAATTTTAAAATTTAAATTCCTCCTTCCAGAATATTTTAAAATTTAATGTTTCTTTTTCATAAATTTAAGTTTAATTTTAAAGTTAAACCTCCTTTATCTAGAATATTATTAAATTTGGTCTACCTTTTCCAGATTCTTTACTAAATTAAATCTCCTTTCTCTAGAATCTTGTAAAATTTAGTCTTCCTTTTCCAGAAATTCCATTGATTTTACACCTAATTAGTTAAAATGAATAGGATAACATTCATTTTAGTTTTCGGCCGTTTGCCAAAATATTTCAAAATTGAAAATGTTTCCATTCTAATCTTAAAATTGAATCTCCTTTTTGCAGAACATTTTAAAATTCTAAATATTTTCATCCGAATTTTAAAAGTAGATTTAGCTTTCTCCAGAACATTTTTAAATAAAATCCTCATTTTCCATTAATTTCCAGCTAATTTTAAAGTTAAATCTATTTGCTCCAGAATATTTTAAAATTTAGTCTTCCTTTTCCAGAAATTTTATTCTAATTTTAAAATTAAACCTCCGTTTATCAGAATATTTTAAAATTAAAAATATTTCCTTAATTTTAAAATTTAAATTCTTTCTTCCAGGATATTTTAAAATTCAATCTTTCTCTTCCAGAAAATCTAATATAATTTTAAAGTTAAGTTTCTCTTTGTTAGGATACATTCCTCAAAAGGAAGGTTGGACCTTTTCCAGAAATTTCATTCTAATGCATTTTCCAGAATATTTTAAAATTAAATATTCCTTTTTCATAAATTTAAGTTTAATTTTAAAGTTAAACCTGCTTTATGTAGAATATTGTAAAATTTGGTCTTCCTTTTCCAAAAATTCCATTCTAATGTCTTTTCTAGTATATTTTAAAACTAAAAATATTTCCATTGTAATTTTAAAATAGATTCTTCCTCTTCTTGAATATTTCATAATAAAATCTTCCTTTTCCAGAAACACATTTTTTAGTTTGTTACTTTACTCTTCGCGACTTGTGTCGTTCTACCGGTGTGTCGTTTTGTTTGTGTGTATTTTTATCATGTGTCGTTTTATGTTTTGTCTTTTTATCGGGGAATCGTCGTTTCCGATGAAATTAACGCCCAATTAGGTTTTACTCTCTTTGAACAAAATATTAATGGTTGCCAGCTCTTTAACTAGTTATAATATGTGGCAAACCATGTTGAAAAAATACTATTGTGTACCGAATGGTGAAAGTTGTAGGTGGTCAACCTAACAAACGCTTTTACAGGGCCGTGGCTTTGTAAGAAACTGACTTAACCACTGATGTATTGCTTAAAAATATAACAAACTAGCTGGTAAACCCGGTGTTACTCGGGAAAATATAATTTACTATTTGTGTAATTACCAAAACATCAGCTATAGCGGGTGAAATCTTTTGAATGAAAAAAATATTTCAGACCTTTCAGACAATATAATATAACTTGGATTTATGATTTTATGATAAATGACATTGTCTCGTTTCCAGTGCAATAATAGTTATTTATGGTACTAGTGAGCAAAACGAGATATTATCCATGAGGGATAAGTTTGTCCCACGAGGCGATAGCCGAGTGGGACATTATTCTGAGTGGATAATATCTCTTTGCTCACGAGTGCCATACAACGTTTTATCCACTTTTGTTGAAACATATTTCGTAAATTAATAAGAAATAGTTCCATTTTGTGTTTTCACACTGGAGCATTGAATTTTGAAATACATTTTATCATAGTGACCGTTCTTTAAATTGTCATGGTGTACTTTAATTTAATTAATTTTTGGAATATAGTTTTTCATTCAATTTGACTACGAATAATTTTCCAATGACTACTCAACATTTTGTTATACCAAATATAACTCACGTTGCCCCTAGCAGCGTGGGTTATACAATAACAATGGGTTATTTTACATTTTCTTTATTTGAAATCAGCATAGTTATCGGGCTATTATATGTCAAAAGTGGATAAAATTCATTTTATGTTATTTTATTTTCCCGCTTCCTACTTGAATTTGCTTTGAAAAAATAAAAATAACATAACTACGTATTACGCAAGTTAATTACAAATTTATTTGTATGATATTGGATCCCCAAGAAGTAAATATTGAATGTGACCTTGTGAGATAGTATTGTCATGAAATGAGCCCGCATGATTCAGTTAATTGAGTTCTATATTTATAAAAAGGTTTCCCACAAGTTCTTCATTGTCTTTATTTTCTTGCTCCACATTGTGGAAGAAGTTGGCGTAAAAAGTGTCGCGATGAGGCGTAGATTTACAGATTAAGTTCTGTTGTGTGATTGAAATTTTTTTGACATGCTTCCAAATGCGGATTTTACGAATGATACCGTTATCAACAATAATCATACATTCCGTCTCAGATTTCATTGTACCATTATACCATAATACCATGACTATCATACCCTTAAACCACCATACCATCATACATTAATAAAATTATACCGGTATACCAGGGGTCGATTAAGAAATTTTCAACATCGCAAATTTCCGACATTGTCCAAAATTCGACGACGTTGAAAATAGCTATGATGAATTATTCGAAAATATTGAAAATAAACTACAAAAAAAAATTTAAAAAAAAATCCAAAATTAAAATATACGTTACGAACTACGAAATTTTATTATCTCACGATTTATTATTGAACAAGCATATTCATTCGTTACCTCAAGAACAGTCGCATATTGTTCGATTTTATCGAAAACAAAGCATGGTCGCCAACTTTTTTAGTTTCATAATAGGAAATTTTTCGATAAGATCGCAAAAAAGCACGCTGAATAATTTCATAATAGCTCATTTTCGACTTTGTCGAAAAAAGCGTGCGTCGAAAATTTTATAATAACCCCCAGCATAGCATTAAACCATCATAAGGTCATACCACCATACCTTCGTACCCTCTTACTATCATACCATAAAACCATCAAAACCATCACCCAATCATTCCATTACACAATTACATGTACCATCATACCATCTCATCATCATAAGTGCATACCATCATACTATTAAACCATCATACCGTTATATAATTATACCATCACACCATCATACCATCATATAATTATACCACCATACCATCACACCATCATACCATCATAACATCGTACCATTATACAATTTATTATAGAAAGAGAAAGTTTGTCTGTATTAAATCAATAAGATTCTTTCGGCTTTTTATACATAGACAAAATATATTAAAAATAATGGCATTCACAACAATTTCGACTTGTTAATCAGAAAAAATGAAGAGGCCAATCATTTATAAATATATCCTTGAGTTTTTGATTTGGTGAATTTTATAATCGCTAAGTCAATGCGTTCTTGCCTCATAATTAATGTATGAAGTTAGAATTTTATTTTTGTAGTTTGGTCGTAGCTACCTGATGAGTAGACCGAACTTTTTGTTTGTATGACCTTATCAGTACGAAACCAAACTACCACAGAGAAAGCTCAAGGAAAGTTTTCATGTTTTGGAGTCGATACACTTTGTATTGACCTCGGGTTAAAGTACGGGTGGGATTTTGATATTTCTACTTTTTCTGGTAGATATATTTATAAATGATTGGGCTCTTCATTTTTTCTGATTAACAAGTCGAAATGGTTGTGAATGCCATTATTTTTGATATATTTTGTCTATAAAGAATCTATTCATTATAATTATGATGGAATGATTCATACAAATATTCCATCAAACAATCGTACCACCGTAACATCGTACCATATACAATCGTACCAACATAAAATCATACAATCTTTCATCATCCAATGGTACCATCATCGCATCATACCATCGTACATCATCAACATCACTATCACCATCATCTATCTCTATCACCATTTTAGTTTTCATCATCACCATCAAGTGAGTTGGAGATTCAACACCATCCCCATTA
The DNA here is from genome assembly GCA_958295665.1 of Tipula vernalis. Taxonomy (NCBI): domain Eukaryota; kingdom Metazoa; phylum Arthropoda; class Insecta; order Diptera; family Tipulidae; genus Tipula; species Tipula vernalis. Next base: position 205,294,694 of record OY282560.1, read on the forward strand.
CCCCACTATCATCACCGTTAAATAAATAACGATACACGTATCGATTTATTTTTGATTTTCCACTAAATATCCAAAAATCAGCTCAATCGGTGAAGTTTTAGAAATTCCTCCATGATAAATTTAGACCTGATTATCACCCCACAAGAAGGAGGTAGAGGTGTGAGATATTAACAGTAACCGTCCTTGGGTCTTAAAAAATAATTGTGTAAAGTTTGGTTCAAATCAGTCAAGGCGTGTGTATTTGTATAAATATCACACATATAAACACTCACCTTTAATTATATATATAGATTTTTGTAGATAGATAGATAGCAATACCTTCAGCCAGTCAAAATTTTGCATCCATACCAAAAGCTTAGTAATTAAAAATCAAAATTTCATGGATCCCTTGAAAGCTTAATATTTTCTAGGGTCACTGTTGGCTTCCAGAATATTTTACATCCTCGACAGGCTAAACTTCACTAATTCTAATTTTCTTCGTTTTCTTTTAAAATGTCCTCGATTTAGTTTTGCAATTAAGTTTGTAGGTATGGGTTCATATCTGATGATTGTCGCAGTTCTTGGCAAATGTGACTTAGAGGTTTAAACCGGAGGAGTTCAACAGAAACAACAATTTCTTTATTGTGCCTTAAGAGCCAAATTTCATTTCCATTTCAGAGATATCTTTGCAGAATCCATACTTTACCAACCATGTCTTTATTATTAATTATTTTGTAAGTTGTAATCTTATATTATTCAATACTCTGCCACCCAAAATCGCCTTTTATGCATTTATCAATATAGAATAAATTGATATGCAATTTAGTTCTGATATATAATTTATATTTTCAATAGCAAAGCAATTAGGTAAATGAAAGAAAAGAAATCAGAAACTATCTATGTTATATTCTAATACATATTTTCAAGTTACTCGTGTACATTATTTTCTACTGTAAAGAAAATTAAAACATTTTTGTAAAAGCTTTTAATGTTTTCTTAATAATTTTGAAATTCAATTTATTATTTAGATGGTATATTATCTTTCATAATCAATATAACAGAGACGAGATAAAATACAAAAATAAAAACCGGGGCAAAAACGATAAAAAATCTTTTCTTTCATTTCGACAGTATTTGTCTATACTGATGTACATGAGTATATCAGTATAACCAAACTTCCCACGTCTTCTGTTATACAGTATATAGGTACTTTTGGAAACTACAGATCAAATATGCATATTTAAACAAACTGGTGTGGTGGTTCCATTCAGCATGAAGAAAATTTTATAAATACTATTTGTTAAATAAAATAAATTGTTACAACCGCATGAGAAAAACCCATGTTTATTATTTGTTGGTATAAGAAAAGAGCTCTTTTCCTTCTATAGAAAAATGGAAAATCGAATTATGACTGAAATAATAGCCTAACTCTTTTAGTTTTTTATATATGTTTGTTCAAATTGGGATGGAATATAACCAAAATTATGAATATGTGCTTTCCACAATTCACTATAGTCTGTTATTTAAAAGTAACTGAAGATTCTTATTTTTTTAAAGTATTTATTGCCGCTCGATGTTGGATTATAATCGATTATTGATTTTCTTTCAAAATGGTAAACTTACTGTTCGATTGTGTCTAGCTATGCAATTCTATGTAACATACAAAGAGCATTACTATTAGAAACCTATTTGAAGGATCAAGGACCTAAAAATTCCAAATAGCAATCTTTGCCAAAATGTGATCTAAAAAGGTTTATAAACATTGGGAACAGTGTTAGTCAACAGTAAAAAAAAAAAACCTTCAATTACTGATTTAAATCCAGTTGTACTGTAATGTTGTCAATAGAAAAAAGGTATCATACCGATTTTCATAATTTTCTTGTATTTAATTATTATTAATTCAATTTACTTGGTTCGGTTATATCGAAAAGATAAAAATTATAAAATAAAGAAAAATGGAAATTGTTAAATATGAAATATACAATCTTTTTAATCTAAAGACGCTTCGATTTCGTCATTTGGTATCAGAAGTGGGATAGACGTTCCCATTATCTTCGATATCCTACAAAATTTTCGTTCCTCATCTTTCAATCCATATTTCGTCAAATTTCTACTGTCCCACTATTTACAATTTACAGTTCTTCAAATCTCTTCAGCTATTTGCAAATTTGCATCTACAATTTATTCACGTAGTTCATTTTAGTACTTGGCCAACTTGTGTTCAATCTAAAATGGAAATTGGAACTCTAATCTCCACAAGGAGATTCTAATCAAGGTTCTAACTTGCGTGTACGACCTATGTTGCGAGTGAATATTATGTGCACTATGAGCTTTCTCAACAAACTATGCTATTCGTTAGTTACAGTGCCTGCCCATATTAGTATGAATGTTTTAATTATATTTAATTTTTGGATTTATCGGTTCTTAAAACTTCATCTATGACTGAAAAAAAAAAAAATGCAATTGTATTTGATTTCATAGATGGCGACATACCACTTTCATGTTTTCCGTTTTGACATTTAAATTGCATCTATGCGGCATACTAAAAGGGGAATCCCTGAAAGTACTTTTGTTTATTCTCAAGAGGAAGATGGCCCAAGAACTAATAACAAGCAAGACAGAGCTTACTGAATGCCTTATTACGGTATGGCACCATGACCAGAGGGTGTATAAAGAGCATGCCCCGACGTGTGGAACCACTTATAAAGGGCCAGTTCAACTTAGCAAAATATTAAAATTTGGCTAAGGTCAATTAAACCATATATAAAATCCTGGATTGAATTTAAAGGAAAAATTTGTTGTAATAAACTATATTTAAATAAATATTTTTCAAATTTACATTTTGAGTTTTTATAATGTATCATTAACAATTTATAAGAAAAATTAAAAAAAAAATCAACATTCATACTGATATGGCCAGGCACTGTAGTTCTATTCACAGCGAATCAAGAAATCTTACTCATAGCCCCCCGTCATCAAAATCATGAAAAGCGACCATTTTAAAGATTTGTTCATACAAGCACTGGACCATATCCGTCTCAAGTTACACAGAAATATCAGTGTACATACCACAGATTCCTATGGATACACCATTTTTAGATATACACGATTTTTTACTCTCTCATCTGAAGGTCGTTTAAAACAGGTTGCAAATTTAAAACTTTGTGCAAATTGTGTTAGATCAAACCATACTATCAACGTCTGCAAGCACTATTCACTCATCCACGGTGACCCCAGCAAATATTCCGGTAAAGTCGCAACCAGTTACAAATGCTGACAAACCCCACAGAATAATTCTAAATCACATTCGCCGTCTTATGTCATATTATCTACAGCACTAGTCAAACTTCTTAATGTAAACGGATCACCATTCCGCTTCACAAATAAATGTTATACGGAATCCCTTGCCACTCAATTCGGACTAAGAAATAAACGCCCTTTGTCAGTTAGTAGAGTGGGAACTTCAAAACACGCTCCTAGGGTGGATAGTATCGGCCAAGCTTAAACTCTCCAAAGTTCTTTTTGTAATTTGTCTACAATGGATACTGATCAAATCACTGGTGAAACCATCGAAAGATTTTGGAAGTAGGTAAGAGAATCCAAGATCTATTAAAAAGTTTACTCTAATCAAGGAAAAATGTGGAGCCCATTTTAAGTAAAACACAAAACGAGATCAAAATGGAAGATTCATCGTCAAGCTTTCTCTTACAATGAATCTTTCTACATTATGTGATTCTCGAACTAAGGCATAGCATCGCTACTTAGGAAATGGGGTGAATCGCAGTAAAAATCAGCAACTTCCAGATGCTTATGTAAAATTTATGAGAGAGTATAAGAGACTAGGGCATACGCAATTAGTATCAAAGTTAGAGGTTTCGGATAACCACTACTTTTTAATACACCACTGTGTATTAGAACCTGAGAGCTCAAGTGCCAAATTGAAGGTGGTATTCAACGGGTGTGTAAAGACGACGACGGGTAAGTCCGTTAATGATATCCTAATGGTAGGGCCAGTGGTACAAAACGATCTGTTCAATAACCTTACATGATTTAAAGTTCATAAATTTGGTGTATTTTAGCCTATACATTTCTAATGTTTCGACAACTTTGGATCAATGAGTCGGAATCCTGTCTGCAATATATAGTATGGCGTGTTACACCACTAGAAACGCGCCACCGGCGCCTTATCTTGCAAAGAAAAGAAACTTATCTACTTGCAAGTGATACCATTCATAATGACATGTATGTAGATGATCTGCTAACTAGATCAGATTCGCTACCAAAACTTCAAGAAATGAAAACACAACTTACTTGTATGGTAGGTATGGCTAAAATAAGTACCCGGAAATGGTGTCCCTTCACCGGACTTTCTACAACAGATTCATCTAGAAGACGTGAATCATTTCTTCAAATCAATGATTGCGCATACGTCAATAAATTAGGCATATACTAGCAACTTCAAGCCGATGAACTTTTTTTCTTGTCTCTCTTATAAAAAGAACAAAAATCGTTAAGAGAACTGTCATCGCCCATATTTTTGACCCACTTGTTCTAACAGCTGCAATTTTCACCCTTGGTAAACTTGTTCTACAACCCCTATGGCAGCTCAAACGAGATTGGGAGGAATCTCTGCCACAAAATCTATGAACATAACAAATGGGAAATTTTTAGAGGCCAACTTCTTTAGCTTAACTGGCACAAAAACAATCGGCTTCTTTCCAAAAGTGTATCTACGTGCAAAAGGAGCAGCTATTTATACAACGTCTGTTAACTAAGACGGCAGAATAATTGTCGCACTCGCCCTTTGTTCAAAATCGTATCTCTATTGCGAAAAGCTACCATTCCACGCTTCGAACTCTGCGTTGCCCTCCTTCTTGCAGATCTGCTGATCTACAAGAATGAAAGTTTAACTAACGTGCCGACACCAGGTAATAAAGAAAACTGAATTGTCTTCGTTTATCTGATGATGAAGAGCCAAACCCACCTGAGTTCATTCCTGAAGACGACGACTCATATATTGATCTGGTAGCAGAAGAGTTGGCAGAAGAACCCGCGGAGCAATCAAACCCTTTGGAATATAAGGCAACTAACATATCGCAGAAATCTGTCGCATAACATTTTAAAATCGTCCACTGTAGAACCAATAAATAAAACATACGGTATATGAAGCATCATCCAAACATTCAAACTATTTATAAGTGAGGAAATTTGGGACATCATCTTTCGTGAGACCAACCGTAGAAGAGCTGAAAGTTACCAGACATGGAACCACAAAAATTCAAATAATATTCGGGTATGGAAGCTAATAATTCCACTGGATTTGTTAGATTCTCGGCATTATAATATTTGCCAGTGTCAGCCGATTCAAGAACGAATATATATTAGATTTGTGGAGATCTAGTTCTTATACCTTTTGCCGGCTGACAAAGCAGCAGCTTCGAGAATGTTTTGGAGCTAGAGCAAACATTATGGTCGAGGAACAGCTGTTTCGAGGTGGTAAATGTTTCACGCAGTATACCATATTCCATCAAAAACGGGCAGATTTAGAATTAAAGTATGCTGGATTTGCGTCTCCAATACCTCGTATAGATTGAACGGGGAAATCTATACCGGAATAGCTCCAAACTCGCATAGAGAAAGTAACCAAGGAAAACGTGTTGTTAAACATTTATGCTGCTCGTTTTTCCTGTGAATGGTCGAAATATTACATGTGACAATTTTTTTACCAGCTACAATTTAAATTCGCAAAAGGCAAACCTCGACTGTTAAATCGTCTATTTTTGATTTTTTGAACAACATCACAATGTGTTCGTATATTCCTAAAAAAAAAAAAAAAAACAAAGCTGGGGTGGTGTTATGATAGGGAAACACAAAGATCAGCCAACCATCAATCATTCCAGATTATAACAACGCGCGTGGATAATATGGACAAAATGGGGGACAAATCGCTGGCCACTGGCATTTTTTATAACATTTTGAATGTGGCGGCTTTAGCATTAGTATGTATATATGGAAAATGATCAATTCCTGGGGCCCTATTCTCGAATTTCACAACCATTTTCCATATGCGGACATCTGTCAAAATTCATAAAAACCTTCGGAAATTTAAATTCCTGTATTCTTGAATTCGCTATGGAATTTTTTCGGTACTAAGGGAATATTTCCGAATGGGTATAAGCAGTTGAAAAGTATTCTCCATATATGAAAACGTAACTAATTACATAGATTTTGACAGATGCCCACATGTGGAAAATGGTTGTGAAATTCGAGAATAGGGCCCCTAAAAAAACGCCAGTCACACGTGTAAATTTTTAAAACAATTATGCAAGCAGTTGGTTATGCCTGAAATAAGTAAGCGTTCCAAGAACCCGCAAATAATGCAACATTTCGCTACCAAAAATGGGATCGAAAATTTGTTGGACCATACTATGCAAAAAGAAACTACCACCTCTATTATAAGAGAAGATCGATCCGGAAAAATTGTGCAAATTGGAAAAAAAGCAGTCTGCGCGCAGCATTTACTGACTGTAACAGATTGCTTACTATGTACAACAACAACAACAACACGCGAAGTAATTTTTATTCAATTTTATATTAAAAGTTAATCATCTTCATTATTTATATCAATAAATAATGAACTAAATCATATGAAATTTTCTATTCATTATTTTTAATTTTCATTTAATGTTTAGGTTTAGATGCATACCCAGGTACGTTGGTTGTCAATTTGAAGGGGTTATCTGAATAAAACTATCCTAGAAACTATTAATAATCGAGTTTTGGAAAAAGTTTTGTTGAAATTCCATTCAGAACATATATTTGTTAAGCTACTAAAGGATTCATGTCGATGCGATACCTAACTCAATAAAATTTTTGTCATTAAAAATGAAAAACATACCCGGGTATGCGGTTGTAAACATAAGATCGAATGCCAAAGTATGAATAACTCGCGCTTTTTTTAAGATTGAGTATTTTCTTGATGGAATATAGTATTTTATATCAGTCAATTTTAACAGTATCCTATGCCACCCAAAATAATTTGGCGAAATCTCCAAGAACTTTTCATTTTTTTTTTTTTGTTGTGACGTAAAGGCAGTAATAGCCGCATTTCTGGACGTTTGATCTAATCCAGATCAGATCATGTCTCATGAAACGACACAAAAATGCGTAAAACAAACAAACACCAAAATTCAATTTTTTTGTCTCGTTTCGTTTTGAACCTGTCTCTTCATACTCGTACTGTATTCATTATTTTCTTTGTCGCTTTACAAAATATTGTTCAACTATTTTTAGATCACCATTTGTGATCCAAAACGAATGTTGGATCAAATGTTGTTGTTGCTTCACATGTAAATTTTGATCTGATCCGGATCACTATGCGTCAAGAAATGCAACTAATATCTTCTTGGAATATCTAGTTCAGCTGACAGTTAGTAGACAATTTATTTTGAAAATGCTTCGTTACGTAATGTATTTCCAAAATATATTTAAAGACGGAGTTACGATAATGATTTACGAAAAGATGAAGCAGAACAAAACTTTTTGCTGTGTCGTTAGGCAGATAATTCACAGAACCATCAAAAATATCGAAAGATTGAAATTCAGCGCTTAATTTCTAAAACTTTCTAGAAAATATCAAAACTTTGAATAATTTGTAAAATTTCAATAACTTCGAAGTTCCAAAGTATCTCGAAAATTAAAGAAAACTATTAAATATCGAATTATCTGTGTATGTCTGTGAGTGACATGATGTACTTAATACAAAACAAAGAACTCGATACTATGCGCTAATGTGAAACGCGCCTTACAAAATTCCGAAATAACCTATAAAATATTGAATAATCGCTAAATATCGAATAATCTCGGAAAATTTATAAAGTTCATGAAAATTCAAATTATCTGTAAATTGTTGCAGACTTACAGATAATTCGAATTTTCATGATTGTTTCTGTTGATAAGCAAAATCTTGAAAATGTGAAATTTTGAAATACATACATATTCTGAATAATCTCTATTAACCTCGAAAAATGCTAAGAAATTTGGATGATCCAAATGGTCCATCTCGAACAATTACAGTAATATCGAAAAATATAGATATTAAAGAATAATTTTGAAAAGCCTGGAAAATATTGATTATCGAACAATCGAATAAACTCGGAACATCTCGAAAACCTCCCAAACAATTTCAATAATTTCGGAAAAATCTGGGAATTATTTTCCAACTCCCATTATTTCGAAACACAACGAAGCATCCGTAAAACATTTTAACATTACGTATATCAATTCAATCCGGAATAATCTTCAGACAAATTATTTTAAGTTTACCAATAAATTAAAAAGTTATAAAAACATCAAATCCGGCACTTCGGGATTTGAAATCGGAATGCGACAAAACTCTGTTTCGAATTTGGAAGAATTTCACCTAACTCGAAGCGACCGGCAGCCATTTAGGTTAATTTGCAACTGCTCTGATTGAAGGACGATAAATATCTTATAGTTTACGGGTACTTTCCAATGTAATGTAAATGTCATTGTAAATTCATTGAATCTTTTAGTTTAGAACATAATCTCTAGATTAAATTAAATTACAAAGACAGTTTTTAATTCTACGATCACGAAAAATGCGAAAATCGAAAGTTACTTCCAAAAAATTGAAATTTGAGATAGAACCTTGTTGTTCTGAGGTCGCGAATTGTTGATTTCTTATTTGCTTTGAAAAGTAATTTCTAGATATTGTTGATCAAAAATCTCTCACTAGCCAATAATTTGTCCTGAGTGTCGTGTAGATTTTCAGAAGCTGATTGTAGCATTACTAGTTTAAAACTCTGTAAAATTCTCTTTTGTTAAAACTTTCTTTCTTGAATATACGCATGAAAATGGAATGAGTCCTATTACAGTTTAAAATAAATTTCGCAAAAACGGTGACCATTAATATGAAAGTTTATCTTATAAGGCAAAAGCCCAGCAGCAGACATTTTCAATAAAATGAAATATCAAGGGCTAAAGAGTAGTCAAATCTAATTTTCGTTTGTCATATTTGTTTGATTCTATTAAATACTCGCTTTGAATATCCGGATCTTGGAATGAATCAAAATCATCGTGAATTTTATCAATCCCAGAAATCTTCGCAGTTTGAATTAATTTTACGTTTTTTTTTGTTTAAAGATTGCATGAACACACGGGCGTTAGCCGGAAGGATTTTTTCACTATTTATAAGTAGATATGTATGTATATACGAGTACAACATGAAAAAGTTAAATATCGGATCCCGTGAATCCTGATGAGACACCCGTAACTATTATCAATTGAAATTTACAAAGTAATTTAGTGTTTGCATGTAGACCATAAGAAGAGTGAAATAGTTTTCATTGTCTCCTCAAAAAAAAAATGGTTTTTGGAGCTATGTAGGTATTAGGTAAACTATGTTTAGCTTAGTTATATTTGTGGGCGTATGAAATTACTGGAATTTTCGCATGTACCAAATTTTTTGGTAATAGTTCCCAGGGAAGTAACAGACACAGACAAAACAGACCGATAGAACAAACCCCTAAAGTATAGATACTTTAGGGGTATGTTATTTTGTAAAAGTAAGTAAATAGTAGAATATTCTGACAATCAAACGCAACCATATGTATGAATACATAGTGAGAGAAAGTGGAATTGTAAAGAAGGCAAATATTTTTACATTAGTGATCTGGAATATGGAACGGAAAACATGGATATACACATTTTTTTCTTTATATAGTTTCGTTAGGAAAATATTGCAACAGAAAGTTGTGTCCATTGTACAGCACGATAATTTACATCTAGCTTATAAATCCACTGGTTTTATGACAAAATGAAATCATTAAAATTTTCCAGATTTTGATCAATCAAATAAAACATTAAACTTAACTAAAAGTACTTAGGGGACTTAGGGGTGATTCTGTGTTTAGTATCAATAATTTTCTGTCTAATATAACACAGTACATATCAAAAAATAAAAAATTTTATTACATAATTAGGCGATTTGAATATTTGATTGATTTCAAACGATGCGACGCGACGATTTTTTATGGCGCACAAATTTTCTTTTTTATCATTCTTCTGCGCTCTTTCATAATTTTGAATTTATGTTCCGGAAAATGAAACAAATTGGAACATTAAATAATTTCTCTTTCCTGTCTTTCTCATTTCAGTTGAAAACATCACTCACGCTGCCAGAACTGTTTAAAATACTCAAAGAATATGGTGAATTTCCGGCCAAATATCGATCCCTAATATGGCGAACGATATTGAAATTACCTCAAAACTACCAACTGTTTCATGATTTGATGCGCAAAGGTGAACACAAATGTGTCGAAAATTACAGTAAAGTGTATCCGCTTCGTGACATAACCGCGTTAAGAAATTTAAAAAAAATCATTTCATGCCTATCACACTGGTGCATACTCTTCTCAAATGTTGACTACCTGCCAGAATTTGTATTTCCATTTTTGAAAATATTCCAAAATGATTTACTTGCCTGCATGGAAACTTTAATGACGGTGCTCGTCAATCATTGTGCCATGTGGTTTGAATATTATCCGATTGAGCCGCTCAATTACTTGGGCATGATCGAAACAATTTTAACCCATTTTGATCCAGCCCTTATTCAATTTTATATGCAACATCATATAACAACGACTGAATACGGATATGCAATGATGAAAAATGGAATGTCGGTTGTTTTGTGTGACACCGATTGGATGGCACTTTGGGATCATTTGATATTGGAAAAACCGTATTTTTTACTTTTTGCCATAGTCGCCTATAATTTGGTACAGAAACGTCAGATTGTTAATTTGAAGTCATCGAAAGAGATAGAAAATTATTTTTTTGATCAAAATTTTTGTAATCGCAAACAATTTATACGGAAAATATACGAAATCAATGATAAATGTCCGGATAATTTGCATCCACGGAATATTATTAAACATCAGATGGTTTTTATGGAGGCTGGGCTTTATAAGAAATTTTTTAATTATCCCAAAATGTTGATGGAGAAGAATATTGAGAGTTTGGATAAGTTGAAAGTGGAAAATGTACGTTTGGAGCAGAAAATGTTCCAATTGGAAAAACAAGAAAAAGTGTTGAGCGACAGATTGAATAGAAATTTGGTAAAAGAAGAGCATGAGAAGCGGTTGCAAGGTAAGTGCCACATTTTTTTTTTTTTATATATTTTCAATATTAAATATTTGGTTTTAGTGGTTTTGCAAATATCTAACCCCGATTTATTTATAAAATATGGTTTGGGAAAAAGTTTTATGAAATGTTGAATTTTAAAAGTTTTGTGGTTTTATTCAACTTTGATTTTCAGTTGCTTCTCAGGAAATTGGATTTTGCAGATACAACATAAGAGATTAAAAAATGAAAACTTAAGATTTGGGTTTGTAGATTTAAATTTTTGATGTGAATATTACCATTTGAAACAGAAAAAAATCCCATAAAGTTGTAGTCAGGAAAACTTCAGATTTGAATTAAGAATTCTGGATAAACAAATTCTCTGTAAAGAAATCAAGTTTGTATATTTGTAATTGGGCTAAGCATATCACCATCATGCTAGTGACCTTACTTCTTTTGCTTGACTAATGTCGTTTTCGATTGAACCTAAAAAAAACACCCTGTGGGAGAAAAAAAGTGTTTTTTTCTGCCCTCAAAACAAAATATTTTGCTCGAAATCACTTTTCAGAAATCTCGTTTTTTTTGTAGATCTACCTATTTTTTTATGTACTTATTAACTCCAATAACCTGATTCTGTCGTTTGGCTGCCATTTTGGATTTGGTAATTTTTAGTTATTATGTTAAGATTTTTATAAATTTGAATTAAATTAATTTAAATTGTTTTTGTTGTCTTACAGAAGCATTTAAAAAATGGTTTTTAATGTGGTTTTCCAGTTGTTATAAAAAAACAGACTCTGGGCAGAAAACAAGTGAAACAATGACAGTTTGTTTGAAATTTTATGTCGAAAAAAAGTAATTTGTGGTCTTGTTTTCTGTCCGAGCAAAAAACGAGACCACAAATGACTGTTTTTCGACATAAAATGTCAAAGAACTGTAATTTCATTTTTTCGAAGTCTATTTATTGTAGCAACTGGAATACTACATTAAATGTTCAACATATTTATACTATTTTGACAGATAACACGCTTAAAACGGGCCACAAACGCCACAACTTACCGTACTAACGGTTGTACTGTGGGTTAGGTTAGGTTTGGGTGGCGGGCCACTAGGACCAGGCATAGACACAAAAATCGTCCGGAGCCATACCACGAAAATTGTTTCCTCCAACTCATTGGAACCATTTTGAGCTGTTAACAAAACGCTGGATACTCCTGACGTCCAATATCCAGTCCTTGAGTCAAGGCCCCCTCAATATCCAAGAAGGTTACCATTGCGTAGTCTCTATGTTCGAAAGATTTTTCAATGAAAAATACAAGAGAATGAAGAGCAGTCTTTACAGATCTCCCCTTGCAATAGGCACGTTGAAATTTAGGTAGCTTTTCCGACACAATCGTGCCTCTAATATGAGCTTCTATTTGTCTTTCCAGTGCTTTAAAAAGGAAGGGAGACAAGCTAATCTATCTAAGGTCTTTGGGATTGCAGTGTGAGCGTTTTCCCGCCTTAGGTATGAAAACAACCTTTACTTCTCTCCATTTACCATCCGTAGGGATAATACCATCGAGTCCAGGCGACTTATATGGTTTAAAACTGTTTATCGCCCACAGGATCTTTTTTCTGCTAATAATTTGGCCTGTGAAGCTACTTGCTCTTTTACCTACTAACGTGCTAGGTATAGATTCGAAACAACCAGGAAAATGAGTCTCCATCAGAAGTTCCAGCGATTCCGCACTATTAGTGGTCCATATCCCATCCGGCCGTTGAAGATAACTTGGGATGGAAGGACCAGTTGCTAGTACTTTGGATAGCCTAGACATCTCCGAAGACTCCTGAATTTTGCCACAGTATAGTCTCCAAGAGCTGTTCTTGGCACTTCTCAATTGATATTTGTAAAGTTTGAGGACTTCCTTATAGGAGTCCCAGTCTACAGCAGATTTTGTTTTCCGTGCTGGTTTGAAGAGTCTTTTGCATTTTCGATGTGTTTGTTGAATCTCCTTGGACCACCAGGGTGGTCGAGATTTACCCCTAGGCCTGCTAAGGGGACTAGAGCCCAGTATCGCTTCTTATCGCTTCATTAAAAGCGCTGGACAACTCGTCCATTAAGCCATCGAGCTCTTGCGCAGTTTTTGGAGGTTTTGGCACCGGAGCTGGTAGTGAATTACCTAGAATAGTTCTAAACACATCCCAGTTGGTTTTCCTCCTGTTTCTGTAGATTGGACTTTTTGGAGAAGTCAAGTCCATTTCAAATTGAAGATAACAATGATCAGAAAAGGAGTGGTCCTCCGACACTCTCCAGTTTAATAAACTAATCGTCAGAAAGCTTGAGACAAGAGTAATATCCAATACTTACTGTCTATTACTAGTTATAAAGATCGGCTTATTGCCATGTTACATTTATGAAAGTTAATACTTAAAATGTAATCAAGGAGTAACTCACCTCGCTCATTTGTGTCCGTACTTCCCCAGATCGTGTGATGAGCATTTGCATCACTCCCAAGGATGACTCCCACCTTGCGCTTCTAAGCCTCCAAGATTAGCTCACGTAGAATGATTGGTGGAGTATCCACTTCATCATAAGCTAGGTAAGCTGATACTAGCCAGATGTTTCGTTTTTCGACCTCAATGCTGACCGCTGCTACATCTCCATTACTAAAATTTGATAGCAGAAAACAACTTATGTTATTTTTAATGAGAATGCACGAGCGAATCTTACCTTCTTTTTTCGCGTGCATTAATCTATAATAGGGAGTCTTGAGCCCAAGTACCCGGTCTTCTGTCGCTTCTTACCTAATTTTTAAAATTAGAGCAGCTGATGCTGCTTTAGAGTGGTGAAGGTTGACTTGCAGAAATGTCAATGTCCCCTTTACAGCCTCTTCTCCATCACAGTAACATCAGAGTCATCCCCTGATGAGAAGTCCTCTGAGAGCCTCTCTGAAGACTACATGGACGTTGACATCTCCGTGTCCATGGCGAGAGTTTCCGCTTGGCTGGCTACCTCCGCGCACGCAGATGAGCTATCAGGCACCGGGGTAGTGTATGAAACTGACTTTGGAGCCTGCGGCTTGTCCGCGTCCTTCTTGTACACCTTGAGTGTGACTGCACTGAAATCATAGTTGATTAAACCGCTGGTTTTTATAAGTGCAGTCACTGACTCCCTGTTTAAGATGATAACAGCTGACCTATAGTCAGCTTTTGTCTCCTCGAGGTTCGAAACTTTGCAGCGTTGGCCACTCCGGGTTGCTAACCTGCAACAACTGAAGTATCACTTACGGATAACTAGGCTCCGAAGGGATGTACACCCTAGCTGTTGGTTTGCGGGATCTCCTCCTTATCAATAACAGCAAGGCTGGCTCAAGGCCATAACTCGCTAGTCCCCCCACTACCTTCTTATAAAGCAGCAGGGACCTCTGATCTGCAAAGAAAGTCAGTTTCACCTGATTCCTGTGCCAGCCCCCATCCCAACAACTCGGAGCAGGTCTTGGATTTTCCGACAGGACTTTCAGGTAGGTGGTGGCTAAGGCCCCTTCCACCTTCCTCCAATTGGCGGGCTTGATACTGCCATCCTCTTGGTATTGGTCAATAACTGCCACAACCAGCTGATCCTTGAGGACCCCATTAAAAGGCCTCATAGCGGTAGCGTGGAGCTTCGTTCTCTTTGCTATCTTTAGACTTTCCTCCTGAGATTTGATTCTTTAAAGCTGTGAGCCAGCTGAAGGGCCTTCTGACTTTTCTCTGTCACTTTTTTTGCCCACACAAGCGGGGCTTTGTCTTTATCCGTCCTGTTTTCTGGCGAGATATTATTGATCTTATCCAGGGCCCTTCGGGCCTTTCTCCTATTATTATAGGTTCTCCTTGCTTGAGCTTATGTCTCGTCGTTTATTTGTAGACTTAGAGGCAGGCCTAAAGTCCCGTGTCTCGTGGTCGACATTTTCCTGATGTTTTAGAGAGCCGGACTCGTTTTGTTGTTGTTTGTTTTTATTTGGATGCATGATTGGTCCCACGAGTAAAGGAGAAAAACTGTCCATCTGTGCAGAGATCCGCAGTACACAGATAAGGCTACTTAATCCGGAGGGTGCTAAGTATCCGGATCCACCGTTAGCGACTGAGCTAGTTTTAAAGCTGGTTCTCCAGTCTGGTTGATTATCGGCACAGTACGATTAACACCTTAACCCAGCCCAGCGATTTGTTTAAGGTTGACTCCTTTAGGCGTAAACATGCCTAGAAACCAAAGAATTAGCAATTAGTTACCAGCGGTCACCACGTGGAGGTAACATGAGCACTTATGGAAGTTGCAAGTTACGGAGCTGGCCACAAGTGCCAACCTGAATCCCTCGAGCAACTTAACATTTGGCCACCACATTACAAAACTGAAAAAAGATAAAAAACAATATTATAATTTACAATACAAGAATAAAAATATAAAAAATGAATTAAAATTCAATTAATTGGATAACCATTTTTTAAACAATCCCGTCGTATAGTGTCTGGTGGAAGAATCGAGAAGGTTGATCAGGGGTTAAGAACTTTTAATATATTATTTCACGTCTTTTCTCCAAAGTTTGCAAATTAAATAATAAAACACGATTCTTTTACAGTTTATGAACATAACCACTATGAATGGTTGACGGGAGCAGTCTAAGTGTATAAATCAAAGATTGCTTTTGAACGCCCTTAATTCTATCAGAATCCACCTGAAAAAACGATTCTAAATTACAGCAGCACGTTTTGAAATTGTTTTAATATCAGTAACGTAAATAACTTTTAATGTGTAAAGCTCAAATAGTTCGCCACATTGTCATTTAATCAAGCCTAACGTGGAATAAGCTTTACTAATTATGTATATAATCAATTGAATTTTAATTCCTTTATTGAAAATTACGCTCAGATCAAGAATATCAACAATTCTATTTAATTTTCCCCCGAACAAAG
Source organism: Tipula vernalis (assembly GCA_958295665.1). Lineage (NCBI taxonomy): Eukaryota > Metazoa > Arthropoda > Insecta > Diptera > Tipulidae > Tipula > Tipula vernalis. The sequence continues at coordinate 205,310,741 of OY282560.1, forward strand.
CATACAAAACAACACCCTTAGTATTCGTGTTCTGGAAAAGTTATTACTTTACAGTTATTTACATTGATTGACAACTTATTCATTATAGACCAATCACAAAATATGTTTAGTTCGTTTTACGTACGTACAATAAAGTTGTTAATATTTATGTACATTTTAAGCTCCAAATTTGAAAGTCAACCGAGATACTGTCTGATTTAAGCTTACTCCAAATTACTACATGTCTTTAATTCCACTGCATTCTGCGAGACGTATCAAGTCACTAGGAATACCACTAATTATAAAACATTTGAAGGCCAAAGTACTGCTAGTCTTACAAGTAAAAAATCGAATTAGTTTGCCTATCAACAAGACATTTTTTGAAACAGTTAATGTAAAAACATTTCTTTGTTTTTTTCATTCCGTTCACCCATTGTGTGAAATATTCGATTCGATCGTTGTAATATGTTCGGTTTACATGACTAGCAATTCAAAAGAGACCTTTCACTGCAATAACACATACAAAATTCTAAACTAAATCGACATTAAGCAAGATGTTCGTTTACACAGATATACGATAACCTAAACTAATCTTAATAAAATATATCCAATAATTTTACTGGAAAATTATAAAACTTTTAAAATATTTTAACCTTTCGGCACAAAAACATCTTGAGCTACCTACATAACATATAATATCTTGTTCTAAAAAAAGTTTGTTAATTTTTCATATTCAAACTATATTTTACATCCTTATAAAATAAATAAGCTATCGTTCTCTTAAATTTTTAAGAAAATATAATTTACCAAAATACATGTAATTTTTACCTGAAACCAGGACAACAACAAAACTTGTTTCTTCATCTTAACTTTTTGAGGTTTTATTCGTTACACACTGATGATAAGTGTGTGTGTATATACATATATCCCCTATACTGATAGACTGAAGTACTCTCAAAAACGAATAAAAAAAAAAACAATCAACCATAATCAATTTTCTTCAAAATAAAGTTAAAACCAAGAAAAATAAAAAAGTCTTAAAGAAATTTTCCTGTAATAATTTATTAAAAATCTATCATGTATATTTTTTCAATGAACAATGGGAAATGTGAAGAAAAATGAATATATATATGTAGAATTATAGGACGGCAAAGCATAAGGGGGGAGGGGGGGGGCATATAATATAAAAATTCATCTTTCGAGAAACTCCATAAAACTTCAATAAATACAAAAAAGAAATTGCCAAAAAAAAACAAATTAAAATTAACAAATTTCCCAATATTTTCCAGCTACCACCTTCCTACTCACCATCGTTTCCAAAAATCGCACAAGTTCCAAAAAAATGAACAAAAATTATGATTGCAGAAAGACAAAGTTTCTTTTTTGTACTTTACAATTGTTTTCCCATATTTTGTCGATTTTAATTTTTTTCATTTTCACAAGAAAAATACAATTATTCCTTATGTTGTATGTATAAGAACTAAGCGCAAACAAAACGGCAACGTAAACCAAAAAGGAAAATCATCAAATTTTGATATTCTCCATGGCAAGCGGAAAATCTAAAATGAAAAATATTAAAAAATAAAATAAATAAATCTTCTACTTCTTTCCCCAAACAAAAGAGTTTGAAAGGAAATTCATTAATTTACAATGTCTAGAAAAGAAAGTCTTTAATCCCTCTCATTTGTTTTCATTACATACACATTTTTGCTTTTTGGGAATTTTTGTTTTTTGTTTGTTGCAAACCGCAAAAAGGAAAATTTCAACTTTATCTTGCGCTGTTCATGGTGTAATTTGGAATTTTTTTTTTTTTTTTTTTTTTTTTTTTAAATATAAGAAATACCTGTTCTACTATATACGATTAAGTTACATACCCATATACATAGGTACAAATTTATTTTCGTTTATACAATACGTTCAATACGAGTTTTAACTCAAATCGCCCAACCATATCGAACCACTGAAAAGAAAAGGAAGCCAAAATTTTTATATCGAGATGCGGTTAGTTGATTTTTCAGAAAATGTATTTCTTAATAGTCACGTATATGACTTTACAGGTATAAATATTAGACTTGCAAGGGATTCTTTGTTTTAATTTTAAAGATTTTGTAATGAGATAAAATGAAACAGGTTTGTAAAGTTGCGAGATGTTATTTTATAAAGATAAATCCTTTTCTCAGAGTGTAGCTCTAGAAGATGGGTTATATTAATTAAATATTTTATTTTGTAATTGTTACTAGCTTGGCCAAAATATTAGTATCGTCATGAAACTTGTAATTGATTAAAGGTAATAAAATCTGGCTAAACAAAAAAAGGTTGTCTGCATAAATGAAAATGTTGAGATATTGCATTTAAAATTTTAGTTAAAATTTTTTTTTAAATATTTTGAAATGTGATACCCATAATTGCTTAAGTTAAATTTTTAAATTTTGTCTTCTTAAAATAACTACCAAGGAAAGCTCTGGTGGAGCTCAGCAATCTTATAAATGCAGCAGTTAGTATCAAATGTGTACCAAGCTTGTGGAAAATTGCAGAAGTAATTATGATCTCAAAACCTGCGAAACCACCACACATAAACTCGCCTTATACGCCAATTTCGCTATTGTTTATTTATTTATTGGGCACTTTTGAATTTACATAGTTTTTGGCACACTCTATTTTGAGCATCAGCTCATTCGTAATAGAGTGCACCAAAAACAAGCTGGAACACAAAAAAAAAAAAAAAAAAAAATACAGCAACACTTTCACCAGTAGCAGCGCTATTTCCTAGCCTCACTTGAGTCTTTGCTTGAAATAAGTATATACATCAGCTTCTTTTGGCTTCACTCGATCATTGCCCTTGACCCTCAAACTTTATCGAACTTATAAGAAAATGAATTTAGAACGATTTCTTCATCTTACTCCACCTTTTCTGTTAGTTTTCAGGATGTTATCTGCATGGCTCGAGCGTTGACGTAAATTTTGATTTGCGAGAAAAAAAAAATTAAAAAAAAAAAAAATGATTTTAAGAAAAAAACACGTCCACTGGCGTGAAAGTCAAAGCCAGTTATGTTCAAACTCTTTGAGAAGCTACTGATAAACAGGTTAAATCCAATAATCGAGAGTAAAAGCTTGATCCCAAGAACACAGAATAACCAGTATAATTGAGAAAGCACTAGAGTAGGAAAGACTGTTCAACGATATTTCTAGACATTGCACAAGCGTTTGAAAGTGTGTGACATGAAGGGTTAAGTCCTTTAAGTTAAGAAATCTTCTGGAAACCTGGAATCTTACTTGACTGATAGATTCTTCAGGATTAAGTTACATGATACCTTTTCTGAATTGAAAGAAATCAACGCAGGAGTTCCACAGGGCAGCGTATTAGGTCTGGTTTCATAACTATTGTACACTTATGATCTTCCTGCATTAAAAAACAACACAGTGGCGACTTTTGAAGATGACACGGCGATCTTAACTGTTTAACAGATGATTGTAATCAGCTATAACTCAAATATATAAATGGACAAAAAGATGGCGAATAAAACCAAATGAGACTAAATCGGTTCACATCAACTTTACAAACAGACGATTTGAACATATTTCGATTACCATAAATCGAGAAATAGTACCGTATGCGAACATAGCTAAGTATCTCGGCATGATCCTGGATGCTAAACTACGATGGAAAGCACTGTTCGAGCTGATCCCAATAGAAGAGTCTAACCTAAAAAAAATAGAACTGTAAAGAAACACAAAGAATCATCAAACAAAAACTTTAGAAAACACTTATCTGAAGACTCACAGCTGATCCGCATTGCACACACAACATACACTGGATTTTTTATAATTGATTGGATCTGAAAATTAAACTAAATATGTACAATTTAATTTATTAATCGTAATTAATTCATATTTCTTGTATTATATAGCTTACCTTTGGAAATTTAATGATTTTGGCAACCAAATTGTTTATAATTATTTGACATTTGGTAATAACGAAACTCTTTATCATCGTCGTAAAATTTATAAATTACAAAATGTATTGATAGGTGACACTTTGTCAATTCGTTAAGTCTATAAAAAATTGTAAAAATAAAAAATTCGCTCTTCTGAAAATTATCGTCAAAGTGCAAGCAGCTAAAGAAAATAAAAAGGGCAAGATAATAAGTATAAACCAATTTGTATTCACACGTGATAAAAAAGGTTCAACTCAAGTTAATTAAAAAATATAAATTAATTAATTAAAAAATAGTTCGCGAGGAATATTTTGCAAGGTCAATTTGTTCACTGGATTTGGGAAGCGTGAATAGTTAACCTCAACTTAAATTATATTTTATTTACTGAGTGCGTTAAAATTGGACTGGAACATTATACCACATCCGATACAGCTCAGTTTGCTTTATTCATGTTCCTTCGAGCCGGATATATGGGGCTTTATTAAACACGTGATTAAAACTCCCATATCCGAAAAAGCAGCGAATGTGAAACACGCGGACAGTGAAATCGCGTTAGTTAACGGGAATTAATTGTTGTGACAAGTGATTAGTGAAACGATCCAATATTATAAAGAGCAACGGTGTAATTAGCTCTCGCGAATAGAGGAACACGTGTAACTGAAAAAGTGAGGTTAAAGGTGAACAATTGTAACTGATTTATAGTGAGGGTAAAGGTGATCTTGAATGGTGTACACGAGTAATCAGGGCGACACCACTAGTGAATTAGGGTTACTTTACAATCAAGATGGTGGAAGCTAGAGCGATTAAGAGATTATTGAAGAATATGGAGAGTATTCGGGAACAAGTTTTGTTGTTTGATCGAACAACGCCGATAGCTGCAATCGGAGCGAATCAAGACCTCCTTAACGACCAATGGATGGACTTCCAAAATTTAGAGAAAATGCTAAAGGGTAAATTTGGCGAAACGAATTTGGAATTGGTAGGAAAAATTGAAGAAATTCGTTTCGAAGTGATGAAAAGTTTATTCAACTGGGCGAGAGTTAATGAAGCGCATCAAATCAGCAAAATAAACATACGATGGACGAATTGCTCATGAACCAAACAAATTTCATACATGAAACCTCAACGATCAACAAACGAGAAAACGAAATACAAGCTATATAAAATGCAATATCTTAAGGGATTACTAAAGGGCGAGGCATTCTCGTTGATAAACCATCTTAGTGTGATGGAAGGCAACTAGAAAGAGGCATGGGCTAAAATCAAATTGAGGTAAAAGAAGCCTAAAGTAATAGTCCAAGGGTTGTTAAAACGATTTATGGAGCAACCCAGTATGCAACACTGTTCCTCAAAGGCCCTGCGACATCTCGTAGACGTATCTGATGAGATCACTTGTAAATTGAAAGTGCTGCGAGATAAAGCTGAAGGACGGGATCCATGGCTTTTATATATATTAGCCAATAAACTAGATGGTGATACTAAGGAAGCCTGGAGCATCAGACAGCTGAAAGTGATTTTCCAACTTTAAAGGAATTCTTCGAATTTCTTACTAAGAGAAGCGACGCGCTGGAGAGTCTTGACTCTATGACGAAAGTAAGGACTAGTCAGCCGAGGAAAGTGACGGCGCTGATATCACAAACTGAATCTTGTCCATTGTGTACAGGCGGGCATTACTTGGGGATATGTGACAAATACCTATCGTTATCCGTTTCAGCGAGAAAGCAATTAGTAGGCGAAAAGAAATTGTGCTTCAATTGTCTGTCGTTGAAGTACCAAGCGAAAATTTGTCGATCCGGATATAGTTGCCAAAAATGTAGGAGACGCCATCACTTAACGTTGCACCATGAAGAAGAAGAAGAAAAGAAAGAAGAAACTGCGAAGGCTAATATTCTGAGTACTGTCGCACAATCCACTACGAGTAATAACTTCGCCATACTGCCGACCGTCATAATGACAGTAAAGGACTAATTCGGTAAGTTACAAAGATGTCGAGCCCTATTGGATTCAGGGTCTCAAGCCTCTTTGGTGTCCGAGGATCTCGTCCAACGACTGCGTCTACCAAGAAGCAAAACCTACACAATTATAAAGGGCACAACTACAGGTATTATTCAATCTCGGGGATGTTTAGCCATGGTATTGAGATCAGTATCCAATTGGAGCATCCAAATTGATATAGATGCGTTGATTTTAAACAAACTTCCGCCTAACATACCAAGTTACGATCTAAATATGGCGGACATTGCGTCGGTAAAGAGCATACAACTAGCTGACCCAGATTTCCACATAGCCGCCCCAATTGATGTTTTGATAGGTGCTGATAATTTCTTCGCAATTCTCGAAGAAGAACGAAGGCAAATGGGATCGATATTTCTACAAAAAACGGTATTTGGGTGGGTGGCCAGATGAAATCAACGACGTTAACCAAGGTGAGAAACAACTATGTAGAGCGGAACGTATTTTCCATAGCAGTGAGCGAGCAACAAGAAGAAGACTTGGACAAGACACTGCGTCAGTTTTCGGAGCTGGGGGATACTACGCATACAAATCACATATCACCGGAAGGAGAGGATGGAAGATATGTGGTTCGACTTCCATTTCGTGACTTATCAACAAAGTTGGGACATCCTGTTAAAGTTGCCGCATGTCGATTTTGGTCATTAGAACGTCGGCTACATGGTTGAGATACCCGACTAGCAAATAGATATTGGCGAGGGAGATTCAGTCTATTTGCCCCATCACGCAGTCGTAAAAGCAACCAGTGAGACGACTAAGCTGCGAGTGGGTTTTGACGGCTCAAGCAAATCCACGACAGGGGTTTCCTTGAACGATGCCTTACTAATCGGACCAACCGTTCAGCCAACACTATGGGCTACACTGTGGCGATTTCGTTGCCATCGGATTGCAATCGCAGCAGATATAGAACGGATGTACTATAAAATTTTGATAAACGATGACGATACTAATTTTCAAAGACTACTATGGTGTGAGGACCCATGAGAGAGGATGCGACATTATAAGCTGATTACGGTAACATTTGGGTTAGCATGTTCCGCATATTTGGCAATACGCACATTGCAGCAGTTAGCTCGTGAGAGCGAAGACAATACCCTACTACAGCACATAGTGAATGACTTCTACGTGGATGATTTCTTGTCGGGTGTAGAAAGTGAGGAAGATGCTTTACGTTTGAAACAAAAAAAAAAAACAACTCTGCAGCAAGGAGAATTCACATTGCGAAAATGGAAGTCAAATAGTCCAAGCTTAGCCGATCCATCAAAAGATCTAACGACTAGGCAAGTTTGTAATTAGATGTTACCAAGCATAATGGTACTGGGGTTACATTAACATGCGAACGACAACCTATTCACATTTAAAATCAGCAGCCAACCTGAAGGTCCAATCACAAAAAGGTGAGTAATCTCCGAAACAGCCCGAGTCTTAGATCCGTTGGGTTTCCTAGCGCCATCTATAGTATTATTGAAGATGTTGTTTCAAAAACTATGGTTGACCAAATGTGGATGGGACGAGCAGTTACCGGAACCCTATCAAAACGAGTACAAAAGAGTGAGAGAGCAGTTTCAGTACTTCGAAGAAGCTCAAATAAAACGATTCACGAACCACTATGGAGATGTGCAAGTACATGGTTTCGCAGACGCCAGCGAAAGGGCATATAGTGCTGTCATTTACAGCAAATGTTGTAATTGAACGGGGTAAAATAGTGGTAAATTTATTAACAGCGAAGACGAAAGTGGCCCCTATAAAAAAGGTATCACTACCCAGATTAGAGCTATGCGTCGCTCACCTACTAGCTAAATTGATGCACACGGTGCCAGCCATTTCGCATGGACCGATTCCGGTATCGTGCTTGTCTGGCTGTCATCTTATCCTGCAAAATGGTCAACCTTTGTGGCAAATCGGACCAGCGATATTTTCGACAAATTTCCGAGGCAACAGTGGGGTCACGTCAGATCCGCTGAAAATCCAGCGGACCATTGCGCTAGAGGAATCTGTCCTAAAAAGTTAGGTTATTTAAAGCAGTGGTGGTGTGGACCCGAATGGCTGAATACGAATAGTTGTGATCATCCTAATAACACCCAAGAGGATTCGGAGGACGTTGAGACAGAGATACTCCGTGAATCACGTAACGCGAAATTACCTGAGTATGCCTTACGAAGTATCATCGTCAACGACTGGTTATACCTCCTCTTCGAAAGAAAATCCAGTTTGAGCAAGATACTACGTGTCATCGCATATGTTCAACGTTTTATATAGAACTTAAAGTACCGGAATACCAAACACCGACAAATTTATGAAATAACCGCTCAAGAGATAGAAAGAACCAGAAATTTATGCGTTACATTAGTACAAAACGACAGTTTCAGTGAAGACATTTCTAATTTGAGAAGATATAAAATGGTGAAAAGCAGCTCGAAGATGGTGTCCTTAGCTCCTTTCGTAGATGCGGCCGGAATACTACGAGTAGGAGGTCGGCTTTTCAATGCAGATTGCGACTACAACAGTAAACCTCCGATCATATTACCCGCTAATCATATATACACCGAGAGATTAATTGTGTACATTCATCGTGAGAATTTGCATGCGGGTCCTACTTTGACCAATAATATCCTAAGGCAGAAATATTGGATATTACATGGTCGAACTAAGATACGAACGCTATTGAGAGGCTGCGTAATCTGTGTTAAATAGGCCAGCAAAACTAGCAATCAATTAATGGGGAATTTGCCGGCTGAGCGAGTGACAGCTACGGTTCCGTTTACCAACTGCGGCATTATTTTGCTGGGCCAATTTATTTCGTCACAAAACGGGATACAGGCTCAGCCAAGCCAAATTAGGGATACTTGTGTGTCTTCGTTTGTATGTCGGTCAAAGCAGTACACGTGGAACCGGTGAGCGACTTGACGATTGAAGCTTTCCTGGCCGCTCTTAAACGGTTTACAGCGAGACGAGGATATCCTAGAAATATATACACCGTCAATGGGTCAAACTTTATTGGCGCTAGAAGAATTTTGAGCGAAGCCTACAAGGTAATACAAAACATTAATCGAGACTGTCTAATTTCAGCATACCTTAGTAGCAAGAACATGGAGTGGCATTTCATCCCGCCCTCTTCTCCCCACATCGGCGGCTTATGGGAGTCAGCCGTGAAATCCGTGAAGACGCATTTACTAAAAGCAAATGCTTGCTGAAATACCGATTACCTTTGAAGCAGATTATTTTCTAACTCGATGACATCGATTACAAAAAAGGATTCGAACATTCTGGCAACGGTATTCAACCGACTATTTAAATACCCCTCCAGCAAAGGTATAAGTGACAAAAGCAAAAGGAAGACATTAAAGTTGGCGACATCTTTCTCATTAAGGATGATAAAACTCCGGTATGCGAATGGCCGCCAGGAAGAATAGTACAGGTACATCCAGGAGCCGATAATTTAGTGAGAGTGGTTACCATAAAAACCGCAAATTCCACTTTACAACGTCCGGTAGTCAAGTTGTGTCGACTACCCATTTGTTGACGCATTGAACGTCAACGGCGGGGAGTATGTTCGAGCTGATCCCAATAGAAGAGTCCAAGCTAAAAAAAATAGAACTGGAAAGAAACACAAAAAATCATCAAACAAAAACAAATATGTACTTTAGAAAACACTTATCTGATGACTCACAGCTGATCCGCATTCCACACACAACATACACTTGATTTTTTATAATTGATTGAATCTGAAAATTAATCTAAATATGTATAATTTACTCTTTGTCATCGTCGTAAAATTTATAAACTACAAAATGTATTGATAGGTGACACTTTGTCAATTCGTTAAGTCTATAAAAAATTGTAAAAATAAAAAATACGCTCTTCTGAAAATTACCGCAGCTAAAGAAAATAAAAAGGGCAAGATAATAAGTATAAACCAATTTGTATTCACTAGTGATAAAAAAGGTTCAATTCAAGTTAATTAAAAAATAGTTCGCAAGGAATATTTTGCAAGGTCAATTTGTTCACTGGATTTGGGGAGCGTAAATACTTAACCTCAACTTAAATTACATTTTATTTACTGAGTGCGTTAAAGTTGTACTGGAACATTACACCACATCCGATACAGCTCAGTTTGCTTTATTCAAGCACACGTCAACAAGCTGCATATACCAAAGATTTCAGAATATGGTATTAAGGAACATCGCTGATGCGCCTTGCTATATCAGGAACAATGACCTCCATAGAGACCTTAAAGTGAACCTCATCTTAAATGAAATTTAGGAAAAAGCGCGGAGACATTAAGAAAGGCTCCGGCAACACGTAAACATTTAAAATTAGTTAGATTTTAAGGCAATGCTTCAAATTCTGAATCGAATAGTAGTAAAACTGAAAAAGTGACTTTATGCAGTTGACTTTTTTTTGTTTAATTCTACCGAAATGTAATGTTCTATGATTAAATTCGATAGTTGACGTATAAAGCAAGCCGACGTAGCTGTGCTTTCCTACTCTTATACTACTAGGAAAGTTAATAACCAAAATTAAGTGTTTCCCTTAAAGAATTTATTATATAACCTTGTTTTAATGTAGGAACGTTTGCAGAGATCAAACAATTCGTTTGCGGTTTTCGAAATTGAGTATTAAGTATTTTTTCCGATGGGAAACCCCAACCAAGGCGAAGTAAATTTTTTTTTGCACGAAACCACATTTATGCCTTATAACTTTATGGTAAAATACGGTATGTTAAGAGAGAACCAGCCAACATTTAAGACATTTAACGTAACAGTGCGGTATATGGAGTTTACATGTTACTGTCCAGCGAACCTTTAAGAAATGTTCGTTCAGTTTCGTTAAATTGAAGTGTCAACTTAACAGAGCGAAAATTATCGCGCAAAACTGAAGGAAATGTCAAAAATCCAAATTGCCCTTTGTGCAAATCTTCTTGTGGGAGCTCATTGTACATTTTAAGCATAAATTCAAAATTATTTATTTATGTTCATGTAGGTAAATTGAAAACCGAATTATTAAAGACTTTATAAATTGTAACATCAAATTATTTATTTTCAAATTTATTTATTTTCATTTTTTTTCTTACGCCATAAGATCTGTGTCTTTTATTATTTTGTTTATGTCCTTTAAGAATTTAATGCTTTTTAATAATTGAAATAACTTTCGGAGTTCCTCCAATTCCATCGCCACTTCAAAATTCTATACAAATTTTTAAAAATATTAATACGAACTACCGTCACCATTAAAGCAATTGACAAGTTGTGTTACAGTTTCGCTAGTCAATCTGTCAAATTTTCCGTAAGAAAAAACTTTCGTTAAATTCTGTTTAATGTCTTAAATGTTCGCTGGTTGGCTCTTTACTAATTTAATTGTTTTCTTGTTCACAGTGACCTTTCAGAAGAAATAAATTGAATATATTCTTTAAAATCGCAGCAAAATCAAACAGTTTTCAGATGATATCTTATTGTTGAGGTGCGACAAATGTTATTGGTTTTGAAAAATAGCAAAATAGTTTCACGTAAATCATCAATCACTGAACAATATTATTGACAGGTTTAATTTAACTGGAGATGTTACAAACAAGTAAAGTACTGGCCGAAAATTCAAATTGAGCTTACAAGAGACTCGTCTTATTCACAGAGAAGTCACTAGAAATCCAAATGCATCTGGTCGATCCTTTGAGGATTCACTTAATTTCAATGTAAATGAGCGAACAGTTCGAAGCATTTTACAAAAGCTCAGCTTAACATGTTTTTTTTTTTGCAAATAAGGAGCTCCTTTTGCGAAAAGGTAATATTAGGAAATGATTGGAAGGAGGACACTAATCTGAATAAAAAATTATATCACAGCGCATATCCTATCTGTAACCGTTATAAAGATAATCAAGGTCCTTCTGTAAAATTAGTCTTGATTTTCACTTATAACTTAAAACCTATCACTCACAAATTACTCAAATAAACGTTTTCTTATCGCAAATTAATTAGTTTAACAAATACATGGTCAATAATACGGTTAAATTGGTAATAAATACCCTTCACACTAAAAGAGGTTTGCAAATCTTTAATTTTTTCAAGATTTCTTTAAAAAATGCACTATTAACGTAATCTTTTTTCTATATTTTCAAAATATTTGAAAAATTTATTTTAACTTTGAAGTAGTATTAGTCGTAGTGATCAGTTACAAATTTTACACACAAATGCAATTATAACATGAAGCTGCAATAGCTTTTTTACGTAAAAAGTAAGAAAAACGAGAAAAACTTTATTATTCCAGTAAATTAATTCGTACATCAAAAAATTTAAATAATCAAATTAAATGTTTGAAATGAGCATCCTCGTTCATGATACAACATACAACTCTCCGTCGAAATGAATTACGTTCTGAATGAGTTACGAGGTTCCACATAAACTATTGATTTTATGTGGCCCCACAGGAAAAAGTCTAAAACTTCTATATGAGCTGTTATTTTTGAAAGTGGTATAAGTCCATTTTTCAAATAAATAAGTTAATGATAACAATAGACAAATGACAGTATAATCTTTCTAACGGTAAGAAATTTATAGCCAAAAGAAAAACAAATGCATCTCTAATACTTGTGCAAAAAACAAGAAAATTCAAAATCCCATATATTTTTGCATTTATTGTTTCTCTATTCTTTCATTATCTCGTTTCAACAAAATATGGACTTATACCACTTTCAAAAATAACAGCTCATATGTTGCACCATCAAACGTAGGAATAATTAAATAATTATCGATAATTCCCATCCAGACATCTAGCAAAAATTTATTTTTGATTTCATATGTGTTTTCCATACAGCAAATATGACTATTGTGAAAATTCAGGATGGCGTCTTTTGAGAAATTTGCCTCAACAGTGAAAAGCAAGCCCCCTGACACAGGGGTGCTTGCTTTTTACTTATATATATATATATATATATATATATATATATATATATATATATATATATATATATAATATATATATATATATATATATATATATATATCTATATCTATATCTATATATATATATATATATATATATATATATATATATATATATATATATATATATATATATATATTATATTTATATATATATATATATATATATATATATATATATATATATATATATATATATATATATATATATATATATATATATATATATATTATATATATATATATACATATATATGTTAGATTCGATTGCACTACGGCGAATTCTCAAACACTTCACAATCCAATTTTTTAAAAGCAAGGAGAAGCACTTTACTTTTCACGACTTAACTTTTAGAGGAATAAAACAAAACCGTTCACAATACAGCAAAAAATTTATTTAATTAAATAATCTTCTTCACAATCGTTACAATTATTACAATATGTTGTGATGCGACTAAAAACACAAGTCACCTAACATGATTGCTTTTTGACATTTTATATCCCTTCTCGTTACAATTATTATGACTGACTCGTTATAATTTAAATACGATGCAGTACTGGGCAAACTGTTGATAAAGATGGTCACCAATTCCGACACTCGGCCATCCTGAATGTTTCATTCGCCTCGATGAAACTATTTGTTTTCCAACAGACTTCTTCCAAAATACCTACTACACGTCTTCATTATTGTGGTGTTGATTTTCATCTTTGGTACATTTCCGTTCTAATTAACGTCTAAACGGCTTCATACTTCTTAAAATTCTCTTCGCCTTACGTCTTAATAAATTCGTTTTATTAACATCTTTGCCTTCTTTAAACATCTGTGTCTTACTTAAACATCTTCCTTTTAGTAGCACTTATAGGTACATGGATTTTGTTTCATCATTTTAAGTATAGAATACCTTCAGGTGAGTAATGATGTTTGCCGGTAATTCCATTTAACAATAACCCTGACTATATCACTCATTAAATTATAAAAATCAATGTATGCCTGGTTTTTCTAATAGTTAAAATATAGTAACTATGGTTACATCGATTATATAAGCCTTTGTATAATCGATTATAGTGGCTGAGACCAAGTGTTACCAAATGAAAACGCTGTAATTTTTTTAATTTTGACTATTTTTTATTGAAATTTCGTGGAATATGTTGAAAACATATTACATTTTATGAAAAACATGTTACTGCTCGATATGACCTCCTTTGGCTTTGATTATTTGATTCAGTCTTCCATAGAAAGCATTGCATGCTGACCGAACGTGGGCTTGCGGAATTTTATTCCATTCTCGAACAAGAGCTGACTTCAATGCATCAACACTTTCGTATTTTTTAGTGGACACCTTACTCTCCAAAATGGACCATATGGAGAAATCCATGGGATTCAAGTCTGGTGAATATGGTGGCCATTCTTTCGACGAAATCAGCCGCGGAACGCAATTTTGTAAAAATTGCTGTGTCGCTCGAGCTTTGTGTGACGGTGCCGAGTCCTGTTGGAATGTCCAACGGTTCGTACCAAAGTGTTTACGTGCCCAAGGTAGCAAAGCATCGTTTAGGATCTTTTGGCGGTACATCTCTTGGTTTACCTTGACTCCATGTTCGATGAAAACCAGAGGAGTGCGTCCATCTGCAGTAACTGCAGCCCAAACCATAACATAAGCTGGTGATTGCTTGCGCATGGCAACTCTTGTGTCCAAATTATCGTTGGACTTGTCCTCTAACCAAACACGATCATTTTGTTTATTCACATGCTGTTGAATGGTGAAAATTTTCTCATCAGAAAAGACAATTTTTGGAATCTCATCACGTTCGGCCAAGGCCTTCAATGCTCGTGTTCTTTCAAGCCTAACTTTTTTTTGTGCCTCCGTAAGATCTTGAACTTTTTGTATCTTGTAGGGCTTCAAGTGTAGTTCATTTTTCAATATGGTTTGAATGCTGTATCGTGAAACATGTAGACGTGCGGCTAATTGATTGGCACTTTGACGAGGATTTCGTTGGATTCGTTTCTTCACCTTTCGTATCATTTCTTTTGATGTTGCTGTCTTTTTAGGACCGCCTCTGTTGCGTTTAGCGATGCTACCAGTTTCGTTGTATCGAGTTATGGTTCGATACACAAACATTTTATTCACATTCAAATGCTGGAGCTGACGAACTATTGCTGTTTGTGAATTTCCACCCAAATACAGTGCAATTACACTATTACGTTTGAATTCCATTACGATTTTTTTATTAAGATATTAATTTAGAACAATTATTTATTGACCACATATAAACAACTAACCAAACTTCAATCTGTCAAAAAATTAATGCGCGAAAATGACAACTACACAAATGACAGCAGAGTGAAGTTAGTAACATTTGGTCTCAGCCACCCTGTATAAACATTTGTAAAATGTAGTAGCATAATTAAAAATCGTGTAGGCTTAGCAAATTTGAAATTTGACAAAAGAAAAAACAACAATTCTGTTTATATATGTCAGTTTCCAGTTATCGACTTCAATAAATCAATGCAACAAATATCTATAATAATTGTACATTTATTTATAATTATTAAAATTGTAACTTTTCTATTTCAATTTATTGTTTTCTTTATTCAAGATATAGTCTCCTGTATACCACACGACAATGGATAATTTTCTCTTATTTCGACGTATTGCCTTTGCAAAACACCACTCGACCTTCGGTCTCGTGGTGTTTCAGGCAATACGTCTCGTATAATCGAAAATTTTCGATCGTCTTGTGGTATAACATACGATTATTATTGTGGTTTTGAATCATAGAAAAAGTCTTTGATTATGAGGTAGGTTGTCGACTGTTACTGCGTGCTTCTGTGCGTTACCGCGGCTTCCGTTGCCTTCTCTTCATCAACTTCGTCACTACTATAGGTATTATACTGATTGTGACCCCAAGGTTTCATAAAATCTGCAGCTGTGGAAGTCGATATTGGGCCTTCGTGTTCTCCTACTTTTACCACATTGTACCGGCCATTTGGTAATACTTGTGTAATCTTATAAGGCCCCAAATATTTAGCCCTGATTTTTAATCCGGCTCCGAACTGCGTGCGTTTGATTGCCACCACGTCATTCAGATTATAATTGACTGCTGGTTTACGTTTTTTGTTATATGCTCTTCTTTGTTCTTCTTGTGTTCTTATTACCTCCTCTCTCACCTTTGACCTAAGTTCGTCACGCTCGTCAATAAACGCATTGACTACTTCGTCCGCCACGGCCTCCGCAATCTCGACATCTTCAGGATTTCTCATTGGAATTCCAAACATTACCTCAAATGGACTTCGTTTTATCGTTCTTTGCCACGTGGAATTAGTAAACCTTTGTAGCTTTTCTGCTTGTTTATACCATTTATCCGGAGACTCTCCAGATAATTTTGTTAATACAGGAATGATAACTCCATTTATCCTTTCCACTTGTCCGTTACCCATGGCACACCAGTTGTGATAAGTGTGTGTTTTATTTGATTCTCCAAACAATAATCCTCGAACTGCTGGGAAGTAAATGCTGCTCCTCTGTCGGTCACCACATATTCAGGATTTCCAAAGACTGATTGGTGAATCTTGTTGTCGTCTTGGTTGGGTAAATCCATACAAATTTGGAAAACGCATCTATCACTGACAAAAGTAATTTATAATTTTTATTAGTCGAGACCAAAGGTCCCAAATGGTCAATATGCAGAATAGATATTGGATACTCGCCTTTTGGCAGAGAATTTAAAAAACCCTCTTGCCTTCCTTGTTTTCGGTCGCACAATATACATTTAATGCAGTTGGATCGAAATCTGCCACATTTCTCTTGGAGCTTGGGAATGTAATATTTGCGCTCGATTAGCTCCGCCATTTTTTTTGCACCGAAATGCCCCTCCTTATGCGCCGCTTCAATAATTTCCATCTCCATCGCTTTTGGTATACATAATATCTGTTCGCCAAAATCATTTTCTTTGTATACCATTCCGTGATTTATTACAAAATGTTCGTAGGGTCCATGCTGCAACAACGATTTAGTAATCATCAGTTTATTATCTTGCCCTTGTGCGCATCTTATTCGTTCGAGTAATTCACTTTACAACCAATATTACAGGGTTACGGCTCAACGCATCCACATGTCTC